>JANDJT010000199.1:22065921-22094278 GCA_024331685.1 Stegophilus panzeri | reverse complement strand
AATGAGGCACAGTGTAAAGCGCTTTGGAACTGCTAAGAACTGCTAAGAACTGCTAAGAACTGCTAAGAACTGCTAAGTGCAGACCATTTACCATTTACCAATAAGGTGCTACTAGCATCAGACCTACATGGTCTTGGCAAACTCTCGCTAAAACTTGTGGGAGCAGAGTGAACAGGGGAAAAGCGTACGGATGTGACCTTGGCCACATTATACGTAAATCATTAGTCCATCACCTTATATTTTTTTATCAGCTTCATGGAAACAGGTGTGTGGGAACAAACCTGATTAAATTCAATTCAGTTTTATTTGTATAGTGCTTTTTACAATGGACATTGTCACAAAGCAACTTTACAGGAATATATAAATTTCAGATATAAATTTTAAATTGATGAATTTGTCCCTAATGAGCTAGCCAGATGCAACAGTAGCAAGAAAAAATTCCCTGAGATGATATGAGGAAGAAACCTTGAAAGGAACCAGACTCAAAAAGGGAACCCATCCTCATCTGGGTGACAGCAGATAGTGTAATTATAAATAAATAAATTATAGATAAAACATAGAGTGCAACTGTGTAATCAGGAGATTCACCACAGTCTCTCACAGTCTTTTCTGCTGAAATCATGAACTGTCCACCGATGGAGACCTGGGTGCAAAGTCTGTTTGTGCAAATGTAGTCCAAAATCACCACTGCAACCACAGTCCCAACACATCGCACCAAAACTGCCCGCATCAATTGTAGTCCGATGGCATTACTGCAGCTTCCAAGTGTCCCCAGGATTAACATATGGGGCCATCCTCAGCAACAGTGACTGGCCTCCAAGTGACAAGAACTCCAGAAGCAGGGCACCAGGATGGTCCAGGTCGGCTTGGAGAGCAGAACAGCTCAGGCCCACTGCTACCCCAGGATTTAAACAGAGAGGGTTTGTCTAAACCCTGAACATTATCAGGAAGGCTTTTCCAGAGTTTAGGAACTAAATGTTAAGAAGCTCTACCTCCTTTAGTAGACTTTGAAATTCTCAGTATTATCAAAAGTCCAGAGTTTTGCGACCTTAAAGAGTGTGAAGGATTGTAGCATGATAGAAGATTGGTTAAATTCATAGGAGCTTGGCCATTTAGGGCTTTATAGGTGAGTAGCAGTTTTATAATCAGTGCGGAACTTAACAGGTAACCAGTGTAGAGATGATAAAATTGGAGTAATATGTTCACATTTACGTGATCTGGTAAGCACTTTAGCAACTTCATTTTGGACTAACTGTAGCTTATTTATTTAGGATGCAGGACAACCAGCTAGCAGTGCATTACAATAATCTAGTCTTGAGCTCATGAATGCATGAACTAGTTTTTTTTGCATCAGAAACAGATAAGATGTTACGTAGTTGGGGAATATTTCTAAGGTGGAAGAATTACTGGTCATCCAGTCTTTAATGTCTTTAACACATTCTGTTAGCATGGAAAATTTTGAAATGTCATCTGGTCTTGTAGAAATATATAGCTGAGTATCATCAGCATAACAGTGGAAGAAATGAATCCTGTGTTTTCTAATAATATTTCCAAATGGCAGCATGAATAAAGTTGGACAATTCAGCATTTAAACAAACAAAATGGTAGCAGTCAGACAGGTAGGATCTAAACCATTTTAATGTTTGTCCCTGAATACCAATGTAGTTTTGTAATCTATCTAAGAGTATGTCTTGATCTATGGTGTCGAACGCAGTGCTAAGATCAAATAAAACAAGCAGTGAAATGAAGCCTTGGTCAGATGCTGGAAGTAAGTCGTTTATAATTTTGACAAGTGCAGCTTCTGCTGTGATGGGGCCTGAAACCTGATTGAAATTCTTCATAGATACCATTATTCTGCAAAAAGTAGTATAATTGAGTAGACAAAACTTTTTCTAATATTTTAGACATAAATGGAAGGTTTGAGATTTGTAATTTGCTAGTTTACTAGGATCTAGTTGGGGTTTCTTAATGAGAGGCTTAACCGCCAGCTAACCGGCTAACCGCCAGCTTGAATGTTCACAGGTTTTAAAGTATACAGATGTGGCCTTGAAGAATGCACATTTTTTCATGTGGTCTCACGCAGTTTGTCATGTGCAAACACGCGGTATACTGCAGGCACAATTCTAAGAATTTAAATTAATTTGTTGTGCTTCACACAGTAACCACCAGGTGAAAAACATACCGAATGAATATTGTTTGCAATTTTATAATAGGTCTTACTGAGCAACTGATAATTTCTTACTGACCTGTTTCACTGTCCCACCAGTTACAGTTGTGACCAAGATTTTTTTTTAAAGTTAATGAAAGTACCACTAACTTTTTAAAACCTTTTTTAAGAAAAGGAATGCAGTTTGTTTAATTGGGCAATCCATGGAGTAAAATGCATATGCTCACTTGCTGTAGCTTCAATAGCTTGTACTGGGCGATTAATGCCCTGGGAGATTAACATCTTTAAGTAATCTTTCTTTTGCCTCATCAAATTGAAGGGGAGGAGCAGAAGCATACAACATGGAGAGTCATATAAATTTCTATACAGGTCAAGTTATTTGTACGTATTTGCAGTATATGACATCGCAATGGAGGCAAAAGCATTTTACTCAAAGAGAAGCGCTGCTGAGAGGTGATAATAGTTGGGGGAAAGGGGAGATCCATACGTTAATAAGTAACTGATGAAAAAGTTGCAAGATTCACCGTCTTTAAAAACACAAAGAATTTCTTTGTTACTGAGCCCAATCCTAGGGAAGCCCTAAGTGGACATGCATTATTACTATTTTTCTTTGCCTTTATCTTTCCCACAGTGAGTGGCCCTCAACTTGTATACATGGTATAATTTTTGAGTATAAAAAGAGTATCTTAACGAGACAGAATCTCTCAGAAGTCAAGATGGGCAGAGGTTCACCAATCTTTTTTTTAGACGTGTTGCTGCCATCAAATTCAAAATTACATTATTTTAATTACATTTCTGCAGTTTAAACATTTTATATGTTTTCGACGTTCTATTGTGAATAAAATATGGGTTTATGAGATTTGCAAATCATTGCATTCCGTTTTTATTTACATTTTACACTTCTTCTTGTGTCTTCCTCAATTTTTTTTTTTTTTTAATCTGGAAACCCCCACAGATGCCTTTTCTTTCAGCAGAAAGAATATGCCCCTGTGCCATGCATGGGGTTTATTCATGTAAAAAATCAGGTTGCTGGTGCTGCCATCCTTATGGAGGTCTGCAAATAGAGTCTCTGGATTTTCTGTCAGTCTCTTTTTCTCTTTTTTTTGTAAACTTTTCGGGCAGATTAATTTGAAATATATTTCGGGTAGTCAAGTGGAACGGCCTCCACACTTTGGGTTTGTATGGGCCTAGGGTTATGGGCCACCTGTACAAGTATGTGGTGGAAAATAAAAGCAATAATATTAATAATTACTTGAGTAAAAGTAATAAAGTATATGATGAGAAGACTACTCAAGTTACTAGTTACTTCGGATCAGATTAAAATCAAGGGAAAATCCTGAATTTCAGACTATTCAGACTACATGGAAAACTCTCCCTCTCTGTGTGTGTGTGTGTGTGTGTGTGTGTGTGTGTGTGTGTGTGTCCTGACATGCTAGTTTCTTCCCCTCTCCAGGATGCTAAAAATGTGAGTGGTTGTTGTGTCAGACCACTGCAGCATATCACGAGGCTCGCAACCTCATTATTCGTCATTTAAACTAATTATTAAAACTACATATATTCATTAATATTTAACAGTAATGGAGGAACGGCACCGAATGTAGCAAAGTAAAAGTACATTTCTGTGATTAAAAATTAACTTAAGTAAGCGTAGAAATATGGCCAGTTTAACTATTAAAAGTTTTTTTTTTTTTTTTTTTTAAATTAGTGAAGTAAAAGTAACGAAGTAAATGTGGTGCATTGCTACCCACCTCTGAGTATCTGTGATTGTCAGGATGTGTAAATCTCCTTGTGAATATGCTCTTTCTGTAATAGCACATTTGATAAACATTGCCACATGTTTAACTTAATACATAAAATGAATAGTTGGCTTAATTTTGATCGATTCACACAGTACAGTACAATATAACTCAATCCAATGATGTGGAACTGATGTACAAATTTGAATTAAGTAAATTTAATTAGCTTCTTTCAGTGTGTGGACTTTAAACCAGATTTTAAATAACTTTTAATCTAAGAAAAGAACAAAAGTTTCCACTGGTAAGAAAGGAGAAGATGGAATTCATTCAACATTACCTTGAGGAACTTTCAACAGTGAAAAAAACCTGTAACCTGTTTTTTTAAACCTGCTCATTTAAAAACACTAAACTGAGCCTTGAACACAGTCTCTAGCATACTAAACCTGCATATTACCACCGACTACCCAAATTCTCATACCAGACACACATTAATATAGTTACCTATACTTGACTCAACCATGCTCAGTCTTATAATTAGAAACTTGTTTAAATTAGGTTTATCGTAAGTGTTGATGAAAAAAGTAATATTTTAATGTTTTTTCTTAAATCTAACCGACCACACATTCCATTTTCTTCAGGCTCGACACCACTGAATGTGCGCTACTGCTTGTTGCAAAACGGTTCTGAGAGAGGTTCACATATCAGGGGACCAAGCACAAGCAGATCATGGGCTCCATTACAAGAAACAACTCCGTTTGGTTGGTAAAAGGATATATGTGTATACAGTATAAGTCCAGGAAGAACTACTAGCAAGCCGTGCTTATTCAAATGAAACATGACTACCCCCTACTGGTCTTGTATTTCCTGTGTCCGCAGCATGTGCATGATTCCGCATGATACCGCATGAAATCGTAGGATCCCATTTCCTTTGACGCACATTTTTAATGACCACATCTGTACATGAATCATTAGCCCATGACTTCTTTTTTTTTTAAATCAGCGGTATGGGAACAGGTGTGTGGAAACACATCAGTTTCGGTTTTAACGTACACGTGAATCATTAGCCCATGACCTTATTATTTCATCAGACTTATGTGTATGGGAACACACCAGATTCGGTTGTAAAGTATGCGTGCACTATTGACAATCATTTACTTATAACGTAATTATTTAAACATAATTATGTGTGTGTTGCAAAGTACCTGAATGTATTGACATAGGTGAATGACTATCATTATTAACCATTTACCTAGGACCTTATTATTTCATCAGAATTATCTGTTTGTGTGGGAATGCACCAGAACTGGATTTAAAGTTTATATGTACTATTGACATTAATAATTTACCTATATTATTTTATCAGCGTTATGGGAACATGTGTGTGGGAACACAACAGATTGGACTTATTTATATGTAGGAACACACAGAACCTTTAACCTTCATCTGTCAAGATAAGTTTGATTGATGATCATCTTTTGACCTACACCTGGTCAATATAAGAATGATTAATGATGACCTGTTGACCTAGACCTGTCAAGATAAGGTTTGATGAAACATACAAACCATAACTCTCTCTGTTATGAATTAAGTTTTCTTCAAAATTGCTTTCAATTTACTTTCAACTTACTTTGAGATGATGCAGTCGTTATGAGTCGTTATGAGTCGTTATTTCAAAAACCATGAAATAGACATATTACTGCAAAGTATTGACATTTTAATTACTACAGTCAGACAGGGTAGGAATGTTATTGATTGAAAAATGATTGACATGAACGTCATCATTTCTAAAAATCTACCTGTAGTATCATGCCTTATAATATCTAGCTTACTATGACTGTGGATTCTAGCAAACTGAGGACAACAATAAACAATAAAAGGCAGTTAATGACAAGAATGTAGCTAGTGGATGATCTGCATCCTCCCCTTGAACCTCATCCAAAGTTAATTACCTGCTGTGTTTTCCTCCCCTCAGTGGAGCTGACACACATGTAATTAGATTAAGATATTCAGCAGAGATAAGATTAATCAATGTAATCAGTGACAGATATATTGGGAAGTGCTGGCTGCACCATATTATTGAGCTCCAGGGACGCCTGCAGCTGAAAGCAGCCCTTTAACAACCAGAGATACAGTTGCCTTCTTGAAGGGATGACCAGAGGTTATACTGAATGCATAAAATGCTGAATCAAACACACACAGCCATATTAAGAGTTTGTGATGTAAAAAAACAAAAAACCGATAGGGAAAAGTAAAGAAAGTTAAAAAAAAAAATTATCTGCAGGTGCTTGTCTTTTCTCAGCTTCTCATTTGTATTTTTGAAATCCTAGCATGCAGTGCAGGAGTATTTCACTTCTCTAGGACAGCACTTTAAAACAAGCACTTGCCTTTAAGCATTAAGTGTTAGACTGGTATAAAGCAGTTCACATTGTATTCATGATGTAGCATACAAGCAAGAGACAATGACAAGGATAGAGTTTTGACTACTACAATGATATACAACAGATCGAGGAATGAACAATATGCTGAAGTTGATTGACAGGGAAAGTTCTACTTAGGATAATAAGGTTAATTTTTCATCTCTGCAGATTTGTCTTGATTTAGAAATCAGGACTCCATTCACATTATTTGGCTGCCAGAATATAAATCAACACTGGATACCGCAGTACTATCAAGCAGATCCTAGTCACAATGGAAACAGACTAAATGAAGAAGTTCCAATGTTTTGCACAATGCACAAGCATAATCTACTCTTTGGTACCAACAGCCTCTGAAAGCATGAGGCTTTGGGAGTGGTGGGGAAAAAATGTGAATAGCAAATACAGTGGTGGAAATAAGTATTGGAACTTTTTTTTCTCAGTAAATATATTTCCAATGAGGATATTCACATGAAATTTTCACCAGACATCAGTATTTACTCAAGAAATCTGGAAATATAAAGAATTCACAACATTAAAGTCCATAAATAAAGTTATGTGTAATGACACAGGAAAAAAGTATTGAACATGCTAATAAAAAGTAGTTCTCCAAGGCAAGGTAAGGCAAGGAACCAGCTGAAATAAGTAAATTAATATCAGCTGGGTTAGTAAACTGATGGTCTATAAAAAGGCTTTTTGTTACCAAGGTGTCAGACAAGAAACATCTCATGATAGGTAAAAGCCACGAGCTCTCCCAAGACCTTCACAAACTTATTTTTGCAAAACATATTGATGGAATCGGATACATACATACTTCAAAACTTCTGAACACCATTGGCTCCATTATTTGCAAGTGGAAGCAACATCACTCAGTCATCAACCAGCCATGCACAGGAGCTCCTCACAAGATTTCTGACCAGGGAGTCAGAAGAATAGTCAGAAGAGTCACACAAGAGCCAAGGACAACTCAGAAAGAGCTCCAGAAACACTTGGAGGCAACAGGTACCATCGTCACAGAGAAAACAATAGGCAATGAACCTCACTGCTCATGCTCACCCTGCAAGACTCCATTACTAAAGAAAAGGCATGTCGAAGCTTGTTTAATGTTTGCTACAACTCATTTGGACAAGCCTATGAAATACTGGGAGAGTGTAGTCTGTTCAGACAAGAGCAAATATTTACTTTTTGACTGTCCTACTACACACCATGTTTGGAGAAGAAATGGTACTGCATATCACCCTAAAACACTATACCAGCAGTGAAGTTTGGAGGTGGAAACATCATGGTGTGGGGCTGTTTTTCATAGCATGGTACTGGCAGACTTTATATAATTGAAGGAACGATGAATGGAGCCCTTTACCGGGAGATTCTTGAAAAGAATCTGCTGCCATCCACCAGGATGATGAAGATGAAATGTGGGTGGACCTTCCAGCAGGACAGTGATCCAAAACATTCAGCAAAGGAAACTCTCAATTTGTTACAGAGTACTAAATTACAAACAAAGGCTTCTCCACTAAGTATTCAATAAATTTCAGTTAGCGTGTTCAATACCTTTTTTCCTGTGCCATTACACTGTATTACACATAACTTCATTTATGGACTTTAATGTTTGAATTTCTTTGTATGTGTGGATTTCTTGAGTTAATACCAAAGTCTGGTGAAAATTTAATGTGAATAACCTTATTGGAAATATATTTACTGAAAAAATATATTTATTGCATTCAATACTTATTTCCCCCACTGTAACTAAGAAATGCCTCTGTGTTTTGCACAGCTCTCTGAGTAAAGCTTAAGTTTATATATGTTCAATCATGATTATAGAAAAAGAGGGTAAAAGCTATAAGAAGCAAATACTTGGGGTGATTTGTTGACGCGTCCTGTGAATAAACATGCAAAATCATGATTAATTAATGAAAGACAACTTCCTGCAATGAGTTAATGCTGTTTAATTGTTTAATTAATACTTTAAATGTAATTCAGAAAAAATAGGACCTCCAGATATGTATGAAATGTTGATGTTTCAGCAGTTAAAAGCACAATACACTTTATATATACTTTACCTAGCTGCTACCACTATAACTGCTATGTCCATATTTGGTATAAGCTAATTTGCTAAATATTCAGTCATAGCATGTTATGTTTACATTTATACCATTTTTAAATTATATTGTTACTCCTTGGCACCTTTCTTTTGCACTACCTGTTATCAGACACTTCCACACTAAAACTGTGTACTGTTCGGCTCTACACTGTCACTTACTGTGCCTATTATCCTGTTTTAGTAGTTATTGTACTGTCCAGTGTTGTTAGCACACATCTGCACGTGCACTTTATGTGGAATGTTTGTCGATCTTTTTTAGTTCTGTGTCATCTCATGTGGTTAGTGTGTTGTTTTATGTAGCACTATGGTCCTAGAGGAACGTTGTTTCATTTCACTGTGTACTGTACCAACTGTATATGGTTGAAATGGCAATAAAACCACTAAAACTTGAACTTGAACAATTTGGATATGGGACAACTTTTTCAGTCTGATTCAGATTTGGCACAGTTTAGCTTTTCTTAAAGTCCTCCTTTCTTAAAGTGCTCCTTGTAAACTATTTCTTTTCATAATGTTCCTGTCTGAATGACAAATGGCTGATTGAGAATCATGTGTGACGAATAGTAATAGTGATCAATATCATAGAGAGTGACTATATTATAACACATACATAGCACAGTTTAACTGTTGCAGATATCTGATACACTATATGGCCAAAAGTTTCTGAACACTTATTCAATTACACCCACATGTGCTTGTTGAACATCCCATTCCAGATTTAGTCCCCTTTTGCTGTTAAAATAACTTCCACTTTTCTGGGAAGGCTGTGTGTTCATTCAGCTACAAGAGCATTAGTGAGGTCATGTTCTGATGTCAGGCGAGAAGGCCTGGCACATAGTCAGAAATCAAATTCATCCCAAAGATGTTCAGTCAGGTCTTGGTGCAGGACACTTGAGTTCTTCTACACCAATGTCTTCATGGAGCTTGCTTTATGGATGGGGCATTGTAATGCTGGAACAGGTTTAGGTCTCTTAGTTCCACTGAAGGGAAATTGTAATTCTACAGCAAACAAAGACATGCCATACAATTCTGTGCTTCCACCTTTGTGGCAACAGTTTAAGGAAGGCCCACATATGGCTGTGATGGTCAGGTGCCCACAAACTTGTGTGTATATAGCATAACTTAAGAGTAACATGCTGCCATTTCAGTTTCTTTAAGTTTGCTAAGTGAAAACCTGATTTGCCTCATTTGCCTCATGCTTTTATGATATGATTAGGATTGCTATTGTTACCACTATTAACAACTGTAAAAACTGTAAAGTTGTATAAAGTTAGAGTTAAAGTACAGCTAAAAGTTTTTAATATGTCCAAGTGCTCAGTTGCTTCTCAACACTATGACCAATTGCAGCACTAGTTTCAGTGACAGGTGTCAAGATCCTAAAAATCCAAATATGAGTACATTTGAGTAAATTTCTTATTATTGGAAAAAAAATGTCCAAAATATTAAGCCTGCATTATGGTTGCCAGCATAACAGTTCCTAGTTGTCTAAGTAAACTTCATGTACAATGTACAGTTCTGTCCTGTTTTTATGCAGTCAGCAACCACATTAACAATGTTCCTTTTTGCAACTGCATAAAAAAGTGTTCCTTTTTAACAAGGCAGAGCCTGAAATCATCTCAGCTCCCAAGTGAGTAGCAGTCCAGCACCAGCTGTCATGTAAATCAGGGTCAACTGGAGGAAAAGGAGATCTGGGATTTGGGAAATAGAGAAGCAGATCTAAGTTTTTTAGTACATGTTTTTTTAGAAACAAGACATAATGACAGTTACATACGTTAGCCAAGGAAAAACATTTAAAAATTAACAATGTAATAAAATCCCTCCAGAAAATGTGCAATTACTTTATTGGGTCTTAAATATTAAGTAAGATAAAGGAATAGCTCAGCCAGATAAGAAGTTAATAAGTACAGAATTATGCTCCAAGCTTATCATTTTAATCACCTGAGTCAACTGAGAGCAACTCATCACCTGTAGTTTATGTTCCACAAACATATACTCTTAATAGTGTATTTCTTTCTGTATTTTATAGTTATTAACTGTATAATTGGCAGTGACATACTGTAATCTCATCATATGGTACAAAACTAATATGCGGTGTATTTTGGGAGTCTCAGTTGAGGTCTTTCAAAAATTGCATTATGTTACAGTTCATTTGGCAAATACAGTATGTTAGTCTGCTTTATTTCAAGAAATAATAGTACTGTACCTTTCATACTCACTGGTGTGGTACTATCAATGGTCAATATTTTTTTATTTCTAGTGTGTATCTTTTGTTTAGGAAATTGTACTTGGTCCAACTTTAATTAGCTTTTAGAGTTGGGTTACTCAGAGTCCAAGTACAATATGTACCTTATTTCTTACATGTTTCCAGGTAAAATATACATACTAACGGTATAAAATAGGTCTTCTTGATGGAACCACACCAGTGACTAGGAAAAGTACAGTTTGGCACCTTCAGTTCTGAGACTGTAGTGCACTACTCTATTGTAGCCTAATAGATTAAAATACCATTTGAAATACTTTATGATTTATGCTAAATTACATACTAATTGTTATTGAAGTATGTAGCTCGTTATTACTAGCTAGTAATTAGCTTGTTAATAATATTGCTTGCGTTGCTAAACCAGCTATCTTTTTTTCATTCAGGCTCAGTTGTTGGTAGGAGATTCTTTGAGTAAGTGGTAATTAACTTGTTTGTCCTAGACAGTTGTTTAAGGGTTAAATAATAGTAATTAAGTAGCAATCTTTTTAATGTTTGTTAATGGTGAAATCTACATTTCTTTTTATTAGACTGATGCTACTGTCACGTCTACACCAGAACAGTCCAAAAACGGTCTCAAACTCCATATCCCAGAATGCATCAGAAACTACAAACATGGACTCCCTGGACTACAACTCCTACACACACCATGTACAGTGTCACATTCACAGTCACCAGTGACTCAGTCACCACCTCCTCTATATAAGCACACTCCAAAACCCCATACCCACCTCCCCCCAACACACACATGCACACACACACACACACGCACACACACAAAGTATCTACTCAGCTCTGTTTTCACAACTGATGTACCAAGCCTTTATTGTGATTGCTGTTTATTTTTTACCTCATATGTGATTTTGTCTTGGTTGCTGATATCCTGATTGTTCATCACCTGATCTCATGCCTGTCTCTCGACTTTGACTAGAGTTTTGGATTTGTTTTTTGTGTTTGCCAGTTTAAGTAAAAATATTTACTGTAACTGTCACTGTTGCTAATAGTTACTTTTAGAGTATCTTCAGAATTAAAGAGTCACCATTAATGATTGTTACATTTTAAGAACAAGACAACACAAACTATAAATTACAGATATCATACTGCAATTATAAATATTTACAACAACATACCAGCAGCTGATTGCACCACCTGAGCTTATTGTTATGGTTTTATTATGTGCCATTCTCTGTGCAATGCAATTAGTTAGAGCAAGGTCTGTCTCTCGATTTACATTTTAATCACAGATAAATGAACAAAATCCAAATAGATTAAAAACAAACAGTGGCTTAAAATATCCCTCCCTTGTATTTGTGTTTTTGTTCCTCTTCCTGAGCTCTTGTGCAACATAATTAGCAAATTTCACTAACAGACCAGTCTTATAATCCCTCCCATATTTGCTATTACAAACACTGTATTTCATGTGCAGTGATCATAGACCACAAATGTGCACAATACAAAAACCTTTATTCTAACCCCCATCTCCGAGGCACCCCTCAGAGTAATCAATAAATTACCATCACAACAATTACACTAAGCTTACTTAGTGTACAAAGCTTACAATGGACCAGTTACAGTGAAGTTTCAGCAACAGTGTGAAGTATATTATCGTTATTTTAAGTAGTGAAAAGCCTAACTGTGGACACTGCTGCTCACTGCATTAAAATGATAGCTGTGGTCCTCTCTATCTAGTTATAAAGTGGATATTGCGGTTAAGGCTCTGGTTTACTGAGTGGAAGGTTAGGGGTTCAAGCCCCAGCACTGTCAAGCTGCCACTGTTGGGCCCTTGAGCAATGGCCCTTAGCCCTCTCTGCTCCAGGAGCGCTGTATCATGGCTGACCCTGTGATCTGACCCCAACCTACTAACATGCTGGGGTATGCGAAGAAAATAATTTCACTGTGCTGTAATGTATACATGATCAATAAAGACTTATATAAAAAAACAAAACAAAAGAATAACAACAGTTTGGCCAGATAAGAAGTTTAAAACTGTCAAAGAAAAACAAAGACTAATTGAAACTGGTGAGCCCTTCCTAATCCAACTTCTGATAAGCTCATTTAGTTACACTAAAACACATGTATCTGATATGTTGTCTGATATGCTTCAGATGTTCCACATATTAGCTTATTGACATGATTATTAGTTTTTATAGGGCAACCTTAAATGTTTTTTTAGGAGTAGTAAATGGGGAAAAAATGTTTATTCTAGAAGATTTGTTTTGTAATAGGAAATGAATACTGTCTAAGAATTAATCGTGTAATAAAATTAACAACAGAGAATCTGGAAAGTTCAGACACTTTTGATGCAGTCAAAAGGATATTACTGTTGCACTGAGACAATTATGAAACTTCCTCCCAATAATTTCCTTTAATTAATGCCAATAAAGACGGAGTGAGTTCTCATTTTCTTGCTTCCTTTCCTTCTTTTTGAGATCACAATTCTCGTCTTAAAACTTGCAAGGATTTTTTTTTAATGAAGTAGCAAAAATATATCTCCATTTTCAAATAATGGAATCTATTATAGCCAATATTGAGTGTAAAATACACCTGTTATTTGTTAAAGACTTGTGGGGTTTCTTCTTGGAAGACTTATAATGAGTCAACTAACATTAACATTTCTGTCCAAGCTACCTCAGCACTGACTTATCTCTGCAGAGCCCGAATAGCCAACTTCTTAATTTATTCAGTTCACCTTGCTCACATCTTTGAATATCACTTCAGTCTTGGAGGCAGTGTACCATTATCAGTATTCATTTACATGACGCTGTCAACTGGACTTAAAATGTGTGACTTTCTCATTGGCAAATGTCTGACAAAGGGATTCAAGATCTATAAGTAATAATAAATACATTACTGTTCTAATAAGGCTACACTTGAATGTTTAGGATCCATGTCCAAAGGTTTAATAATAAATAAATCAGCAAACAAATTGCAGAATTTGCACATCTAAAGGCAGACTGAGAAACACACAGTCAAATGTAAAGAAAAGTGTGCATGAAATAAGACAACACTTTAGGCAATCAAAAATCGAGTCAAAATAACAATCGAGCGTGAGAACCCAGAACCACAAACACAGAAATCTGAAAATTCCTAGAATATAATTTTGCAATGAGAGAATGAGGTACAAATGAGACTGATTGGAAGAAGTTAAGTTAGACAATTAGATTATCCGGTGTGACAACCCAGAACAATCCTGCTATGCACTGATGCCTAGCCTTTGACCCTTTGGGTTTGGGATCTGGATGCTCTCAATGGCTATCACAAATAAAGGCTGGATGTTACCATTACCATTACCAATAAATGCTGGCTGTTACCCATTACCATTCCTCCTGACTTTACCCTACTCAATCTACCAGACAGAACATACAGATGTGTTATATGACAAATTATTGAGGAAAACTGTTATGCTTTGGGGGAGTATTTTGGGTCCACTTGTCACCATAGATAGGAAGGCTCACTAAAAATCAATAGAAAGTTATCTATATCTAATGATGAAACATTGCTATCTTGATGGAAGTGATGATGATGGGTATGAAAATGATGTCGAGCTTATGCTATGAGCTTTTTATGCTTCCAGATCACAAACCAATTGAACACCTATAGGAGATTTAGGGCTGAGGTATTAGACATGACTCTCTGCCCAATGATAAACAAAATAACAATTCTTTTGATAGAATAGTGTTCAACCCTGCAGTACAGTTTAAGAGACTTAGAATCTATGCCAACTTCAATTGAGGTTGTTCTAGTGGCTTGCTTTCTCAGTTTGTTTGCTTTGTTGCATCCAGTCATCAATTACACATCTGCAGAGGTGTCAGCATCTATGATTTAGCTGAGTGAATTTGGGGCATACTGACAGTAACTGATGTCTTCAGCAAATCTTGATGTCTAGATGCTAAAATTTGCCAATGATGAGTAGTACTGTAGTACACCCTTTCACATGAAGATGATGTTTCTACATATGTTCCAATGTGTTAGGAAGTTGTGGCCAGAGTGCTTGATCAGCCATGATACAGGAAGGTTTAAGCACTCTAAAACCTCAAGGGCCCAATAGTGGCAGCTTGGCAGGGCTGGGATTTGAACCAATGATCTTCTGATCAGTAACCCAGAACCTTTACCACTAAACCATTACTGCCCAAACCAACTGCCCAAACCAAGAGCAATGTGTGACCATGGAGGGTGTGGTACTGGTACATGTCTAAATGTTTTTACTTATAAACTGACTTGTACAGTATGTGCATAGACTGGGAGCCTATTAAGTAGCTGAGGAAAGATATAGTGGTTTTCTGAAATTCATACTTTTCCATAGTTTTTAACATATCTCTCTAGTATGGGGGCAAATACCTTGCTTACATGTTCATCAAAAGAGGGAGAATGAATTAGAATGTCATCAAAGTAAACACTCTTCCATTTGTATACTGTGTATTTAAGGACTTTGGTCATAAATACTTGGATGACTGGTAAAAGGTGCATTGACCAATCTATATGCAATAATCTCATATTTATACTTAACATTGGGGTTTTTGAATGCAGTCTTCTATTTGCCTTTGTCAAATCAAAATGATGGTGCTCCATAAGTCAGCAGGTAAGCTTGATTATGTAGATGTCCTGCGTAAGAAGTCAGTTCTGCAGTCCAAAAAATTATGTGGAGCTAATCTGGTCTTTCAATGAGTGTTGTATGAGATGGCCTGTCTCAAGCAGAATGGGGGTGGGTAATTGGTGAATGTATTGCCTGAGAGTATATCAAATAATTAAATAAAGCCAAATGACTTCCACCCATCTGTCCATTTTCTGTACCACTTATCCTACACATGGTCATGGGGAGCCTGGAACCTATCCCAGGGAACTCAGGGCACAAGGATAGGAACAACCCAAAGAACACTACAGACAATTTAGAGATGCCAATGCATGTCCTTGGATTGGGGGAGGAAACTGGAGTACTTGGAGGAAACCCCAGAAGCACAGGGAGAACATGCAAACTCCATGCACACAGGGTGGAGGCAGGAACCAAACCCCCAACCCCGTAGGTGCTAGGTAAACATGCTAATGACTAAGCCACCATGCCCCCCACCAAACAATTTGTCATCCTTAAAAAATTCAATTACACAATTTTCTTTTTGACCATGACCTGCTGGAAAATCCTTTGTCATTTCATCTCAATCAGAAATTCACTTAATGGATATAAAAATAATTAACCAGAAAATACCTTTAATTAAAATCAGTATAATATATTTTTTTAAAAGTTTCAGAAGTCTGGAAAAGTTTAAACAGCTGCCAGGAAAATAACCCCCACTCCACCCTTCCACAATAGTCTTTAACGATCCTCTTAGAATCCTGTTTCTTTTAAGTGATAATTCCTCCCTTTGGGGTTAATTTGTACATAAAATAGCCTACAGACATTACAGTAAATTATTGCTGAATTTAGTGAGATTATAGTTCCTGGGTTTAGATGTAAGTAACTATTTGTTTATTATACTTTTTGTTTAAATGTTTTGATATAGAATAATTGCAATTTATTTTTTACAACAAACTCTGATCATAGTTAATTTACACAAACTCTTATGCATCATTATACTCCCCAAGAACTTTGAGCATTTGTTGTTGTATTATAAGTGTTTCCTTTTAACATTTGATGTTGTCCTCTAAATCTGTATGACTGCATACAGCAGCTGTGACCTCATTGTTCTGTTTTTCAGCAGGATTCTTTAAACATATTTTTGTGTGAGGTCTTCTACTGTATGAGGAGACAAGCTTATTATAAAACACATTGGGAGAACAAAAGTAACTTCTAGCATTTTGGTGAGAGCAATTCTCTGATATGGGTACAACTGATTGCAGACTGGCAATTACTGGAGTTCAGCACCAAGGCCAGCAACACATCTAGTGCTGGCAACAAGCAGCAACTCAAAAACAATGGGGGAATACATCAAAAGCCCTAGCTTTAAATGCAGTAAATTCCTTAATCAGCCCTGTCCAGTAGCACTTTCGGGAGGACAGACGAGCAGCTGCAAAAGAGACTAAACCATGTACTATTGTTTGACACTGAGCCTCTGTACTGAAACTTGCTGAGCTTGCAAGGAGTCCTTCCTCCATGAACACAGACACCTCACCACTGTATGCATGCACTTCCTTTTTCAACTATTTGGTTTAGAGTAAATTGTGATCCTGAGCTTGGGTTAGTGTCTCTGTTGTTTCACATGTTTTTTTCATGTTCATGTCTGTTTTCTTCTGGTTCTCAGGTTTCATCCCACTGTCCAGAAACATACAGGTTGGTGGACTGATTACACTAAATTGCCCCTAGGTGTGAATAAATGTGTGGATGCATGTGTGCATTGTGCCCTACAATGGACTGATGCCCCACCTGGGGTTAATTCTCCCTCCTTGTGTCCAGTGTTGCTATGACTGGCTCCATATCCACCATGAACCTGACCAGAAAAGTGGTTACTGAAGATGAATAAATTTTTGAAAAATGAAGAGATGGTTAAAGTCTTGGTTTTATCAACATAGACATAGATGTGACTGTTTGTTTATTTGAAATGTGTCAATAGCCTACCCTGTAATCATGTAAGAAGCATTTTTATGGTATTTATTACGCATTTTTATGGTATTATATGAAGGTGTAATTAAAAGACTGCATTTAGCCAGGGGCCAGTAGGATTAGAAAGGGCTATCAATATAAACTAGGCTTTACTTTGATAATCCACTGATACAGTGATGAGACCATGTGCTCTATGATGGCTTGACCACTCCGATTCATAGTATATTTTCTATAGAAATCTTCTCCTTCATGCAAATATGCATCTCTGAGACTTGATCAGGCTACTGCCTCACTACAATCCAGGGCATTATATTAATATATTAATAGTAACCCAAGGTGACCTGTGTATATAGTGACCCTTCCAGGTTTGCCATACTAAATCTTGCTTCTCAAGTCTGTGTTGCATATTTGTTATCCAAAACCTCAGTGATTATGGTTTTCAGAACATGCTGAAATTCAATAAACAGTACGTATTATTTATGCTGTCAGTACTAACTGAGAAGCTGGGGAGGCTATGCTTGGTGTATGGCCCAGGCCCGACACCACAGCTGAGGCAGATGGCCCTGCAGGCAGTGTGAGAGGAAACAGAAGTACAGAAACCTGGCTGGTATCTGTGCTAGGATATAGACCTGAATAAATTAAACTGGCCATTCTTTCTGTTTTGTTGTCTAATGTCTGCTGCCTCAACAACAAACTGAACTACCCCAGACTGCAACTGACTACCCAGCAGAGGATGAGGCTGTGTTTTTATTTTCATAAAAACTTTGCTCCATGGCAACATCCCTGACTCTATTATGGTGGACTGGCTAATCCCCCTTCACACAGGAAGAGAAGCCTCACTGACTAGTAAAACACATGGAGGGGGTTGTGTTTATCCATCAACAATTGTGCACAAATGCTGTGATAGTCACTGCTCACCAGTAATAGGTCATGGCAGCTAATCATACTGTCTGCCAAGTGAATTAATCACTGTTTTCATTGTGGTTGTACTTATTCCTCCAAACAACACTGGGTATCTACATGATGCCATCAGCAAACTGCAAAAACAAATCCTGGAGACTTTAGATAAATTAATACAAAATCCATTTTCAAAACACATTGACACACAGCATATGTGGAAAGGCCATACACCTGTAACAATGATTCTTCCTTTCCAGATGTACTCAGTCCCAGTTTCACAATTTGCAGCTCCTAGTAGCAGAACTGTCTCCATCAGTGAACAGTGGTGAAGTTCAACAAAACAAACTGTAAAAAGTGTAATGAATTTTCCTGGTTACACAATTTCACTATTTGACCATTAGTTTTAGCGCACTATTTGACTGTGTAGTATTAGCACATTTATAGAAGGGATTTACTTATTTATAATCACACTATCCGTTGTTACCCAGATGAGTATGGATTCCCTTTTGAGTCTGGTTCTTCTCACAGTTTCTTCCTCATATCATCTCAGGGACTTTTTCCTTTCCACTGTCGCCACTTTCTTGCTCATTAGGGATAAATTCATACATTTAAAATCTATATCCTGAATTGATATATTTCTGTAAAACTGCTTTGGGACAATATCCATTATTTAAAACACTATACAAACAAAACTGAACTGAACTGAACTGAAATTCCAATGAAACAGTGACTGGTGAAAGATCGTTTGACTGGGCTTCTTCTCTTCTTTCGCTGATTCAGTGAGGACCTGCATTTTTCACACAAATTATATAAGCATAGATCATGGGTAAATGATAAATATGCATACAAAAAATGTATTTTGTCCAAATTTAGCTAGCTATTAGCTTGTTTTGTGCTAAGTATTTTGTTTTGAAATCAATCCGAGGTGACCTTTTCATTTTCATTCATCACCAGACATTTTGAAATATCAAAATAAAGTGATTCTCTATCACTACTACAAGGCATATAAATAGGATACTTATCAAAAGAAGTATGACTATCAATCTGGTCATTAATTAATGTAACATTATGCCTCAATTGTTTTTATTAACACATGAAAAAACTGCCACCCATTTGAATTGTTTTGACTTTTAACTGTGTTGTTGCAGATGACAATTCAACAGCATGTGCTTAAAAGGTTCATGAGCACCCAGAATAAGTATATGCATGCTCTTAAAAAAGGAGATCCATTTGTGAAAAGGGTAAATTTGAGTGTGTGCACTCAAAGAAGATAAGAGCAAATTGACCACTACCAGTATGGTGGTGTTACATTTACACTCCATCAAGCCACCAAAAGATGCACCTCTGGCCCCTTGGGTACTGGTAGGGGTTCTAGTTTTCTGCATATAGCTTTCTGAAAGTTTTGGCTTGAACACAGACAAAACAAAAAGTAACAATTTTCTGAACAATCAAATGCAAGTTGGACCACCAATTATGGTCAAATAGAAGCTTGACTTTTCTGGCAAACCCTATGTGTACTTGTTGTGTGGTTGTCTGAGTGGTTTTGCCAGATGGCAACAACTGAGAAGGTGGGTTCAATTTAGTCAGTAATGATGGTTCATCTAGTGCTGGGTCACAATCTTGAGGAACAACATGAGAGCTGAGGTCACAATGTTGAAGTTCCTGATAAACTACTGGCCACTCCAGCACTGCTTGCACTTTCTGGTCCTCCATGTGTATGCCTTCAGGTGACAGAATGAATCATAGGAAGGAGACAGTTGGGCCACATAGCTGTTCCAATCTAGCTGCAATTAAAGGCAGGGTGTAAAGGAAGTTGATTCAATCCACAATAATCATTGTGTGAAGAAGTGCTCCAAAAAGGAAATGTTGATACAGGTGAAGTAGAGGGCTGAATGATCTGCTGCCTAATGGCCTCCTGGATTTTTTTTCCTCCATAGCAAAAATCTGTGTTGGATGAAATGATGGAGTGGAGGTGAGCATGATTTTACAGGGATCTTATGGGCTTGCTCCATATGTTACATGATAAAACTGCCCATGGTCCCAGAATTAATTATGTCTGCAACTTGTATAGTACCCTTATCCAGCTAAACTGAATTTTCATATTGAATGAGTTAGCTATATTGTGTTTGCAGAAGTTACTCACAAATTGACTCTGAGGACCAGTTCTCATTGGGCAGCTTGTTCTCAGAAGCATTCCAGTCTAATTCTGGCATGTTCCTCTTGGGAGAGGCAGGTTTTCTCCTCTTTCACAGCTTCACAGGTGTCAGGTGATTTCCCCCTAGTCTTGAATTGACTGGACATATAGCACACTTATTTTATCATCAGGAAATCAGCTGGTCTAGGCATATGGTGATGTTTCAATGTATGAGCTCTTTTTGGACCTCCTCCTGGAGACCTCACCAGATTGCAGTGATCAGAGTTTGTTCATTCGATCCTCACGTGGCTGCATTATCTGCTGCCAGTCATATTTTGCTGCCATGCAGGTTTTGTTTTTTTAGCTAATTATAAAGAGTTCCTCTTGAGACTCCCTTTCTTTCAGTGTTTGTGGTGCAACTGGATAGATTATGGGTGACAAACAAAGAACATAGCAGCATAAATCCTTACATATTGGTGGAGATTTTCTAATTGGTTGGAACGACAAAAAGTTCCACAAGGAGTTCATTCACCTTGTCTGAATTTACAGGTTGCACAATTGGCTGAGCAGTTGGCTGGTGTCATCTTTATGAGCACAAAAGTGAACTCTTCATTTTGCTGTTGTAGTTGGTGAATTTGCTGTTGGTGGTTACTCAGAATAGTCCAGTTTGTCTGCCTTCACCTGCAATCTCATTTCCCACAATTCTGACACTTAGTGCAGCATTTTGTTACAAGAAAGGTCTTGTGACCAAATACAGACACTATAATGTTTTTTTCTTTTTAAATAAAACGCAAAACAATATCAAACAGTGAGTGTGAGTGTGCACGAATACTACCTATACTAAGTGGTATACAAACAGAAAACTACCTTAAGCGACTCACATTAAAAAAATATATCAAAATATTGGAAACAGACACAAGGAATCTTGGTCATAGAAATAGTGACAAAATAGTGCATGGAAGATGCAATGCTGTGAGAAGACTGAGAAGACTACCGAAGGTGTGTCAATTGTTGAGACATGCTGGGAGATGTTACATGTCTGACTACAGCATATTTAGGTACTCCCCACATTAGTCAAGCTTTCCAGGGCCACTTTCTTAAAGTCTCTTATTTGAGACAGTGTCTTGAAAACAGTTGACGACAAAATCAATAAGCAGTCTACCAGGGCATACTAGAAAATCACACTCCCTACATTCTACTTGGCCCATTCTTTGTGTCACAACTTTGTGGAACAACAGATCAGCAGTAGAAAGCACTAAGCCAAGAGATTGAGACAATGAAGGCAGAGAAATAGTAAATTGGACATGTGATAAAGATGTGAAAGCAAATAACAGGCGTACATTTGCAGACAGTCTCCTTAAGCAAAATAACAGTACTAGCAGTAGATAAAGAAAAGACTACAGACTTTAGTGGTATGGCATCTCAAAATGCCCTTTTATATCTGTTTGGTATAACATCCATTAAATCTTTCATATCTTGTATTGAATTTTAACAATCCTGCTGTTCTTTTATGTGCTTACCTTTGCCTGTTTTTGTTTATCCCTGAAAGCAAGGATGTTTTGGGCTGGATGAAATAGTCTTTGCAGTCACAACCAGTCATATGGCAGCTGTTAATGAAATTGAACACAGTCAGTCAGCAGACTGCACAATACATATAGGCTGCATTTATAAAATTACATGCCAATCTGTATTAGATAAAATGTGTACAAACATTTTAAGTAGGTCTACAGAGGATGTTTAGAAGAACCCAGCTGCATTCCAAGCTACAAATGAAGACATTAACAAATTTATTTGTTTACAATAAAAATGTTTGTCTCCAGTTTTGAGGGTTTGAATCCCACCCTGTGTGTGCGGAGTTTGCATGTTCTCCTCATGCTTCGGCGGTTTCCTGCAGATACTCCGATTTCCTCTCCCAGTCCAAAGACATTTGCTGTTGGCTGATTGGCATTTCCAAATTGGATGGGCACCCTGTCCAAGGGTGTCCTTGTGCCCTGAGCTCTCTGGGATAGTCTCCGGGTTCCCTTGCAACCCTGTCTAGGATAAGCCGTATGGAAAATGTATGGATGGGTGAATGTTTGCCAAATAAAAAATACTTTTGAAAAAAAAAATGCTGTGGTGAATACAGTCAGAATTTTGTTTAATAAATCATTGTTTTTGTCAGTTTGGTTTCAATGACTTGAGTTTGAACCATTATTAACCAGCTCTGTGCCACATATTAAGACCTTCTGTGCCACATATTAAGACCACATTCAGACCTGCACCACAAAACAGATCAGTAAGGGTATTGTGCAAAGAACACTAGGCCAGCTCAGAGCAATGCTAAATTTGGCCATAATCCAGTGCACACTGTACATTGTACAGTGTACATTTGTTGTCTGGGAATGCCCTTGTTCATTCATATCCACGGTTTTGTTTTTGGCTAGTCATATCCAATTAATATTTGATACAGTTACTGTAGGTACATTTATCCAGAGCTTCCCTTCTTACACATTATATAGCAGAGAGAATCCCTTCGGGCCTTTTAGAATGTCAGAGAAGGCCAATGGGTTTTACGTCTACTTTCTAATTAACATTTTTTTAACTGTCATGCTTATTTCATTCATATAAATAGTCTAATATATAATAATATATATAATAATAGTCTCATATGATTATTAATTTTTTCAAATAAGAGGAACAAATTTAAGTAAACACAAAGATTAAAATCTCAAAACGCCCAAAGGAAAATTAAGCAATTATTAGGTCACACATTTCATAGGATCTCAGAAGCTGGAGCGCATATCTTTATATCTTTACATTTATGACATTTGGCAGATGCTCTTATCCAGAGCAACTTAGAGAAGTGCTTTGAAGTCTCTATACTGGTTCACTAGGTCAGGGACTAAGAGTACTATACGTCTAACCCCCCCCCCCCCCCCAAAAAAAAAAAAAAAAAAAAACACTGTTGGGGAAGTTGGTACAGTATGAAAAAAACAAGACAAGGATTTTTTTTTCTTCAAATGAAAAAGTACTTCATGAAGAGGTAGGTCATTTGGCATCATTAGAAGACAGCCAGTGAGAAGTTCATTCCAACAGCTAAGTGCCAAAAGAGAGAAGAGCCTTGATGCATTCCTTCCTTGTGCACTGAGAGATAGTGGGTCCAACCATGCAGTGCTAATTAACTGGAGTTTTTGCGTGGTGCAGAGTGGGGTGTGATAAATGCATTAACGAATGTGGATGCTAGTCTATTTGATGCAGTCTGATGTGTGCAGCTGCAGGAAGCCAGTGAAGGAGGCATAGCAATGGGGCAATAGGGTAGAGGAGGTAGCGTGCAAAGGCAGACCTGGCAGGAGTGAGTTGCAGTAGTCCAGTCTTGAAATGATAAGGGACAAAATACTTCAAGGTTGCATGCAGTGACAGATGAAATCTGAGAGTTGTTTAGGGAGATCACAAGATCTTGACATGAGTATGCATCCCCAGGGAGGTACAGCAGCTCAGTTTTGCTGGGATTAAATTTCAGATGATGAGCTGCCATCCATGAAAAGATGCTGGCTATACATGCTGAGTTCTGTGCAGGAACATGAGTGTCTAAGGGAGAAAATGAGAGGATAAGTTGAGTGTCATCAGCATGGCAGTATAGTGGATTCCCTCCATGTCACCTGATGTCACCCATGTCACCATCCCACCAGGTAGGAAGCACACCATTGCCATACTGTGCTGCGAATTCCACGACTCATGGACAAGATGATGGATGGACAAGAGATTGACAGGAGAGTTTTGAGACTGACTCTGTCAAACGCTGCTGAAAGGTTAAGGAAAATGAGGACTGATGACAGTTTGGCTGATCTAGCGCTGATCACTAGACTGATCTAGTGATGGCCACAAGGACAGTTTGTGCTGCTTTGAGAGATTTTACACAACCTATTAACCACCAACATAATGAGGGAGTGACAGTGAAATCATATTTTTTGGAAGGCTGAGAAACATCTGACTATGAGCATGAGCATAGCCTAACCTTTAACTGAACTGTTTATGAATCTGCCATGTTTATGTTGAGAGAGTGAGAGACATAAGGTTCAGAGAGTGGGTCAATGAACACAGCTAGCATTAAACCAAAAATGAAACTTATCAAATAAAATAGATCAGTGACTCAATGGCTGAGGGAGTCCTGCATGATTTTATCATAGATAGAGAAAAATGGAAAAACTTGGCAATTTCCAGTCAGTTCCATTATCTATTAGCACTGACTCAACAGTAAGATAATCAACTAAAGCATCTGCCGAGCCCACTCACAACATGCTGCTGCAGGATCTTTTACTGCTTGCTGCTGATTGATGTTTCTATGATGTTTACATGGATGTGGCTGTGGCAACTTAAAATATAATTATTAAAATATAATTATTAATAATTATTAATTATATAATTTAGTAATGTGGTGGTAACACTCATTTGTGTTCATTTAAGCGTTTCATGTGCACAGCAAGCCAGAAGAATGTTAAATAGATGTCCTACAAGTAAGCAAGCAAGCAAGCATTGATGACTGATAATGTTTTGGTCTTTTCTAAACCTTTATAGCCACAGTCTCACCCACAACAATATAAAGTGTCAGTCATTCAGCCCACCATAACTTAGCTACCGTCAGCACTACATAGGGAACTTTGCATTAACTTTAGTTAGAAAGCTAAAGTTGTGTTGTTTTGGTAACAAGTAGCAAAGGTAGTAGTCTGATAAAATACATACGGAATATAATCAAAGCATAAATATAATTGGTATGTAAATATAGTATAAATATGACACCTGTGATGTCCACACCGAATTGAGTTATCCCCAAAATACATTTACTCCTTTATTACCAACTTGTCATGTTCCCTTTAGACAGATGTAGTGTACTTGTTTAATTAGTGTTAGATTTTGATGTATAAAATCTACTTCCATAACTGAACAGATTCTGTGATGTGGATCTCAGCACCCAGCACATCAAGTATGTGCCTGTACTGTACCATGTATATACAACAGCAGACCTTGATTTAATCATCTCAGGCACATATTCATACAGGATGGATCCAGATTCATTAATTATAGTATATGCAATTAGGCTATAGGAGGATCTTGGCAAAATAGACATGTATTGCCTTTAGCACTGCATGAAGACAAAACAAGAGATGACAGCATAGAGGTAGCACATATGAAGACAGTAAGAATAAATATTCCAACAGATAATGAAAAAGTTATTTTTTTAACATTTAAAAGCCCCCTTTAGATTAAAAAATGTAAAGATAAAAAACATTCAAATGTCTGTTTGCTTGTGATAGTAAAAACACAGAGAAGGAAGGAGGTAAAAAAAAGAGAGAGAACAGGATGGAAAAGCTACAAATGTGCAGAAAATCAGTTACAGCTGCAAGTGGTGTTCCTTTTCAAAGGGAACTCCACGTTGCATTTTGCTGAATGCTGTGGGAAGCGCCCTTGCGCGTGACTGGTATCTGAAGCTTGTGTAACATCATGCCTATTTATAGGCCTGCCGTGATCAGGTGACATGGCAATTAAGCGTGTCGCGTGATATATAAATGATACCCGTGAACCTTATTATCAGCCTTATTATCTTCAGCGAGACTGCATGTCGGTTGTTTGTGTAAGGCTCACAAAAAGACTCTTCATTTCCTCTCTATCTGTTCCAAAAAAAAAAAAAAAGAAATATCACTTTTCTTTTCTGTCCCTTTAAAAAAAAGGGAGAAAAGTATGAGTGAGAGAATTCAGGAAGTGTGTTACGCCTTGCTCCTGTTTCATCAAGGGGAGGACTGCACACTTTCTGTGCGAAGTGTCTAGGGAGGAGCACGCCATGGCAGCCTTCAAGAGGTCTGACTGTGCGCATTGTGAATGCCTTACAATTAGTCAGCTCCGCTCGCTACTGGCTCTCTTCTTGGGCGAAGCAAGTTGGGTGTCAGAGCTTCACGGATCTGGGCTGGCCGCTGCCGAGGCAGCCAGCTGTCTCAGGTCCGGGGGATCTTGTATGGATCTGGAAGAGGAGCCGGAGATAAGCGCTGCTCTATCTCTTACTCTGTCTTCCGGGGTCCGGCACTCCAAGGCCGGATTATATTCCTAAAGTGCCTACATCTACTGTCCACCCAGGAGTGTTGCAGGCTTTCTGCCCTCCTCCATACCTCATACTGGAACAAGAGAAATTACCCCGACTGTGTCCAGTAAGGGTTCTCTGTACTTACGTCCACTGCTCCGGACAATGGCGTAAGTCAGAGCAGCTGCTGGTCGGCTTTGTAGAGTAGAGGTGATGCTGTGTTGAAATAGCACATCACTAATTGGATAGTGGAAGCAATCTCTATCACTATCTCTTATGAAGCGCGCGGTCTCGCTACGCCTCTGGTCATAAGGGCTCATTCCACTAGGGGATCGCCTCCTCCAAGGCTTTTTCCAAAGGGGTATCCTTACATTATATGTCTGCTGTGGTGGGGTGGTCTACGCCACACACATTCATTCGATTTTACACCCTGGATATACATTCCGGCCTGGGCTTGAGTGTCTTGCAGTGACCCTCAGCCTCGGAGCTTTTTGAACAGGCCGTACGCTCATTATGACAGCGTGGGTATTCTCGTTCCAGCATTCACCCAACATAACGTGGAGTTCCCTTTGAAAGGGAACGTCTGGATTGTGCATGTAACCCTGTTCCCTGAGAAGGGAACGAGATGATGGGTAGCTTTGTCATACTGGGGCATGCCTGTGAATTGCGTCTTCGCTTCAGATAATAGAGGCTGACAGCACGGTTCATAGGTGTCGTTTATATATCATGCGACGCGCTTAATTGCCACGTCACCTGATTACGGCAGGCCTATAAATAGGCATGATGTTCCACAAGCTTCAGATACCGGTCACGCACGAGGGCACCTCCCACAGCGTTCAGCTAACACAACCTCTCATTCCCTTCTCAGGGAACAGGGTTACATGCGTAACCCAGATGATCTCTGGGGTCCAAGCACCTTTCAAAAATAGTGCCTCTAGTGGCCACTTATTGCCAAGTTACATAAAACACCCATGAACATACCTAGATGCATGTACTCTACATGTTTTGTGAAGGTAGCTTAATGCTAACATTGTGAAGTGACTGTTGAAAGCTGATTGAATGATAGTGGCCATGTTTTTCAAATAAGCCAGTCATCATTATCATTACAGTTACAGAGTAGGCAAAGGACAATACTGAATTTCAGCTCATAATGGTGTACATTCCCGAGAAACCTCCCTCATGTCCTGGTCCTGAAAATGCTTTTCAAGTTTCACTCAAAAATCCCTGCAATCAATTATACGTTACAGCTAACTGATTTGACCATATTGTTTACAAATCTCAACACATTTTATGATAATTAATAAGGTTAGGTTCAGACTACATCAGGTTAGGTTCAGACTACATCAGCTTTATGTAGATATGCCAAAAAATCCTAGAACTAGTTTGTAAAAATAGGTTTCAGATGTTCCACATTTTCACAAAGCCAAGACAGCAAAGAGGAAAAGGAATTATTTTATGTCTCTTGCACTCACAGTTCTTGATATCTAGGCCAAAAGGTAAAATGTTGGGCTATAGTGCCAGTATGAGGCTGCTTGAAAAAAATATATTTACATTGCCAGCAGCCACAACAACTTACTAAGTTGATTTTAAATTGTGCAAGCAATATACACCTGCAGAGACAATTAGGCCTCCGTCTGACGGTGATTGAGGTCTTGTTGGGCATAAAAGGAAACATTAACAAACAGTAAAATGTACCAATTCATTTTTGTTATCTGTTTGGCTATTTCACAAATGCTAGCGACATCAGATCATGAGCATTTGACGTAATTCGCCCTCGAACGGGCATCATATACTTCCAGGCAGTACAATAACAAAAGTGTGCCACTTGAGACGATACAACCCTTCTAAAATTCATACACTAGACAGTGTAACTGGTTGTAGTCTGCGTTGTCTGTTTTATTTTATCCGAAGGAAAATAGGCGGACGGCAACTGGGTCGACTCTTTGTTAATTCTCTCTCCTCTCTCTCCCATTCAACCATAACGCGAAAGGGGACATGTTGAAACAAAATACAAAAAAATCACTCAAAAGAAGGGTAAAACAACAAAAATAATCACACAGATAAATAAAA
>JANDJT010000199.1:22044935-22065821 GCA_024331685.1 Stegophilus panzeri | reverse complement strand
CAGACAGCCACATCAGGTACACATCCTTTTTGTGTAATTCTACACATTAAATTTATGGAATGTTTTCCATACCCGTTCCAACAGCAGAGTGTATAGTGCATAGTATAAGTGTATAGTGTATAGTATGTCATTTGGGACACAGTTATTATCACGTTTCAATGACTGTCACAGTTCACACATTAGCCATCTTGTGAACTTCCTGTATCATTGAAAATTGAGAGGTTTTCTTATTCATTTGATCATCAAAAGCATCACTCAACAGTCTTAATGTCTGTTGCTTCCAAGACATTGCAAAAAAAAACTTTCATCATATGCAAATGTACTATTTTAGTAAAAATGTGTACAGCATTTGACGGGAAAAAATCTGGAGTATGTTCCAATATAGACACAGAAAGGTAGCATGTAGCTTGAAAAACAAAATATTCTTGTTATGCCAAGCTCTTTTGTGATGATTAACTTTTAAAGTATTCAAGATTGTGACACATGGATACTTAAAGCACTTATTACTTGACTAAATGCAATTTTGCAAATCAATTCCAAATTGCTAAATCAGGCTTGTTGTGTTAATTTGTTAGAAAAACAGTTAATAGCATGATCAGCGATACACCAGTAATGTGTCCTTTTTCAGAATAAATTAGATGGCTGCTGACAAGAATGTGCTTTTATATTCAGTTCATAGTCTTCTTGGAAAAAAGGTTAAATTGTTAGCTTCTATAATGGAAATTTATTTTCTTTTTTTTGTTCTTTCAGAGTTCCAAGCAGAAATCCTTTGAAATCTTTAATCCCTCACTGTACAAAGAACTCTTAAAGAACCTGTCATGTAATATCAGAGAAGGAACTCTGGACTACAGTTCCCAGCAGCCACTGCATCACAGTCATATGACCACCTGCACCTGAATCACGTTAATGTTAACGAGCACTTATTTGTACATTAGCCACAGTTTGCATTGCATTCTTTGTCTTGTGTTTGTCTTTCTTTACCTTTGTCTGTGTGGCTGCATTTATGGTCTTTGATATGGTTCTTCCTAGCCTTAGTGTTTTTGCCACTAGTTCCGAGTTCCTGTTTGGTGTTTGTATTAAATCTTCACTTGCATCCGTCTCCACCTCTAAATCATGACAGAACCTGATAATAGTGGGTGTAGATGGGAAACAGGCTGTTATTCTATTCTTGTTCAAATTAATTCTTTATTTTATTTATTATTGATTCTGCTAGCTAATTCTAGCCAGCTTGCAAGAAAATCTGTAACATTTTTTGAACAGTGGCAGTAACAGATGTGGGGATTACTTACAAATGCCTAGCTAGAAATAAGAAGGCAACTGATAATGCCATAAAAATTGTTCAACAGGTGTGTCAACAAGCTCCCTCCTCCAAATCTTTACTGAGAATTAAAGTGTGTATAAATCATACTGTAATACTCAGTAAAATATTACTACCTGTTCCAATGTGGCTCATTTTCTCTTGCAGTATTCAAATAGAAACTCAATCCCCTCATGCACAACCAATCAATTACATCCTGTCACGATGGAAGGCATTTATAAATTTCATTAATAAATGTTGCTTCTATGCCACTGAAAAAAGAAGTCTATGATTTTTTTAAAAAATATAACTTAGTCTTGAGTTGAACAGACTGATTACAGTTTCAACAATTAAGGAAGAAAGACAATGTGACAATGAGTCAATAATAAACTGTGAACGGTGTTCTATATTATGGTTAATCAGGTGCTTGCCCCTTCTCCATTTACTATGAGACTCCATTCACTCCCTATGATTAAATTTCAGTGATGCACAATTGAAAATTTTTTTCACTATTTAATTCTTAATGGAAAAACAATAGCATTTGTGAATAGCATTTTAAAATGTCATTGCATTTTGTTCTGGCAGTCTTGGAATGCTCTTTTTCTGAAAATTTCTGATTCAGTTACAGTGAACAAAATATTGACAGTTCAGTGCACAGATATCAACCTGAGCTCATGTTAGCGCAAAAAAAAGTCTTTGATTGATTTAACCTGCACTTATGTAACCTGCAATACTGCTATCTACCATATAGTTTGTTCATAAACAGTAATAATTAGAATACAATTTAAAAATTAATTTTACCATTTTGAGGCACCAGTCCACAAGCCTTCTTGAGTCCCTTCAGTTTGGAACCCACTGTGAAGCTGAAAAAAAGACTATGTTCACCTGGGCAGAAATGGAAGTTATAGTCAGTGTAACGTGTCTGTTGCCCTCGATATGAAGATAAAGTTGTGTTGAATATGTAAAAACTGTGAATATGGTCCACAGGCAGCTGGGAAGGAACAGAGCAGTCTGCACTATGCCCATGATTGTCACTCATCTCATCTGTTTTTGCTGTTGGGGAGTTTCTTTTAAAGTAACCCTAACCCTAAGTTCAGCATGGCGGTTAGAAAAAACTGCAAAGGCTGACGAAAACTTACTCCAGCAGCTGGATGACGTAAACACACACAAAAAAATGCCATTTAAAACCATAGCAATGAGTGAAATTGGGCCACAGATCATGGCATACCACTGGTCCCTAATCATAATGTATGGCTTGATAAACTGCGTGCCTCAGCTCTGTGTCCTCTGACCTACCAATTTCTCCCATTATGCATTTTATTTGTACACTCTAAAAACTAATTAAGGGGACCACTTACCACAACTTAATTAAATGTGTGGTTGCAAGATAAAAATAAAAATTTATTGATTTAATTAAATATTTTAAGTTGCAAACAACTTTTGAAAACAAAGTGCCGAGTTTTGTTGACATAATAATGTTGATAATTGCATCAACTTAATATTTTGTGTAATTTAAATGGAATTTTCTGCATTAATTGATTTAAAACTAAATTTAAGTTGTAGTAACTTAATGAAATTGGCTTGATTTTTTTTAACTTAATTTTTCTCCACCTTGAGTTCAGGAAGTCCCCTCCCTACTCATTAAACATGCCTGGACAAATTCAGACAGTTAAGACTGTGTTAGAGGGCCTGTAGACTGAACAAATAATATACAAAGGATATTTCAAGGTGAGTATCGTCATTTACAAATAAATTCTATTAAAGCAATGAATTTGGGCATATTCTTAATTGTGATATGACCAATAGTGGACTCATGTATTTTCAATTCAGTTCAATTAAATTTTGTTTGTATAGCACTTTTTACAATGGACATTGTCTCAAAGCAGCTTTACAGAAACATATAAACATGGGATACAGATTTTAAATGTGCGAATTTATCCCAATTGAGCAAGCTGGTGGCGATGGTGGTGAGGAAAAACTCCCTAAGATGTTTACATTTACATTTACATTTATTCATTTAGCAGACGCTTTTATCCAAAGCGACTTAAAAATGAGAAAATACAAGCAAAGCGATATATCAAGCAGAGAACAATACAAGTAGTGCTACCGTACAAGATCTATTCATTGAGTTCCAGAAAAAGCAAAGTGCGCAGAGTAGAGGTGTAAGTGCAATTTTTAAAAATTTTATTATTATTATTTTTTTTTATGAGTTGGATAGGTGTTTGTGGAAGAGGTGGGTCTTTAGCTGTTTTTTGAAGATGGTGAGAGATTCTGCGGTCCGGATTGAGGTTGGAAGTTCATTCCACCACTGAGGAACAGTTAGTTTGAATGGGACCTTGAGCCACGCTGAGTAGGTACTACTAAGCGTCGGTCGTTGATTGATCGCAGATTGCGTGAGGGAACGTAAGCCTTCAGGAGAGAGTTGAGGTAGGAGGGTTCTGTTCCAGACAAGGTATTGTAGGTGAGCATCAAGGCCTTGAATTTGATGCGGGCTGCTACAGGAAGCCAGTGGAGGGAGAAGAGGAGGGGTGTGACATGGGTTCTCTTGGATTGGTTGAAGACGAGATGTTAAGAGGAACAAACCTTGAGAGGAACCAGACTCAGAAGGGAACCCGTCCTCATCTGGGTAACAATAGATGAGAGCTCCATCCAGAGGTAGGGCATCCGAAACGGATCAGGCAGGTCCAGAGAGCAGAAAGGATCAGGATCTCTAGTATCTCTATATATAAAATAGTGTGTGGCTCGACAGAAGGAGAGAGGGAGAGAAGAGATTGTTAGGACTGTGCTTTGCGTAACAGAAAGTCTACTCATGGTAGGCTTACGTAAACAAATATGTTTTAAGCCTAGACTTAAACATAGAGATTGTGTCTGAGTCCCGAGCACTAATTGGAAGGCTATTCCATAACTGTGGGGCTTCATAAGAGAAAGCTCTTCCCCCTGCTGTAGCCTTCTCTATTCAAGGTACCGTCAAATAGCCTGCACCTTTTGATCTAAGTAGGCAGGGCGGATCATAGAAAACCAAAAGTTCGTTTAGATACTGTGGCGTGAGACTGTTTAGTGCTTTATAAGTCAATAATAGTATTTTATAATTAATGCGTGATTTCACTGGGAGCCAATGCAGTGTTGATAAGATCGGGGTGATCATCTTCTTTTCGTGTCAAGGTTCCACTTCATAATGGAACCATCGTGGTGGAAGGATTAGGCGCTCAGCAGTATGATACTGAACGTTGCCCAGGGTGCACCAGGGTAGGCTCCTTCCGTGCACATTGGTGTGATGTGGTCGTATCTTCTGGTGTATAGGTTAGGCTACACCTGCTAATACAGTTGATGGACTGTTGTACTACTACACGTAGCTAATGCTAGTCATATTTAGCAGTGTAATTTGAATATCTACCCTTTAGTTTACCATAGCAGTGGATAAGAATGATAATGATTCATTCGACAAATCTGCTCATCTAGAGAGGGCTTTTCATTTATGCTATAGGAAGGTAAAGCATGATTAAATTTCTGCTTATTCGTGTAGCCATCAACTACATTGTGTAATCTAATTTCATGTATTGACACATTTTTAAAAATCTTTTGTCATTCACATAGATAGCCTTCTAGTGCCATTGTAGTCAATTTGCTCTTTGACCAAAATTAGCAGCCTTTGGACAGTGGATAGTTCAATGAGAGGGATAAAAGTAGTAGACACAGAGTGTTTCTTTTTTGACTATATTGATCATTTCATTCAGTGCTTTTATGTATTTTATGTCTATTGCAGGTCTATAAAACCTGCAGAGATGTTAGGTATGATATTTGTATTGTAAATGACACTGCATTTTAGTTACTATTGTTATACAACTTAAAGTTAGTAATTTTTTCCTGGTTTAAAAGGCTGCATTCTACTGGAGAAAATCTAATTGGAGCAACTTATTTTTTTTAAATGATTGTCAACTTAAAAACTTGTGTTCATAATTATGTTAATTAAGTACATAACACTTAAATTCCTTTTAAATAATGTGAAAAAAACCAAAAAACTATTTGGAACAACTAGTAATCAACTTAAAAACGCGTGTTTATTATACAAATTACTAATTAAGTGTTAATTGAAAATACATTTGATTGTAGAGGAAAAGGTAATTTCTCTAACTCAATGTAATCCGTTGGTTGAACTTAATTTCATTAGAAGTTGTCATAACTCAAAAAAGATTGATGCAAACTGCTGCGTTCATTTTTTTTTTTTATGCCTAAACATTTGTTTCTAGAGTGTACGCTATTCAAATGGGTTTATATCAACTGCAAGCCTAATATGTTAATGAAATATACTGGACCATATGTGTAACCAAAGATTCATATGCAAGATTACACCTGGATTAACAGGTATGCACCATGAAATCATATACAGTTTCACTTCATAGGACCTGCAACTTCAAGTACAGGGAAAAATTGGAAAATTTAAGTTTCTTTCACCTACTGTAGCTTAATTTGAAGTAAGGGATATAATCCAACATGCTAATACCATCTGTCACACCAACCTCACAGATTAAATCCATAGCAGATGGCCTGATGTTTAAGGTAGATGTAACCTGCATCAATCCACAGAGGACAGACCAGCTGCGATGCCTCACAACCAGGCCAACATTTCTGCAATGTAAATTTTCTTTATAATCTTTTTATATTATTTTATTTTATTTTCCAATGAACTCACAATGAATTATTTACAAATAATGAGCAATAGTCAAATAAAATGATTACATTGTAAGACAAAAATAAGACATAACGTGATTAATCATATAACAACTGAAATAGAGAAAAGCACTTACTTGCTGGACTTAGAAGAAGTGTCTTTCTAGTCTGTCCAAAGTTTATCGAAAATAATTTCCTATCTGATTGATTCTTAAAACTTTTATATGTATGTTTATATATGTCTATATATGTTTAGAAACAATTATAAAATATATAGAATAGGTTTGAAGTTAAAACATCACTAAAATAGTGCCTCAGCATCTTATTTTTGTTGTTTGATGCGGTGACTGAATAAATGAACAAAATGTTAAACAATGCTTTTAATACTCCTTAACTGCAAATGTCTTCAGAAAACAGAATGTGAATTTAATCATAAATCTTTTTTTTTTTAAATCAGCCTTTTGAAGTGGTGAAAAAAATTTGCAAATATTTGTAAATTTAAAATACCCCTTTAATAAATGCATTCAAAATTTACTAAATTTACTAAAAAAAATTTACTAAAAAAAATTTACTAAAAATACTAAATTTTGTTATTAATTCAATTTTAAGTATTTTACAGTGATTGTCAATTCAAAAGCTGTAAATATACGATTGTAAATGAATGATATTCATTATTGGTAGCAACAACTTCTGTTATAATAAAGTACATTGCAGATATATGTGTGTGTTTCAGAACACTAAAACTCTAAAGCCCCAATTGATCCAATTGAAATTTGGCAAAAATAGATAGATAGATAGATAGATAGATAGATAGATAGATAGATAGATAGATAAAAGTACAAATGAATTACAGTCCACGCTATACATGTAAAAGAGGAACAAAAGGTATTATAAGTCAGCGGTTGGAATGTTCAGCCAACCAAGTAGCACAAAAACATATGGTACTTGTAAAGTAAAGTATATAAGACACAATTTAGCAAGGATCAGAAAAAAAAACTGAGGGAAATTAAATCTTGCAGTAGATTATAGATTGTAAATTGACACTCATCTATGTTTTTTTTTTTAAAATACGGCACACTGAAAAACATGTCATCTTAGCAAGTGAAAATATCTTGAATGTACTCATATGTATCAAATAGTTCCTATTATACAATTACAATAAACCAAATATAATATTGTTAATCCTATTTCTAGACATTTTTTCACTAATTTCAAGTTTTAAATAGTCTTGTGTTTTGTTTTATTTGCAGATAATTTTGCATATTGTTTTTATCACTTGCCAAGATGTCATCTTTTGTCGTGCATTAAAATTTGTCCATATGTGTACTTTTTAATTCTGACTTGAATTTGCAAACCTCAGAAAACAAAAGATTAATTAAAAAAGTGTATGTAGCAGGTTTTGTTAATTTAATTCAATTAATTTGTATACATAGATTATATTATCCATCCATCCATTTTCCATGCCGTGTAGCCTACATCGTGTCACAGGGGAGCCTGGAGCCTATCCCAGGGACTTGGCGCACAAGGCGGGGGACACCTTGGACAGGGTGCCAACCCATCACAGGACACAATCACACACGCCACTTCACACATTATGGACAATTTGGAAATGACAATCAGCCTACAGCACATCTGGGGGAGGGGGGAGGAATAAGGAGTACCCAGTGGAAACCCCCAAAATATGGGGAGAATATGCAAATTCCACACACACAGGGCGGAGGCAGGAATTGAACCCCCAACCCTGGAGGTGCGAGGTAAACGTGCTAGCCACTAATATCATATTATATACTAGGGTCTACTTTTATTATGGGAAAAATGGACTGGAGACTGGACATGAATTTATGTTAATTTTGTACAGTTGTTGTTTTGTACAAGTAAGTTTATGCATGGAGCCAGATTGTCCACTGATGCTAGGGTTTTTGTGGTAAAATTCTGTTTTCTCTCTGCCTGCTAGATTTTTCTTGTTAGCAGTCTTGACACTTTTGCACATTTTTTTTTGCACAGCTGAAAATAAAGAAAGCACTTAAAATAGTGGCAGTGAGAGAGAAAGGCTTGCAAATAAGCAATCCACTCAAGCGCTTATTTATAAATGGCCTCTTCCTGATACTGCACCATGAGTGGTTTACACAGTTATGCCACCATTAAATGGAGTTACAAGAGGTGAATATGGGATATGTTAATAAACCCTGTTAATATATTAATGAACCCTGTTTCACCTGTATATGCAAAACTGAAACCTGGGTGGAGACAGAACTGTCACCACATATTTTACATATTTGTTTCCATTTCAGGCAAATTATGGTTTACTGTTTTTGTGTCACTGATATGCAGCGCAAAGACGCTCCCTGTGAGCAAGATTCAGCCTTTTACTCAGCTGTACTATTCCCATTAGAAAGGAAGCAGGGCTGACTCTGAGAGTTTGTTGTCTTTGTGAAGATAACATGAACATAAACTGTAGTCTAGCCCAAACTAAGATGTCATGGAGAATGGAGTGTGAAACCTGGGCATTGCTGGACCAGAGTTCTTAACTGGATTTTAATGCATCAGTAGCTTGGCAAAGCTAAGAAACTGCTGGCATAGCTCCTCTCAGTATCAACTGGCTCTCTAATCCACAGGCCCAAGCATCTCTATTCTGCAGACATTTGTGGATTAACTTAATGTGATATGCTAAAAACGCACACACACAAGGTTCAAGAGTGTTGAAAAGGAACAAGTAAGGCTGTGTTAGACACCTACCAATTCTTGTAGTACATTCTACATTGTGCCTTCTACATTGTATGATCAAAATACTATACAAATAAAACAGCTTCAATTGTGTCTGTGAACATTTTGCAAGCTGTTAGCAGCAGGTATACTTGAATGTAAGGCCTACCACAGCATGACCCAGCTTCCTATCTCAGTATAAGGTAAAAAAAAATCACAGAAAAGCTGATAGATGAACATAATCAAAGACTGAATACACTCACTGGACACTTTTAATACGAACACCTGGACGCCTGGACAACTGGACACTGGAAGATTGTAAAAAGACCAGGCAATGTTTTTCCATTTTTTACCTGTTCAATTTCAGTGAGACTGTGCAAAATGTAATGTCAGATTCTTGTCCTTAGTTGACAGATGTGGATGTGATCTTTGCTGCTGTTAATTGTCCTCATGCCTAACCTCTTCTATTGAAGCATGTATTAAGATGACAACCCGATGGATCTGATCTAAAATTGACCATATGGTTTTACACAAGCTTGTGGAGTCCATGCCAGCTCAAGTGCACACTGTCATTAAAGCAAAAAGGGGACGTACCAAATTTAAATATTTGGTACAGAAATTTTAAAATTCATGTATATATTTTTTTGAGATTCTAATTTCACTCAGGTTGTCGCTGCACTCTAAAAAAACACTGGTTTAAAAACAACCCAAATTGGGTTATTTTTATCCCAACAGCTGGGTAACTATAGGACAGAACACATTTTGGGCTAAACTAACCCATCAAGTTGGGTTGTTAATTTTAACCCAGCAAATAGGTTATTTTTTAACCCAAAGGATGGTTTCATTTTCACAAAAAACACTGGGTTTATTTTATTTCATAAATTGGTTAATATTTTCAAGGTTATTTTTACTCTTTGAAAATGTCAAATACAACACATCATAAACAAATATGTCAACATGGTTTATTTATGCACAAGAAGGTGCTCATAAATGTATTGCTGGACCTGCTAAATTGGTGTTTCTATATAGACTTTGAAGTAAATTACTCAAATAAGTCATATATTTAAGATGAAAATGTCAGATTTTGATCAAAGGAGATGTTTTTTAAACATCCAAAAAACTGAGTAACCAATTTATGATCCAGTGGGCAATACATATAAGCCAAAGCTAACAACGATAGCGGTGCATTAAATGTCATGTAAACTGGACTGTTATAGCACATTTGTGCTTTTTCTAGTGTACAGTAATGGTTTTATGGATAAAATTATTGATATGAACCTTGTGTCTTCAAATAAATCTAACAGTCTGTCCGTGTGAAAACCACCTCCACCTGAGGCAAATTCAAACAGTCCGTGCAGAGTTGATTTGACCCAAAGAGCCGGGCTGGTGTGTTGGGGTGGGGGAGAGGTGCATTGATTCTTGATTCAACTGTCAGTGAAAATGACCCAGACACTAACCCAGCAGTTGGGTTACACAAAACAGCCCAAAAACTACCCAAGACTGAGAAAATAACCCAATTAAATGACCCAAAAGGTGTCTATTCATCTTTCAATCACTCTGTTTTGTGAGTTCTGTAGCTGCTTCCGAAATCAATGCCAATTTCTTTGTCCAAGGAAGTAAATGGAGCTAAGTGTAAAGCAGTTACAGAAGCAAATGCACTCTAGAAGACATGAATAGTAGTAAATCCAGCCTGATTTGATTAGCATAAACGACTGACTTGTATTTGCAACATGATGCACTTTCTTCAAAATAGGTGATACAGTACCTGACCTTCAGGTCGGTGATGCAGCATTTCAAGTCTGTATAGTGCGCTATGGAGCATGTGTCCTTGTAGTGCAGATTCATGGCATCTGGGTCAACAAAAAAACCCTGACTGGTCAAGATGACATCTGTGGAAGTGATTTCTTTTCAATATCCAAATATGTAGCTTCCATATTCATTTCAAGCTGTGTTTGCTGAAGATGCTAATTTCGTTGACCACTTTACTCTGCATTCATGTTCAGATCTTCACTTGTGTTCATGTCAGGTCACCTTGTAAACTACTGTGGGCTTCTTCTTAGATAAAATACATTCCTTAATTTATTTTGTACCTTGTCCATAATGATTAAAAAAAACACTGTGACATGACTACCCTAGAGTCGCAGTGCTGTTCATAGGTTTGCAGAATTTCTATTTGTCTCTACCCCCCTTAAACCTACCAATGCAGTGTATTTCATTGCCGTCTTTGTGCTGACTGGCAGAAAAAAAAAAACTGTAAAAACACAGCCTAAGTGAAAAAGAGAAAAATGATCCCAAAGTTCTCCATGTGTCCAGCCAAGTGTGTTCTAGGTAGATAAGGTACAATGCACTTATTCAATATGCATTTTTGAAGTAAGTTCATGCCGAAAAACTATAACAAAACTTTTTCAGTCTCATTCTATTTCAGCCAAAACTATAGCTAGTGCATTTTATAAGCATGCCAGTTTTATGAAGATATATATTTTAGTATCGTGCTATCCTTTTCCTGTCTTTTATTATGTTTCTGAGGATTGCATCATGCTATTGCTAAAGCTTTACAAGAGAAGCAACTTGAAGCAAACCCTAGATTGACTGTTATAGCTGTTTGGGGATTTTTCTTCAAAACCCTGGTGATTATGAAGGGGATTCTGCTCACAAATTCATACAACAACAAATCAAATACAACTGTTACATTGTTCTGTATTTAAAACTACCACTGCATTGTATACAGTCCTACAGTTCAAATGATTCAGAAGTTTCATGGAAAAAGTAAAGTGAATTAACAGAAAAATAAATGTTATGATTAAATGTCATTATTACCCAATACGTTTTCTAGTTCATTCTAATGATACAGTTATATATATCATTTACACTTTTGTTGTACACAAATATATGCACAATAATATTTAACGTTGGTCCACCAATCCAAAAGCCTTTTTCACTCTCCTCAATAAAGCAATCACCCTGAGCCGACAAACAGACTGAGAAAAGCCCAAACATGAAACATTTGCAAAGTTAGATATGGATATAATTGTCATTGTGATATGTTTGTTGTTATCCAGTGTTTCATAAAGACTTGACAAGAGCACCGCCATGATCATGGCATACAGGATGGAGGGAATGAACAGGGCAGTCTGCACTATGCCAGTGACAGTCACCTGCATATGATTCTTCTGTTGAGGATAAGAGGAAGAACCAGTAGTCTGTTCCATCCTCCTGATGTGTCTCCACAGGTACCAAAATGTTCTGCCCCAAGAGATTGACAATGTGATGAATGGGCAAATTAAATAAACCAAAAACATTCTAAGTATAGAGGGCCATTTATAACTGTTCCTCCTGTAAGTATTGTCTTATTCAAATTGTCTTTTAGTGTTGGTGTCAGGTATGATGCCGTACCCATCGATAACGCAGACATAAGCAAGGTCTGGTCAAAGAGAAATCCAGAAAAAACTATGGCTTTAATGTTTTTCTGAACCCAGATCAAGACTTTCCAGTGATGTGGAACAATCTTCATGTAGTAAAAAATGCTGATCCAAGCATTGATTGAGAAACTGGAGCAGGAGCTTTGGAGGATTATTGCTACGTTTACTATGAGAAGCCAGTCAGGTGGTGAAAGAAAGGACAGGACAACTGAGATCATGGAAATCTGTTGCTGAACTGTTGAATTGCCTAACACTGCACTTAGGAACAAGTGCATAGGTTGATGAACACGTACTCCTACAGCTGGCTTACAGAGGCAGAAAATGAAGATGTTCAGTACAGTAGCGCAGAAGCAGAACGGGGTGCAAATGATGGCAAACGGCAGATTATCCATTTCAATGACTTGCTCCATCTTGACTCCAGTGACATGGTCATCTATTGCTCACTTTTTTATACCAGAATTTTAGCAGTGCAATTCAGCCCACATGTGTTTTGAAAGATGGGATATGTTAATATGTTTTAATGGGCCTTGAATGGCCTGTGTATGCAAAAACCTGGATTTTTTTTTTTTCATCTCTGCACAATATTATTGTCGGGATCCACATATAAACTTTAAGGTTTCTTTTAGATGGCCAAAGTGGAGAACGCTTAAGATTGCTAGATGTTGTTATTTTTTACAGCACTTTTTATGCATTGTGGTCCAGTGAGGTAAAATAAGCTAATTTTGCTTGGTAATAAGAGCATAATCTTTTTTAAAGAATTGAATTGAGTTATATTTCGATGTAATTATTCAAAAAACGTATAATCATTGAAGTGGGTTGGATAGAGAAGGACAAGAGGAAGAGCTGACCATATTTATTTTTTATCTGGATCACAATCTTACACTAATTCTCATAATCTGGTGCTTTCTCTACCTACTGCCAGTAACAGTGTATGTGTATGATTTTGCACAAACTGCTCTAATCATGATTGAAAACCATCTGTTCAAGCCACCCAACACACCTGACTCAGCTCATCAGCTAATCACCAGAATTTGGGTTTTGGAACAGAGAAATGTTACAAAAAAAAAAAAAAAAGTGCAGTGCAGTGAGAATTCAGGATCATGGGACTCATTTGCACCATGCATTATCTGTGATTATTTTTTTTGCCTCCATGAGAAGGAATTTGTAGATCGAGCCACTGTGTGATGAAATGCCAATTAATATCATGTACTTAAGAGTGATATTATTGATATTGTTTGGCCAGGGAGACTTGGTATTTGCTGTTATGTTGGTACAATTTGGTGTAACATGCACATAATGAGAATAAACAGCTCATATTAAAAACCATGGCTTCTTGGTTTTCAATGCCCCAGTGAACTGTATAATAATGTGTGGGGATTGAACTTCTCTGAGACATTACAGGATCTAAATAAATGGCTTAATGAAAAAGATTTACTTTTTTGTTTGAAGTATGCCATTCACTGTTTCCCTCCCACTCGGGATAGTAAACACTATTATTTTTGGAAATGTTCATTTGATGGGCAGCACAAATATCTAACTCCACATATCTACCAATTGAAGGATAAAATGAACTGGGGAAAACAAAAACAAAAAAAAAACAAAAAAACACAAACTGACCATCTCTGTAGTAATGGTTGTGATCAGATACTCATTATATCATATTTGCATGTGTAATGTTCCTCGGTTGATGTATAATTTTGTCAAATATTCGTAATGGACTGTAACAATTCCTGCACATCTATGTAAAGCATTATCAGGGTAAATTTGCATGCTTAGGTAAATGGAAGATTTTGATGCTGCTTACTGGTGTGACCAATGTGTTTCATAATGAGTGGTGTGTACCTTTTCATAGCATTTTGTTTCAATCAGGGGATCATATTTCTTGTACGATCCATCCAAAGTGGCCACATTAGTTTAGTTCCTTCTTGCATATTTTATTTATTTATTTTATTTATTTTTTGGGATGCTGTCATGATGGTAATAAATTGTTTTCATTGGACTTCATTCAACTGAAGGCATACAAATAGTTATAACAGCATTAATCTTCCTTCTTTGTAGATAAATTACTGAACTGCTGACATCAATAAACATAATTAGCAAAATGCTGGGAAAAAATCTTTTTTTATTAAACATATATTTATTTACAGCATAGCTGTACAATTATACAAAACAGGCCATCTAAAATAATCCATATTGGGTAGATAGAAAATAGAGGGAGCAACATATTAAAGGACACTTTCATTTAAAAGAAAAAAAAGGAAAGGAAAACCATAAAATGATAATAAAAGCTTTAAAAGCGATGAAGTGATAGATGAATCGTTTGTGAAGAGATCATGTGAATAAATGTAAGCATGTCATTCACCTGCCAGAAGAACATACCAGTTAAAGCACTGCTTGGCAGCACCCTACTTCTGTGCATCAACAGTTTAAATATCTGACTTAAGTACTATTGTTTCGACTACTAACTTTGAGAGGTGTTCTGATTTTCACTTTAAGCATTCAGTTTGAAATAAAAGCTAAAAATTTAGATAAAGGTGTGAACTGACTGAAACACTGTTTTAAGAAGACATAATAATGGTAATACAATTTAAAACAAAGGATGATGAGGAATTATTTAAAGGCTGGTATTGTCTGATTCAGTTGTTGAGTTGTTAAATTTGTTTTAATGACTTAAGTTGTCAAAGTGCATTGTTCAACTGTTAGCTGTCAATACGTTCAATTACTGCAAGAACACCAACCTTAAATATAACGTGCGAGAAGGTTTCCAAATGACTAGACTTTGACTATATAGAGAAAATGCCATGTCGAGTTTCAGTCATTGGAAAGATGGCATGACATTTCACACCATAACATTGACAACATTTTTTTTTTTTAAATATAATAGTTAGTTTTATGGAGACATCATGATTCACATTACCTTATATTAAAATTTACATTTTACCAACATAATGGCTAAAATTTTTTGGACCTACTTTCCATTTAAACTTCAACACCAAGACTGTCAGACTCCGGTTCTAGATGTCCCTCCAGGACCCGAGTCTGACACGCTGTTCTACACAAATCTGAAAATCTGTAAACACTCTTGATTTCTGCCTACATTCATGGATAATATTTAGCCTTCTCTACACTACAGTCTTAATGGACACATTCAAATAATAATTTTCAGGTAAAAAAAAATTAAGAAGTGCAATGAAGAATGAATAAATAAGATTTCTGACCATACTGTTGCAGTAGGCCTTTTGTAACTTTTATCTCCAGCCGTGTGGGGGAAGGGGAGGGGGGTGTTGAGATTGTGGATAATTGCATTACACCAAGTCCAAAAGTCTCAAAAATAACCAGATACTGCTTCTTTTTTAGGGTTTTCTCAGAGAAATATTGTCCAAGAAATGCAGGGACTTTCCTGATAACACCATCACCAGACAGCACAACCCAGACCCGCTACTCCGGACCAAAAGGTTGGGCATCTACTAGCTACTATCTACCTAGATCCAAAGATCCCTACATTCTCCAAAGCTCCATTAGTGAAGGATCTTGTCCACACAACTCGTGCTAGGTAAAGTCCGCACCACAAGCGTGCAGAAGGACTAAACTCGAGAAGGGACAATCGGTGGCTACAAGGCTTTTAATGTCCATCAGATGTAGTACTCCTTCATACTGTCCCTTATAGACTGGTTCAGGTGAAGTTCTGCCCTGTAGGCAGCTTCAAGGCTGCGCCTGTGCTCCTTTTCCTGGATGCTGGTGGTCCTCTGGATCTGCCGGTGTTGGTATAGAAAGCGTGCCATCACAGCCAGCAAACACAGCGTTACGAACACCACAGCTGTGACCACACCTGCAGCCAGAGAAGAGGTTAAGCTTATTAGGTGATCATTGGGTGTTCATAATTCAAGCCCTATATATGGTTTGACACTAGAGGAATATTATACTTTGTCCCATTTGGGTCTTAAGGTTCATTTGATTAATCAAAGAATAGCTTTTGTTTTGAATCCATCCTGTTAGTGACTAAAAAGCAATTAGCAATAATTTGACAAATGATGCTGAAAAAAGGAAAAATGAGGTCTTTGTGTCCATTTTAATTTACCAGCTTTTGCTACACTGAGCTCTATATTATGTGAAAAACCAACAATAAAGCACCTGAGACTCTCTCATGATGCTTTCTGGGGGGTATTATATTACCACATTCCTTTATCGGTACACACAACACACAAAACGTAATCAATATATTCATTACACATTTCAGAAATAGAATGCACTAAAAGAAAAGATGAACACAAAGAACCTGTAGGAACGCTTACGCTTGTGCTAATTACACACTCCAGTGACTCTTACAAATGGCGCAATAAAGCAGATTGTGGCAATATACCGCACCTCCAATTACTGCTGAATCTCTTTGGGTGTCTTCTTCGCTATGCTTGTTATCTGTACCCACCTCGTCCCCATGGTCTGCAGAATAAGGACAAAAATTCATATATCAGAGACAATCTACAAACTTGCTTTTTCTAAACCATATATATAGTATTAATCAAGGAGTTTTGTGTTTTAATGGCACCTAAAAACAGTAGCTCCTTGAAAGAAAAAGAAAAAGAAAATACCTAGACGGGATTTAGAGGTTGATAAATCTGCCAGCGCCCCACAATTAGACTCAAGCAAATGGCCTCGTATGCTGACCAAAGAGCTCCCACGGTTCAGCAATGCTGCCTTTAGTGGAGCTACGTGATTGTACTGAACAGATGAAAAGCAGCCGATGAAACCTTTGGATCCTGCTTGCGCTACTTCCTCGTCTAGTGCATCAGTTCCTGCTAAGAAAAATGGTATCATTAAAGTGGAACTGGTAATTATTACTAGCACTTATACTTGAAATGGTTATTGAAGACTATTAAAGAAACACTCACGGCACGGCTAAGAATATAGAAAGATGGCAATGTTAAAGTTGGATTTTCAAAGACTTTTGATGATTTAATGCCTGTTTTTAGTCAAAAGCACTGTTTTCAAAGCCAGTGCAGTCTCTTGGGAATGTAACCTTGTTTTGTCATATGAATTAATATTTAATCTCCCGATTACAAGTCTTGAGTTTCTGAATAAAAGATTAATGTGGGTAAAAAAAAATTGCAGGGTGTACTTAAAAATCCATTTGGCCTTTGCTTAATGACAAAAGTGCAAATTTCCATGCATATAAAACTGCTTGTGGAGAGACGTGATAAGCATTGGGAAAAATTTTAGAATTCTATTTTTTTTAATAATAAAAGATGCATTCATTGAGTTATTGTGTCATGTTTAATATAAGAAAGGAAAAGATACACTAAATCAAACATATATAGTAAAGCACCCAGTAACTTTTACTGAATCTTTTAGAATACCTTCCATACATCACTCTCTTACCTGTAATTTTTCCTAGGGTTAGTGATCTCATCGAGTTAAAGTCAGTGTCCTGTGAGAGGGTATATTTTTTATTGTCTTGATCAACCTACCAAAAAAGCAGAAAAAAAACAGTGAGTCAGGATTTCTGAGCAACTCAATTCAAATAAATTTTTATGCATAGTTTGAGGATTCAAAATGGAACCTATCCTCTACTGGGTGACACCTGGTTAGTGGGATTATAATACAGTATATTATCATTACTGTATACAGGTATAGAAGAGTAAAGACAAATGGAGCTAAGTGTGTTGAAAAGAATACAGTAAACAGATTGTGAATAAGAGTGCTAGGATGAGCACAAGACAGTCTTTATGATTACAAACAGTGGTTCTAAGGTAGAAATCTACAGGGATCCAGGTGAGATTATTCACTGACGCAAGGGTGAAAATTAAACTGCTTTTGGGAAGTCCAAATCCTTAGGGCAGGGGTTGTCAACTGGCAAACATGAAGTCTTTAAAAGGAGTGTTGCAGAGCTGATAAACAATGGCCAAAATTCAGCGACTCGAGTTCTCAAAACATGAACCAGTACAGTTTCTGTAGCAGATCCTCTGTTGTGGTTTATTCAAACACAAGCATGTAAATGATTTAGCTGAAGGCAGCTCATTAGACAAGAGACTAGCTACAGGGCTTGAAATGAGAGAGGTTTCACAGACTATTACATTGTTCATTTTTATTTACTCTCTATAGTCTGATTAGCAAGCTGGCACATGCATGCATGCAAATACATACATACATACAAATATATAACATGAAGCACCTTTATGAACAAAACAAAACAATCAGTTTAAATTGTCCTATTTATAGCCAAAATCTACTTATTAATGGTTATTAAAAGCTAACCATGGTTACTATTCAGTCATGTTAGCTACTCATCCAGACCTTTTGCAAGCAAGGGATTTTATGTAATGGCACCCTTACTAAATTTAATTGAACAACCATGCTTTAGTGTATCCATGTGGGGCCATTCATGTAGCAGAAACTAAGTCAAGTGTAGAATTGCTTTCTTGATTGTCTCAATGTTATGTTGTATAAGTATATTGTACAAAATACAAATGATCATAATCCGCAGACCAAAAATGGTCCAACACAACTTACAACTTACTTACATGTAAGTCTTCACCTGAGTCAACTCCACTGTACACTGTTACAGTGTTCAGTTTGATCTAGATTATGTGTGCAGGTCAATGAAGCTGTAGTGTTTACTAACCTGCACATAGACATCTTTTCCTTCTCTGTGAAGTCGGAGTCGATGAAGCTTCCCATCTGCCAGACTAGTGAGCACAGGGCTGAACACACTGGGCCTTCGCTCCTTATGAAGCTGATACCAAATTTGCAGACTCCCTAAAGCATGAAATAAATGAGACACTTCATGCAGTTGTAATTCACTTAAAAATTATGGTTTGTTCCCCAAGGAACTAACGCCACATAAATAACAACTGGAAACCTACAAATGGATATTAACAGTTATGATCACAATGCTGGGCTTCACGTCCTATTGTTTTCATTCCGTGTTAGCCATGTTCACAAGGATCGCATATTTTATTTTTTTATTTATTTGTTTGTTTATTTTTGCTGAACTATACCTACAGCAACTGTTATAATACATCTTTAATAATGATAAATTATGTACTTTTTTGTTACACCATTATAACCATTATTCACCATTAACCATTACATATTTTTTTGAGAGCTAAACCTTAAGGCGGAATTCACAGAATACAAACTTTAACGTCACTTGGGTTTTTTGTCAGTATCATAACACATCCAAAGGAGTTCTGTACCTCAGCTTAGTGTGAGGTGATGATCTATCTATCTGTCTATATTATAAATTACACTGGTGCTTAACAGTTTGTGAACCCTGCATATATTTGCATAAATATCACCTAAAACGTCAGCAGATTTTCACACAAGTCCTAAAAACAAATAAAGAGAACCCAATTAAACAAATGATACAAAAATATTATACTTGGTCATTTACTTATTGAGGAAAATTATCCAATATTACATATCTGTGAGTGGCAAAATACGTAAACCATTGCTTTCAGTATCTGGTGTGACATCAATAACGTTTGCGGTAACTGTTGATCAGTCCTGCACATTCAACAGCTTCAACTCGGGGATGTTGGTGGGTTTCCTCACATGAACTGCTTGCTTCAGGTCCTTCCACAACATTTCTATTGGATTAAGGTCAGGACTTTGACTTGCCCATTCCAAAACATTAACTTTATTGTTTTTTTAACCATTATTTGGTAGAACAACTTGTGTGCTTAGGGTAATTGTCTTGCTGCATGACCCACTTTCTCTTGAGATTCAGTTCATGAACAGATGTCCTCACATTTACTTTTAGAATTCACTGGTATAATGCAGAATTAATTGTTCCATCAATGATGACAAGCCATCTAGATGCAGCAAAACGGGCCCAAACCATGATACTATCACCACCATGTTTCACAGATGGGATAAGATTCTTATGCTGGAGTGCAGTGTTTTCCTTTCTCCAAACATAATGCTTCTCATTTAAAAGTTCTATTTTGGTCTCATCCATCCAGAAACATTTTTCCAATAACATTCTAGCTTGTCCATGTGATCTTCAGCAAACTGCAGAAGGGTAGGAATGTTGTTTTTGAAGAGCAGTGACTTTCTCCTTGCAACCCTGACATGCACACCATTGTTGTTCAGTGTTCTGATGGTGGACTCATGAACATTAACATTAGCAAATGTGAGAGAGGCCTTTAGTTGCTTAGAAGTTACCCTGGGTTCCTTTGTGACCTCACGGACTATTACACGTCTTGCTCTTGGAGTGATCTTTGTTGGTCGACCACTCCTGGGGAGGGTAACAATGGTTTTGAATTTCTTCCATTTGCAAACAATCTGTCTGACTGTGGATTGGTGGAGTCCAAACTCTTTAGAGATGGTTTTACAACATTTTCCAGCCTGGTGAACATCAAGAACTCTTTATCTGAGGTCCTCAGAAATATTCTTTGTTCTTGCCATGATACACTTCCAAAAACATGTGTTGTGAAGATCAGACTCTGATAGAGCCCTGTTCTTTAAATAAAACAGGGCACTCACTCAGACCTGATTGTCATCCCACTGATTGAAAACACCTGACTCCAATTTCACCTTCAAATTAACTGCTAATCCTAGATGTTTACATACTTTTGCCACTCACAGATATGTAATATTGGATCATTTTCCTCAATAAATTAATGAGCAAGTATAATATTTTTGTCTCATTTCCCTCTTTGTCTATTTTTAGGACTTATGTCAGAATCTGATGGTTTTAGGTCATATTTAGGCTGAAACATAGACAAATCTAAAGGGTTCACAAATGTTCAAGCACCACTCTGTGTGTGTGTGTGTGTGTGTGTATATATATATATATAT
>JANDJT010000199.1:22019136-22029364 GCA_024331685.1 Stegophilus panzeri | reverse complement strand
AGTGGAAACAGGATGCACCTGAGCTCAATTTTGAGTGTCATGGCAAAGGCTGTGAATACTTATGTACATGTGCTTTTGTAGTTTTTTTTTTTTTTTTTTTAATAAATTTGCAGATTTCAAACAAACTTCTTTCAAGTTGTCATTATGGGGTATTGTTTGTAGAATTTTGAGGAAAATAATTAATTTAATCCAATTTGGAATAAGGCTGTAACATAACAAAATGTGGAAAAAGTGAAGCGCTGTGAATACTTTCCAGATGCACTGTAAAAGCATCCAGCTCCTGAATAATACACCTCCTCTCTCTGTCTCTCTGGGCCATTTTTAAGTCTCCAGCCGGCTTACCTACAAAGAGTTGGTTGTTGAGTTGCAGGCGTATGTGTGTGTGTGCTGGAGGCTCCAGGAAACTCAGAGGCAGCTGGTCCACCTGCAGCGATGCCTCCTTTACATTCCTCTCAGCTCGGACCCAGTGCCACTGCCGGTCGTTCAACGGCACCGGAGATTTAACATTTAACACAGTCGGCCCGTAGCCCCCATCGAACGAGAAGGTAGCAACAGAAGAAGCTGAGGGAGAAAATGTGGATTCAAACAGAAGGTCCAACGTTTAGAACACAGTACAGTGCCCTCCACTAATATTGGCACCTCTGTTAAATATGAGCCAAGAAGGCTGTGAAAAATTGTCTTCATTGTTAAACCTTTTGATCTTTTGTTCTGTGTTGTGTTTGCAATTGTTTGATATCCATGAGAGCAGAGTATTTTTGTGATTTTTGTAACAAAAGTTCAAAAGGTTAAACAACGAAGACAAATCTTCACAGCTTTCTTTGTTATTCTTTCTTTCATATTTACCAAAGGTGCCAATATTAGTGGGGGGCACTGTAAATATTTCAGTATTGCATTTGGCTATAGATGGAGATTCATCTTTATCTTCATTGTTAGTAAAATAAACAGTGTTAAAGGAAATATACACACAGAAAAAAAAAAATCACATGCTTGGGATCTTGCAGATCTCGTGCAAATCTGAACATGAGGTGGTAGTGTAAATAGTAAATGTGACTAAAATCAATTTCTGAGTAATTATTAACACTTGACATCACTTTGTTAAGTCCAAATAACACTGAGTGTAGCACAAGTAATCAGGGTGTAACTGAATACATTATTTAGATTATACAGAACTGATAATGTATTCTAAACAACTACATTAAAATTCATTCTAAACAGTATATATATAAATACAGATAGGAGGTGCACTGTTATTTTCTTGTCTTATTTCAAGAAAACTTGCCAGAAGTGGTTAAGACTAGAGACGTGCTTTGTGCCTTGGATCCTGTGAGATACAACAAGTTGTTTGAGTGAGAAGCTCGTGGGACAAAGACTTCATTCATCATGTGAACGTGAGTTGCTGCAGTCATTCATTCATCTTTAGTATCTGCCTGTTCAGGGTCGAAGTGGTTTAAATTGGACTACTATTTGGTTTATATTTTGGGAAATACACCCAACTAAACCATCAAAAGAAACCATCATTTCTTTTCATTAGAAAATATTGTGGGAAGGTACAAACAAAAATAATAGCTGCATGATTCCCATGCACATCTGACAACAGTAGCTGTAAACAGTAATGATAATAATAATAATAATAATAATAATAATAATAACCACAACAGATGAGGTTGAGGAACACAATTCACATACCATGCTGACAGTGCTGGTATTTCTACCCCCCCCAGTGTTTCCGGGGGCTGACTGGCAGGGTTTATATTTAATTTTTAAAAATGACATGACTACTTTGGGATTGAAACCAAAATACACATACGGAATAGTAGGTCATGTTGGACAGGATAACTGTAGTAACTCCCGTGCACTGTAAACAGACTAGTAGACAGATTTTATAGAGAAAGATGTCCTTCCTGCTAGGAGCTAAAAATGCCAGCACAAAACCTGAGTTTATAACAAATACAGCACTTTCATTGTCTCTTACTGCATATTGACTGACGTTCTAAAATCCAAACCTTGAAGAAAATGTTAATAAAATTGTAGATCTGGCCATGATATCTACCAAAGTGCTGGCAAAACTGATAATACGGCTTTCTAAATTAAGGGACAGGCCAAAGTGCATTAGTGAATTTGTAGTGCTGATAAAATAAAACTCCTGTTTATCTTGATATCATTCCACTCTGTATCACTCTGTGTTTACTGTGCATTTAGTGTTTTCTGTGCTTTATCAAACCTGAATCACTTCCATGGCTGATTATCATGTTGAATCGGGTGTCTTATAGACAGAGAGACGCGCTAAACCCCATCCAAACTGATATATATGCATCTTGAGAAGTATTATACTGTAAAGCTGCTTGATTAAGTGCATTATGCATTGCTGATGAACATGTAACAAGCAGATTAAAAAGGCAGACTGATGAGACACTCACAGCTCAGCTCTACTCTGATGAAGTCTTGCGTGCCCACGTTTTCAACAAAGACTCCCAAGGGCGAGCCGGTCTTGAAGTAGAAGGAGATGTCGAAGGAGAGCTCCATTTGTGAGGCAGGGAAGAGCAGGTATGAAGCCTCATCGTAAAAAGATGCTGCGTTCCAAAGAGACTCTGACAGAAAGAATAGAGATTCTCAGAAGATTTGTGTCTTTGAGTCACAGCTGGATTTAATTAGGTGCAGAAAATTCGACGTCTAATCCAAAGGCTTACGTTTGAAAAAAGGGGAAAAAAGATCACCTACTGTCACCAGAGCATTGCAGGGGTCCAACACTGAAGACTGCCTCAGATCTTGCTCGGTTTGTGTCTCCTATTACTATTCCCCTCACTGGTAAGTCGTCTTTATAGGACAGAAGCCCAGTATCATTTTCCCTGTGAGCAGTGACAGTATTGGGTTAAACTATGTTTTAGGAGACCCTTGTCTAGTTGTTTGTTAAATGACTACACAAGCAAATGTATTGTTACAATAAAATTAACATTTTATTTGCTTGGTTACCATGAGTCTCGGTCAGCGTCGCAATTGCAGAAGAAGTTCATGTCGATGCAGTTCTCCTCCAGGCTGCAGGCGCAATGCTGAACACCAGGCAGTAAACCGCCCCAATATGTCCTTCTCTCACCACCACGCTCCAGCCACCACGATAAGGGAGCACCATCTATGCACACACACACACACACACACACACACACACACACACACACATTTACACATATACACATTAATAAAACACACACAAAAAATGCCAGTGAACATGTTTGGGAGCCAAAAGAATCGGCTCCTATTAGTGAGCCGAGTCAAATGATCTGACTCACTCAAGCATTCTAACAGTTAAACATTTCAGGGGATTATTGCAGTTGGTTATACCAATGTATAATTCTTATTTCTGCTTGTTTTTTTTCACTTTATTATTCAAATCAGCAGTAGCATTCATTGACATGTGTAAGAAAGTTTTTACTGCTGTTGATCTTGTCAAAATATGATACATAAAAGAAATACAATTATTTTTGCATCCAATGATGAGTAAATTTTTTTCTTGATGCCTCACTTCTGTCTCAATTTTACATTTAAAATCATTATTAATATAATCTATTCTTAGATTGACTGGAAATATTTCTGAAAGAGTCAACTATAGTGATGTCATTTTCGAATGAGTCGACCCTTTGAATGAGATCTTTTAGGAGAATGTTGAGAGCTGATTAGACTTTTTTTTCGACAGATTTAAGCAATACTGTTGCTCCTGCAGTGCAATTTAATTAAAACGTTCCCACTAAGTGCTCTTTTCAACATCTGGGCTGTTTGTTAGCATGAATCATGAAGCGTGTGTTTGACTCTCTGCTGTGTGTATGAGGCAGCGTGACAGGGAGGATTATTTTGTCACTTAGAAGCTAGAATAAGCTTTCATGAAACAATTTCAGCCATAGTTAATCACTGGTCATAATATCACGTATATAAACCTTGTTTAATTTACAGAAACAAGAATGAACTGTTCACCTGAAAATACACTAATACACTACAGTCCTGTAGTGCAATACAGTAATACACTACGGTCCTGGCCCTGATTCCTTGCACTAAAGATGTCCTGGAATAAATATTGGACCATTCCTATCACCTCCAATATGGAGGAGTTTTGAATTCTTAGCTAATAAAATGAGGTCATCTTTGACTGAGAGGGAGATCAAAGTGAGTCAGGGTTCTGGCTCTTGCGTCATGTCTCCTCAACGACTGCCTGTGCAAGTTCTCAAACATTCATCCACAGCCTCATTTTTTTATCTCTGTAAAATGTTCTGCTCTCTTCTCTTGATTGCTATAGAAGACTTTGAACGTTTGAATGATGAATCCTTTACCGCCAAAGTTACACTCAAACAGTTACCTCTCTCTCTTTTTCTTTTTTAAAAATTTCATAATTCTAAATCATATTTTATTGAAGATAAACAGATGCAGATTGAGTTAGTCTGTAGCAAATACAATGGCAAGTTTAGCTTTCATAATATGCCTTAAACATGATAAGCTCTTCATTTCCTTGAGGATAAAGTTTGCACGCTGCAGACATGCAGTAACCAGGCAACAGTGATTGATGTCTATAATAATGGGATACTTTAAGGCTCCATATCCAAATGTATGTAATAAAGTGCAGTAATCTTGACATGCTCCAATAAATCTTTGGCTTAGGCTTCATTAGTGTCAAGTGGAATTTCATCAGGGCTGTAATTATTGGGTGTCTAGGACAAAAGCCAGATTAGAAATCAAAGAAGGATGCAGCTCCATGAATATTCTGTACCGGAGGAGCTCCAAGATGTTTGCACATTGTTTCAGACAGAATTCCAAATGAGTGCGGAGGAACAGCTTTATTCGTTTGGGCATTGTTTCTAGTTGAATCAAAAAATCAGCTTGGGCAAACAAATGTAGTTAACTTCACCCATGGGATAAAGAAAATCTAAAAAGATATTTTCTCTAGTTTCTCCTAGACAGCAAAGAGATCAGATGGAAATAAAAGGAAGAGGTTTGCTTAAATCTGAGGAGTCTCTCCTCCAGTAATCTCATATAAATCTGCATACATATACTACACTGTATACACACTGTTCTCAGATATGCAGAGTTAACTATGTGTAATGAAGTTCATTTTAGTAAGATTACAATAAGCATACTGATGTATATTTCCGAGAGATGTACAGATTACTTTTGATATATTGTCATGTCTAAGTGTATCTGAAGAAATGTAATATGTAATTTAGATGCACTGATACTGAGAAAAGTACACTGCTAGGGTTAGTTGTAAATATATCTGAAAAGAAGTATGCTAGCTTATTCCATATTCAAACTACTTTCGTTGCAGTTGTTGTAATACAGTTATAAACATATATTATAAGGGTGCAAGTTTCCTAGTTCAAAACCATTACTACAATAGAGTTAGTGATATCATCAGCGGACATGGCAAACGATCATTTTCAGGAATATACTGTAACGTCTGGCTTAAAATATGAAATTTAGTCAGACGAAGATGAAAAGGAAGAAGGGATGCCAATTTCACTGGACACACTTTTAACAGGAATTTGCAAAACAATGTAAGCTAGCTAGCCAGCTAGATGACATGCTATAAAGTGAGTGTGACTGTGATTACCTACAGCACCTGCTTTGAGGCCTCGTACCTATCCCAAATCACAGCACTCTTGCTTGTGTGACATTGCTTAAATGAAATGAAGTTGCACTGTTGCACGTTGGTCAAGTGATCATATTCTTTCATGGAGAGAAATTTCGACCAAGATGCAATGACCAAGATGCATTTTATGTTATACACTTACACAACCACATTATAATGGTTAAAAAGAGCTCTTCATTGGCTTTCAAACAGCACCAAATGCCACAGAAAATAGGCATTTTAGCCTATAGGAGTTCTATCTTTTTTTCCAATAGGAGTTCTATTTTTGGCACGAAGCTCATTATGTTTCAGTTGATTTTTTTTTTTTTTTTATGTCCCTAGGTCAGACACTTTTTATTCACTCAAAATATTTGGGAAGATTTATAAATGTATTTATTTATTTTTAAGACATAGTGAACCTGTAGTACATTTTGTTTACTGTATTAAATTGTCATAGCAATTTTTAATTTATTTAGTTTTATTCAGACAAAAATGCACACTATTTTGCATAGTTTATAATTCAGAAATAACATAAGGCATCTTTTCAATCATATTTTTTTTTTCGTTCAAATAAAAAAATTCTAAGAATCTAATCGAAATCTTGAAGACAGTGCTGTGAAACAAATCAACTCATGACCAGAGTATATCATTACACCCCTAATATTAAAGTATGGTTAATACTCATGTCTGCTTATTTATTGTCCACATTAATCCAGTATCCATTTTACTGAAACATAATTTCTGCTTGATTTAACTTGATTTTTCAACATTTCAAAAATAAGTTGACTCAATAAATTAACCAGTGAACAATAAACAGACATAAATTCATTTGCCTTATGATCAGGAGATCTTCAAATCCTGCTGATTCCAAGTGTGGTCTTTCTCTCTGTTTTGACTCATTTAAACTCATGTACGTTTTTATGTCCCATTATATTTTTCCTAAGGAATTTTTGTCAGAAACATTTGTTAAAATGAATCCCCATGAAATCTCATGAAATATAAAGCAAAGAAATTTTACTCTAGACATTTCTATATTGGACTGTGATTGCTATTATTTGGATGGATGCTAAAGGCTACCCTTAAGGTAAAAATTCCAGCTGGTGTTAAATGTTCAATGATCTCAGCAGGTCAGCACTGCAAAAAAAAAAAAGAAAATATCTTGAATATAGTCAAATTTATTCAAATCTGGTATTTCCTAGTATAAGATATAGCATATTTATGTTAATAACCAACTCATTTTCAATCAAGCATTTATTTCTAGAAAGAAGCAAATTTACCTTCCAATAGATTAAGAATATTCAAAGCTTGAAGAAATGAGTAACAACATCTAAAAACAAGCTGAAAAACTCTCAATATTTAATATATTTTTTGCAGGGAAAGAGTCTTTTATACATGGCAGTATTTTCATTGCTATCTGGTACTGTTGCTTCCTTACACCAGAAAAACAAAAAATTGTCTAAAGGTGTGTGTGTGTGTGTGTGTTGGTGGGTGTGTGTGTATATGAGGGGGGGGGGGGGGGGGGGGGGGGTCAGTTAGGGCAGACATGGCTCTTTTGATCAACTCTTGCATCCGTTAACTTATTCTACTCATTATGTGTATAATCACTTGTTATATGAATAACCATCACACAGCAGAAACAGGAAGTAAGTTACAGCTGATATAAATTAAGTTACAGAATAATGCTTCAGAAACTACAGAACAAAATGAAGAGATCTTCTCTAGAGATCAGTGTGTAGTGTACCACAAAGACTTTATTAAAAAAAAATCACCATCACACAACATGAGCAGAGATTGTGTAAGAGAGTGATGAATGGAGAGAGAGAGAGAGAGAGAGAGAGAGAGAGAGAGAGAGAGAGAATGAGAGATGGTTTATGTGGTGTTACAGAACAATGCGACTAATTATGTTTTCTTTCAAGCTCAGTGAGCCAGAAGACAACAAAAAAGAGAACATTCCCTTTAATGGCAGCAGAATAACAATCTTATTATCTGTCATGACACTATACCTGCCTCAGAGGAACTAAGCCATATCTTTTATTTTTTTTAAATAATAAATCACAACCATATGCATATTTCTCCCATAATGCAGCCTGGGAGGAAAGAGTTTTTTCGACAGGCATGTTTTAGTCCTGGGGGAAGTGCTCGCAAACTTTGTTTAAAGGACAAGATGGATGAAACGCTGAGGAGAAATAACAGTCAGCTAGTCACAACACTACAGGGTTTGATTAGCATATATCATCATCATTTTCCAGACAGGATTTAGAGCTGGTTGCCTCCATTGCAGTAGTACTGTTCTAGCTTATAGCAATATCCCTGATCCATTTTCTGAAAATACTACCAGTCATTAGTGAGAATGAGCTGATTTGGACCAGTGGATTTTATTTTCTACTATATTCCATTTAGTACCAGCAATATTTTTTTCCAAGTATTTGCTCAATAATAACAACAAAAAAGTGCAATTCACGTCTCCTCTGGTCCTGGGGACTCACAGGAGTGCGCAGTCTTTGCTTTAGTAACGACTAATCGGGGGTTTTATGATTAGCTGACCCACGTTGTGAATTTCCCCAAAGCTTCATAAACGCAACAATCGACGTACAACGGTTGAGCAAACACCACTTTCGAGACACTGTCTAAGAGTTAAGATTATCCGTACACTATGGTGCTTTTGGGAAAGTATTCCTTCATGCCGATTTTCTGCTTGGCGAAAGCAAAAAGTTCTGTCCATCATGACTAGCAGTAATAAAACCATGAATTAAGCTGTGTGGAAAAGGGATGAAGAGTTAAGACCAAGGTTACACAAGAAAGCTGGTTTCACTGGTTAACTGGTTCATTAGTCTTGAAGCCAATCTACAGTATGCTGTACCAACAAACTGAACTCACCCCATGTGTTGAAGAGTCGAGATCTCCTGCACTGATAGGTCAGAGTCTGTTGGCAGTATTCTGACTGCGACACAAGGGCTCGCAGTTGATCCGGCGTGGCGCCGTAGTCAAAGTGTGCTTTGTGGGGTTTCTCTGGAGTCGATCCGTGGACTCGGACTGGATCGGTGCTGTTGTGGTGGACCATGGTCCATACTTTGTCCTCTGGAAAATGAAGACAAGGCAAGTCAATTTTTATTGTTAACCCATCCGCATATATATACGTGTAGACTGGGATAAAATATTGATCTTCTAGGACCACAGTGCAATAAACAAGATGCTACTGGGGCTCAGAGCGGAAATAACATGAAGGTGTATGAGAAGATCAGTATACAACACTGCAGGTCCCGATTGACCGAGTGAAAGCTCAGCAATTCAGCACGATACTCTGCACAGCTTGGAGTGCGCTATACTTCTTCTATTGGCAGATAATTTTGCCCTATTTTGAGAATAATCAGAATTTTTAGCTATAAATTATTCCTAGAAACAAGCAAAATAATAATTATTTACTGTATAATGTTGTTTGTTTAGTCATAAGTAAGGAATGAAACATGACAGTGATTGCTATTGTAGGAAAATAATCAAGATGTGAAGTGTTAGTGTTCTCTGAATTAACTGAAGCTACTGACCAACGATTACAATTTTTTATTTATTAAAGAACATGTTTTTTATCTCTTTATAGTTACAGTATGTTTATTGTTTTGGAATGTCTGCAAAACAAGTTATCACTTGGATAAGAAGTAACATTCTGTGCTGACACTGGAGACTTCTTCTGTAAATGTTAAATAAACTGTTTCCCTACAGAACGTGTCACCACATCAATGATTACTAAATGTGTCTAATCCATTTATTTCTACACATAGATTATATGAGAGTCACTCTAGTGCTATCCGAGATGCTGTTACAAAAAATTAATCAACACCTTCTGACCAATCAGATTTGAGAATTCAACAGTGCTGTGGTATAATGAGATTTTTATTAAATTTTTGCAGTGTAACTACTGTAACTAATACTGTAAACAGGACAATATTAAGATAGTCAAGATGGCATAACCGTGTGAAACTGCAAAGTTCTGAGGATATTATGTGACCAGTAATCATCATAAGTGTGTGTGTGTAGCAGTGTAAGTGTATATCTACTCAAGTGCAAAAGTATGCACACCCTTATGTTTAATCAAGGACATTTAGTGTGTTTGGTTATTAAAATCAAATTCCTTCATTACAGTACAAAAATAAAACAAAAAGATTCAGTTATAAATATTTGTATCTAAACATGATATTAATGATCTCTAACAACTTGTATGCCCACTATGTGCCTTTACTACAGTGTCCAATCTATTTTACAATCTTCTGAACAGATTCTTGAAACCTTCGGCTATCAAGCATCTATCAAATCTTCAAACCAGTTCTGGACACAATGAAGTTCATGGCCAAACTCTGACTCCATGCTAATGGTTACTTTCAAACTATTTTTCTGTTGTTGTAGTATCTTGGAGGTTTGAGTTGATATACTGAAATATCAGGATCTTTTTGTCTTTAATCACCAATAAATTATGAGGGGAGTATAAATGTTAGTAAAAAAAAAAAGAATATATATATATATATTTTTATATATATATATATATATATATATGGTAAATGGTGCACTTATATAGCGCTTTTATCCAAAGCGCTTTACACTGTGTCTCATTCACCCATTCACACACAC
>JANDJT010000199.1:22007535-22018921 GCA_024331685.1 Stegophilus panzeri | reverse complement strand
TATTTTATTTTTTATCATGTAACATATTTATCTATACATATATGTTTTTGGTGTAGCACCAAGGTAGTTACATCTGCAATGTGTTAATTATAAATTACAGACTGCACACAAGAACATACTGGAATATAATAAATGAAACCAAAATAATTATTATACAACCATACATGAATTTTCAAATTCACTTTTCATGCTGTAATGAAGGAGGATTAAATCTCTCACTGGTGCAAGATTATCTCTAATGAAAGTCAAGTAGCATCATGGAATAAAGATTCTCAGTATCAAATATTATGTATTAAGAGGACATGGGATGAATTACATAAATCATAATGTGGGTTGATCCAATAGGCTTTTTCAAACATTTAACATGTGCTAACATCTCACCTGTCATATTGCAGTAGACCTGAATTGGACCCAGAGGGCCACTTCCATCAGGATCGACAGAGAAGTAGCCCGAGGTGCTTCCTGCAAGTCTGTAGGCCTCACATGAGGCTTCATAGATAGCTGAGGAAAACGTCAAAAAAGGAAAAATGGGTTTTTGAAAATTCAACAAAGCACCTAAGACATTTCAGGTTGAGAGGAAAGTCATTGATGGAATCTTATATTCACATCAGATCAGTTTGTCACTGACAGGACAAGAAGGTCAGAGCCATCGGAGTAAGTCTACACTGCTTTCTGTTTTTTTTTTTTTCTTTTTTTGAAAGAGAGAAACATACACAGGAGGTGTTCATATACATACACAGTGTCCATACACCGGGTATCTCAGCAACATCTTTTCAGTAATTAAACCAGGATGACCTTCAAGTGCCTTTTTACACGATTATGTTTCATGACAGCAGCCTGAGAATTTCTTCAAATAGACATAAATTTAGTGCAAATAGGAAACAAAACATAGTAAATAGCAGGGAGCTTCTGCAGCAGAGCCTTGTTATCAAGATAAATTGGTACAACTGTGTAGTGTAAAACTGCCTTTGTAGAGTCTTTTCTTACTGATTCCTTGGAATAACACGGTTTACATGTTTACCAGACTCCTTTAGATTGAAAGTGCTCAACAAATTGGCTTTTGCAATTGTGGAGGTACTCGAGGTACCTACAGTTATGGCATGTAGCACCACTGTATCCCGTCCCTGTGCAGTCACAGTAGAAAGAAGACCACGTCTGAGAGCAGCGGCCGACATTTTCACAGAAATTAGGGAGACATCTGAAAAGAAGAAAAATAACGAGAAAAGCACATCAGACAAACAATTCAGAAAATAAAAGGGTAAACAAAATATGCAACGGTAATGAAGTTATGATGGCTTATCATATGGGCCGCATTAAATCTAAACTGGGCAGTATTTACCTGTGAAACTCAATCTAGGTTTCAATAAAATACTGCAGGGAAGAAAACAGCACCCGTGTTTGCCTGAGTATTACTGCTTCAGAATTCAAAAAGCCAATTTAGTGAGACTGAAAAAAGATGGCAGCATTCAATTAACTCGACATCTCCTTGAATTTTTTCATCACAGCTGGCCTTACTCTGAAGCGCAGTGACAGAGAATGGCAAGCCATCTCTTAAATAAAAAAAAAGTGAAGGAACAAAAGGGAACTCTTTCACTTGCTGACATTGTGGACATATAAAAAAAAAAGAAGAAGAAGCTCAAACAAAAACGAATATTAATATCTTATATTTTTTACAAGAGAAATGCTGGCTAAAAGGATAAAACTGACATTAATTAAAATTCCTTTCCTCATTTGAAGGACTTGTTCATGACATTTTGAGCATTGAGAAAGTAGTTCGTTTAAACTGTTAAATCTGTAGTATATGAATCCTTAACTCAAGTTTTCTCAGTAAAAGAATTTTACAAAAGAACACTAAAATAATGAGTTTCTTTCAGTGCAATTTACTTAATCAGATATAGGAACTAAAATATGCAATCAGGATCTGACCTCCCAATTATCAGACATGTATTGATTTGCATTCTGAAAAGCCTGTAGATAAGATTTAATGCGTTTGACCTGCTGACATTTCGGTGGAGATTGTACGAAAATCTGAATATGAAAATAAATCTTCTCATACACTAGAAAAAAAGTCTAGTGCTTAGATGTATGAGCTTCCCCAAGACATTTTGATTAATAGCTGGTTCGTCGCTGGCTGCTTAAATTTCACAATTACCAGCCTTTTAGTGCTGCATATATTATTTCGCGAAGCACAGCTTTCTGCCATCGACTCCCGAGAGGGTGCTGCTTTATGAGGCCTCGCTGTACAATGCGACACGTTCCTGAAGCTATTAGCTGCTATAGCGGGAGTCAACTGTGTGCCAGATAATGTTTCAGGTGATGGTTTAATTACCGCTGTGTTATTTCTAGTCAGGCTCAGGAAAGAAGGTCTTTGGTGGGCTATAAAATTATTCAGTAGTTGCACACCAGTGATAACATGGTCAGTGAAGCTTTAGAGGTCCGGGCGATGGGCGAAGATGAAAGTCTCTACACAAAGTTAACAGTCTTACAGAAGAGGGATTGACATCAGTTTAGGCCTTATGAGGAGGCTTTAAACAGCCTCCAGCAATAAACATATAAGAAAGGACAAATCAAGGTATCCCATACAGAAATTACACTGAACACTTGGACTTTAATAATAAAATGTCATTTAAAAAAAATATATTATTAAAAAATATATATTATACATATATATTATATATTATTATATATTATTATATATTTTAGGGTTTGCATTTGTTATTAATTTATTCATTCATCTTCAGTAAGTGCTTTATCCTGTTTGGGGTATCAGTGGATCCTGGGAACAATGCACCACATGGGAATACATCCTGGAAGCAATGTCAGTCCATTGCAGGGCAACCATGCAGACACATTCACGAAATAATTCACACCTGGCAGCAATTTAGTATAGACAATCCACCTATTTCAATGTTTTTGGTAAATGGGGAGGACAGAGAGTGAAAAGGAATCCCACACAGACATGGAGAGAACAAATGAAATGCTGCATAGACATTTGATATTGTATTTTAAAATACATAAATCAATAAAATTAACTACAGTGACAAGTTAGGTATTTGAAGCTTGTTACCAATCAAAGAACTAGCCATATACAGAATGAAACCCAACATGGTATCATAGACAACCTCGATCTGAGGAAATAAAACTAGGAGACAGATCTAATATAAATACCTCACAATGTTCTTTATCTACAGAAAATCACAGACAATCCACTTGGAGGAATTAAGTTATATTTAGCACATTTATTACATTCAGGAAATGCGTCACCTTGAAGAAATTCACAAATCTCTGTCTTGAAGCTGATTAGAAATTTGATAAATTTGGTCATATGATCCACCTTTTTGCAAGTACATGTGAAAAAGGATTTCTGGGCATACATTCCATTATTAACAGCATTTTTTGAAGTGCACTATAAATACATTCGATCCAGCAATCCGCTGTTTCATGCGAAATGCAATTGTGAAGTGTGTACCTTCCATTATTTCAGGATGGCTAAAAGCAGTAGCGCCAGTAACACAAAATCCACTTTAGAAATGGTAGGTAGGGTAGCACCTGAACAAATCATGAACAATGGATAAAGTACATTAGCAAGTGTTTTGCTAGAATTTTTTGGCTAAAACATGCTGCCAGTGTAATCAGACTGTTTTATACCATCAGATATTGGACTAAAAATCCAATGAGCCAAATAAGCAGACGTGTGAGGAAGAACGTTAAGAGTGAATTAAGCAAATGTCTTTCACAGCAGCAGACGCAGGTCCAAGGTACAGTGCCAAAAAAAACCTAACCAAGCCTCCACTACAGGCTCTGCTGTCCCCAATATAACACAAGGCCAATGTGCATTTTATGCCAACATACAAGTGGGTCAACAAAACTTTGACTTGTTATTGGACACTAGAGTTGAATTAACATGTGTTTCACCTGAAATTGACTGAACACTGTCAACTGGTAATGAGTGTGCAAGCACAGATAATTACAATCCTGCTTGTGTAGAAGTGTTTGTTTGCATTTAGTGATCCTGCATGGGTTTGACCTGACCATTTGTGGATATAGGTAACTGCAGCAATGCCCAAAAGAAAGGAAATGTAAAAAGAATGGCAATAAAAAGAATGGTGGTGGGAAATCCTTGTGGCAATAAGAGAAGGAGGTTCAGAGAAGGGCACAGAACTGTTGCTTTAAGCTCCCTTATTTCCTGCCCATGTTCTTACCTAATTTAATTAGGTAATTATGTTACTTCCTCTCTATAACTGCCTGTAATGCCTTCTAATGGGCATTAGGATGAGTAAGCTTTGCTATTTCAGGATTAATCATGTGGTTTCCCTGTGGTACATTGAATCAAAAGGAGGACTACAGGAAATGAATATCCAAGCATATATCAATGTAATCTTGGATATAGTATATATGTTATACCACAGTGCTGCTAAATTCTCAAATCTGGTCATGAGGTGTTAATTCATTTTCTATACCAGCACATAATTCAAACCACAGGTTTATATTAATGCACTTGTTCTAATGATCATTTCTATAATAACATCTTATTCATTGGAACTTTTATGGTCAATGCTCTAAATAATCTAAGGCTAAAAATAAACATTTAAAAATGTGTATAATCATAGATATGGAGACGTTTTCTGTAAAGGTATATTCACACATAAAGCAACTCACAGTGACAAAGCGACCAGAAGCCATTCATTTTCAATGAGAGCTGGCGACATGAGCGACAATGAGCTTTGGCGACTAAATGTGGGTGTGTCCAGCGATGCGACATGACTGAAAAAAGTTTAACTTTTTGACTTGGTGCAGAAACTACTAACGGGAGTGAAGACAGTACAGTGCACGTGATCCGTGATCCGCCATGCTGCCTGTGATTCTGAATTGTTTCATGGACCCAGACATTCAGGCACTTGCGCTTTTGCCACAGATAGATGGCCACAATGGCAAAGAGCACACACTGCTTCTCCTTTTTCTCATATATATATATATACACACACACAGTTGAATTTTATGTACAAATTCTCCCTCTCCAGAATGTTTAATTTTAGCGGCAAGAAAACTGGTTTGTTGTCAAAAGTGGAATACTAATTCTGCCACCCACTGATAAATGTTACTATGGCAACGCCTACTGCCGACTTCATAGTACAGCGCCTGGCGATTTGCAACGACAAAATCGCTGTATGTGTGAGTGTACCTTAAGGAGGCGGTTATTTAACATTTATAGAAGGAGCTCGTTGCAATGATCAGAAAGTTTTCCAACTTTCCGGTTTCTCGGTAGAAAGAAATTCTTCGATTTCTTCAGGGTAGTAACGTGGCCTCACACCACCCCGAGGTTGATTATTTTCCTCTAACAGCACACCCCATTATATTTCATTCCTTTTATTATAATTTCTATAATCCCAATATGTAGGTAAAATTAGGTACATTCAAAATGTTTCAGCGTTGTCTTTTTAATAACAGGACCCCAGATGCAAGTTTACATCAGATTCATCTGTGACATTAGAGCATATTTCTAGCTCTAGGATGTAAAGCTTTAATATCATTTTTTGGATTTGGTGTGCAATTATGTGCTGGTTAATAAAGGAAATTGTAGTTATTTAATTTAAAATGTAACAATGTTTTAAGTATTAACACTAATTATTTTGTAAAATGAAACACTGGCTACATCCCAAACTGTAGTAAAAGTGTTTTGCCATACTATTTGTGAATCTGATTTTTGGACAATACATCCAGATCTGTATTGAGTGCAGTAGTGGAAAATCTAACAAGCACACACAAAAAATGAGTGGAAATAATCAGGAGAAACAAGCCATTTCTGCCACAGAATGCTTCAAATAAATGAAATGTCTTCCAAATCTCTAGTAGTCAATGATATTGGGAAAGCCTGCCCAGGAAAGCAATAGGTCATGTGCTACCCAATGCACTAATGGCTACTTGGGTTATCCCTTGTTTACACTGGGCTCATCCTTCAAGTTACTGCCAAGAGGTTTCTGGGAATACATCAAAGTTGCACAGACACGCAGCGCTGCTCAGGGACCACAAATCACGCCGTGGACAAAAAACCTCTTGCTCAGTAAAATAACCATTTCAACTAAACTCAACAGTCTGACTTTCAGTAACGTCTACACTACCTGAAATCACTTTGGGAAAAAACAAATAAAAAAAAAACAAACACAAAACAGGGTACAGCACAGCAGGATTTTGGCACTTAGGCAGATGATACACGGGCTAAGTCTTCTCACAAAGAGAGCACCAGAGGAGAAACGGCCCTGTCTAACAGTTTCCAGCACTTCTGCCTTCTGGCAAGCTCTCAAGCTGGCATTGAACGCTCTGAGACCGTCACCCAGTGCACCGTGACAGCTGGTCATGAATGATTTAGAAGCGCCGTTGATGGAGGGGTCTCATCATGTTCACACAAGTTCACTATTAATAAAAACCACTCTCCACGGACGAGCCGGCAGGGCATGTCTCTGGCTCAAAATATCAATGCATCAGGGAAGGCGGCAGGAGATTTCTCTGGGAATATGGTAATCCGATTTAGCTGCCATCTTGAGGAGATTTGGATGTCAAATGAGGGTAGTGAAGGACAGTGACTCATGCACTTCTACCAAAGGATAGTTAATGAGGATAATAAGCATGGCTTCCATAATAAGTTACATAAGAAATTTTTCCATTTAACAGATAGTGAAACTAATTATATACTGGTTTTTTTTGTGTTTTGTTTTTTTTTTTTTTGTTGTTTTTTTTCCTGGCAGTATACAGTTTGTGTGTTGAAATATGACTAGCTAGTAAACTCCTTTATAATGTATTGCATGTCTGATTATGATAACCATCTGTTCAAACCATTTTCTGGTATGGATTGAGTAAAATATCATGTAGCTGTTAGTTTTATTGTTAACATTATGAACATTATGTCTATTCCTATGTTATTCCTATGACACAGTTATGGCAAATCTATGAAGAATTGTTCATACTGATTATACAACAGTTAGTTCTGGTCCACTAATTTGATTGGTCGTGCAGCCTTCCAAGAGTGCTTCTATTTAGTATAACTACACTGGTACGTTAAGTTCTTGTTTATAAAACTGTTGTATAAAAGCAACATCACACAGTGATATGGTTATACTGAATATCTCCAAGCCTTTTCATTTATTTGGCTTGCATTTATGTGGAGAATAATATACTTAAGCAAGTACTATTCAACCCAAATAAATGCAAAAGACGCTTGGCCATCTTTTCTGACTGCATTTCCAATAGCTGAAAAAAAAAATAGTAAGTCACCTTCTTGCTCATTTGTTTACTTTATCCAGGACCTGTAGACCACTGTCATATACACTGTCATGCAGCAGCGGGTTGATTGAGGCCCCCTGACTCCAGCAACCGGTAATGAGAGACACCAGAGGACGTAGCACTGAGCTCGTTAGCAGAGCCACTAACCTGAGTGGCATAACAAAATGAATGCCTTCCTGTTTATAAATAGGCCTCTAATAGTTAGCCTGGCTCTGCTGGAGGCCTGACATGTAGGAAGATATGAAAGTGATGTTTTTGTTCTGTACTGTGTACCAAGAACAAAATGATATTTCACTTGCAAGGACAAACAAGGAACAATAGCAATAAGCAACAGCTCATTTTCCAACAACAGGAAGTGTCCACAAACTGCATCTCAACTGCCTCCAGAGGTTGTGAGCAGCTTATAACTTCAGAGACAGAATAACATCTAGTGGAGGCTATTTCACTATGATATTTGCTTCACACTTTCATGTGTTGTTATCCATGCTTTAGGGAAGTATTTCTTTAACAAGAATTCTTTTTTTTAATTTTTTTTTATCTTTGCTGTCTCAGAGGATATTTTGTAGTGCTGATTGTGCTGCAACAATGTGAACAAGTTTCTAAATGTGGAGGAGTGACAACATGATGGACAAATTATGAATTTTGAATGCACTGTAGGTACCAGCCCAGTCACCTGCAGGATAAACAGAACAAATGTAAGGTCCTACACAATACCTTAGAGCCATGATATGCATTAATGTTCATTCTAATGATTTTACAAATCATTTAGTAACAACATTTGCTATGAAACTTCATATTATTTTTTATTTTATCACAGGAAATGGTGTGCTTAGACATAATGTGACATGGATATTCAACTAAAATTCACAATAAACAAACTATTAACAGTAAGGTTTAGTTGCTAAGCAACATAATGGGGAAAGATTTCCATGGGCTGAACAATGGCTTAAGTGTAAAGGTTTTACTGATGTATCAGTAAAGTCATGCCACATTAATACAGACTTCAATTATTATGATGCAAACAAAGATATGTGTATATCAAAGATGACTCTTTTTTTAAATATGAAAAAAAAAATCATTTATCCACCAGTTTGCAAAACTACTGTACAGCACAGCTGAAATATTCTTACCCTGTTGTGTAGTCTTCTTAACCTCAAAACATTAACTATGATATTAAAAATGTATTATTTGATGACTTGAACATCATTTTATAAAGTGCTTTATGTGGGGTTCATCACTTCAGAATGGATGACTGCACATTTTAAACTTCACAGTCTAGGTTTGAAAAAAATATTATACCTCTGGCTAACAACTTCTTCAAGTGCTAATCGAAGCCAGATGCTCTAATTAATAAGATGAGATTGGAGGTCTGGCAGTAGAGTTGCCATACCATATAAAACTAACACATAGTCTGATTACTGATACAATCTGCTCTTCTCAAGGAAGATATGTTAAAATGAACCATGATTGCCTGATCAAAACACATTGCAAAGGACCTACTGCAGCAAAGATCACACCACAACCACAGCAAGCAATGCCAAAAATGGTGAAAAAATTACCCAAGTAACCCAAGAACCTAAGTAACAGCATAGATATGGTGTTTATGAAGAGACACCATAAAGAAAAACTGTTTGCAAAAGACTATCTGGCTGTTCAGCAACATTTCTAGGACAATTTTCTGTGGATGAATGAGACAAAAGAAGTCATCCCAAATGTAAAGCATGGTGGCAGCGGCATCATGGTATGGGGCTACTTTGTTTGTGGTAATTAAGGCAACAATGATTTATTCAGAAATATTTACAGAGAATGTCAAGGTAGTGGTCTACTGCCTGAAGCAGACTACTTCAATCTTATCCACCAAAGCTGGTGTGGCTGCAGGCTTTCATTCCAACAAAATAGGAACAAAACCTAATAGTCAATTTAAGATCAAGATAGACTTATTAAGCAGGTGGACTCAGGTGTGACTCTTGTTTGGCTGGAATGAAACTTACAGCCACATTGGTTCTTTGCGGATAAAACTGAAGACCCCTAGCTTAACCCTACTGAGACCTGAGGGCTGTTCATGCAATGAATTCCATATATATGAGGAATGAGCTAAAATTCATCGTCAGTGGTGTGTAAGTCTGATCAGCAGCAGTAGAAAATGTTTGGTGGAGATTATTGGTGATAACTTAGGTTCTAACAGTTCTAGAAGGGTTCACATTCATCCTTATCCTACACAGGGTCGCGGGGAGCCTAGGGCCTATTCCAGGGGAGTAGGGGAACAAGGCTGGGGACACCCTGGACAGGGTGCCAACCCATTGCAGGGCACAATCGCACCCAAACACTCACACACATTACAGACAATTTGGAAATGTCTGGATCAGCCTACAACACATGTCTTTGGACTGGAGGAGGAAACCAGAGTACCCGGAGGAAACCTTTGAAGCATGGGAAAAAACATTTTAAAAAGCCATTTAAAAAACCCATTGTTTTGTTGTGCACCTTCATATTTTATATGATTGTTTTTATCCATTATTGGGTAATTTGACACAGACATAGGCAAATATACACATTTCCGGCATTTAAAAATGAAAAAAAAGAGGGAAAGGGTAAACCCCCTGTGACTGTATACCTGTCCTGAATGCCACAGATGTCAAACTCTATTTGATTCCAGCTTCCTACAATCCCTTGCTGGATGTACATTAGGTCCATAGGTTGGTTGTTGATGAGGATGAGGCGCATGCACCCCTGGAAGGCCATTACAGTGTTCATACAGCCAGAGCCGTTTTGAGACACCGGACAACCTGAGAGAAATGTGTAAGAGAGAGAGACAGACAGAGAGAGAGAGAATGGCAATTCCATCAAGAATCCTGAGTGCATTATAGCAGTAATTACAGTAAAAGTGGGAGTGGAGTAAAAAGTGCAATTGGATGGTTTTGTGTTTCTGCTTCATGATTGTGCATCTCTATCAATGCTTCAGGCAATCAGATGCTTCTGGTTTTTCACTTGTTCACTTCCAAAAACAGTCAACTGGCATAATTTGCATCTGTTTTGATTTGTCTGTTCCTGGTCAGTAAAACATCCCACTCAATGCAGACGTGTGGCCACCCAGATAAGGCTATTGCCAAAACCATAATAAAGTCCGGGAGGAATACCAGGCTGATGGGAAGAAGGAATAAATGGAGCAGACGTGACAGAATCATTACAACCTATTTGGCTGGAGTATCCTAGAAACATAGGAGGATTTTTAACAAGCATTAAAATTGGGTACATTTCAAACTCAACAACACATTAAGGCCATGTCCACATGTATACAGCTATTTTCAAAAACAAAGCTTTTATCTCTGTCTTTTGGCCTGCCGTCTACACCCTCTAAGGTGGAGAAAACTCCACTGTCAACATTTTTGTATGGAAAAACATGTTTTTGAAAACACTGGCATCACAGTGCCATCCTATGTATGACCGGTGTGTGAAAAAGTTTTTACTTCCATGCAAACTCAAAAGACCTGAGTATGAAGCTGGCAGGCAGGGTTGCCAGGTCTTATCCAAATTTCCAACCAACCTAAGTCTATGCAAAAATGGCTTGAAACGTTTTTGATTTCCTGTATTTACACTACATGGATATTTCCCACTCCTTATATCCCTCTCATAATATTTGCAATATATCTTAAAACAGAAATTGGTTGGTACATCGTAAGTACATTGTCTGTATGTACACTTTCCCCTTGTTTGCTATAGCAATATTTATCTATGGAAACTGGGCTTTCTTTTTCCACCAACAAGTGTGTTTCCCAATGGCATGACCCTGACAACCCTGCTTGTTGGACAAAGACCATGTTCATTAACATTCTACAAATAGGATGCACATGATTTGCCTTGCTGAGCTCCAAAATAAAATAATATTTCTATTACTTGTTTCTGTAGAAACAAACTAAAAAAAATAGTGCCACCACTGTGCACAGGGCAGCAAATCTTTACTAAGGTCTCCAATAAATAATCATTTAATTCATTAAAAAAATATATTAACTTGTGTGTTCTCCACAGTTTAGTAAAAAATGAAAAAAGTGCAGTAGATTCTACTTCTGGTCTAGATCACATCCACTTCTGATTCAAATTTGAAAATGAA
>JANDJT010000199.1:21948243-21963368 GCA_024331685.1 Stegophilus panzeri | reverse complement strand
TTTAGACATTAATGGCTGTGTGTTGAGTTATTTTGAGGGAACAGCAAATTTACACTGTTATACAAGCTGTACACTCAGTACTTTACATAGTAGCAAAGTGTCATTTCTTCAGTGTTGTCACATGAAAAGATATAATCAAATATTTACATATATATATATATATAAAAAAGAAAATGTCAAAATTTGACAATCTGAGGGGTTTTCCCAGGCCACCACACATATGTTGTTGATATTGCTTTGTAATCACTGGAGAAAGGCTAAGAGACATCCTCTGTGTCACTCCTTCCATCGCGTACTCATATCCTTTGTGATATGTATGATGAAATATGTTCCTTTTCCAGAATTACCTCTCTTCTTCCACCTCTGGGAATAAAACCATAACAATACATCCTCCCAGTTACCTTTGCCCCCTGGGCACGGGCGACGACATACCAGGCTCAGATACCATGCCCATGTAAACAGCTTCCCCTGAACACTTCATTATCTTCCTTCCTGTCTTGTCCACCTAGACTGGTTGCATCAGCCGTTTACGTATGATCCTCTCGGTCATGCGTCACTTTGTCACCGCTGTTATACCTTTTTTGAGGTGAATGTGTCCCATGAGGGCAGAAGCTAGGTAAATGAAGGTAATTTGGCGTAATTGGGGAGGAGGGAGATGAGATGGTGGAAGATGTTTGCGTCAAGGACAGCATTACGATCAGGAAGTGTAGTATACAAGAGTACAGTGGAAAAACACAGACCAGCCTCAAATCAATATAGGCGATTGTATTGTATTGTATTGTATTGTACTGTATTGTATTGTATTGTATTTTTTTACCATAACATGACTCCTGTAACAGCTCTAACAGCAGCTCATTCATTGGATTCGACCTCACTGCCTAAATGTGAATATAAAAATTATTGACCCTTCTATAGTATATTAGGCCACTAATAATCATGTTTGGTAAGAAAGGTACAGGGACATGCTCACAACCCAGGCGACTGTGAGTAAACAAATGCAAATGAGTTTATGTAGAGCTACTCTGTTTAATATGGTCCTGTGAGCTTTCTAATGGTTCCATTTACTTCCTCACCATGTTTTTAAGCAAAAGCTGTGAGTTCATTCAGATAATGGCATTCTCAAAGCAACATATGCGACTAAAATAGCTAGAAAATCGGTGCAACATTCATATTCTTTTATTATTGTCTAAATTCGAAAAAACAAAAAACATACTGAACTAAATACATTGTGGAAATGAGGGGTTAAATGAGCTGCTCTTATTCCCTGGGGAGACAAAGGCTTGAGTGTGTGTCAGAAATAGAGAGCATACCTAACAGCAGAGCTGAGACAGCTTTCCCAAAGGGATAAAATCTCTCTCTCTCTGTCTCTCTGTGTGTGTGTGTGTGTGTTTTGTGTGTGTGCACCTCGGTCTACCTGTTTCAAGGCTTATTTTCCTCTTCCTTTGTCTTTTCCTCTCCACATTCCATATTTTTTTCCTTTTCCATCTCAAAATGTAGTTCAGTTTTTCATGTTTATTTATATTACAAATAATAATTAACTTTTACAGAATGTAAAACTGCACATTGTTAGGACTATACATAGGAACTAGAGAAAATAATAGATAAACAAATAGGTGTTGTAGTAGTAATGGATGTTTTTTTTCTGTATGATGCATGTGTGTATTCACTTAATGTGTGACCAGGCCTATCTGTCTAGCTCTTTCTCCATCCACCCCTTTACTTCTTCACTTTTCTTCCTTACATTCCTGATGGGCATTGCGCTCCTGAGCCTGAGAACCATCAGAGTGCATGTTTTATTTACTGCTGCTCAACGGACTAGAAAAAAGAAAAGACAAAATATCTAAAGGGATGCGGGCGATGATTCCATCACACGGCGATGGCACTGTAGGAAAATTAATGCCCGGGGTGATTTTTCTCAAAGCTATTTTACACATATGAGCAAAAACAAATACATTAAATTGCTAGTCATTTTTCATATTTGTGCCTCAGTTGACAACCGGGAAAATTAAAAACACATCAGAGATGAGGGACTTGATTATGGGTTACAGTTAAAAAAAAACTAGGGCAAAGTAAATGAAACCTGACTGTATTTCATGTTTGCACATTGCTTTATGTTTTCAAATTGTAATTTGTTAAAACATATACCTTGTTCACATAGACTGTTTATTCTCAAACTGTACATGTTGTAATGACTAATACTATCCCATACTAATCGTTTATACTTACTTAATTAGTGTGTGCATTATATGTAACCACCAGCTTTCAATTAATAAGAGCTAAACATACGGGCTACTCCTGACTTACTGGCACGCTTCAACACAATGGGCAAAATGATTAAAGTGAGTTTTTCAAACTACACTCATTCTCTATTGTTGCCTTTGGCCAGGTTACCCTGAGGGATAAATGTGAGGTCTATTACGTATAAAACCTCTTAAAAAGGAACAGATGGTCACTGACCTTGAAGGATGTTGGTGGAAGATTCAATGTGTGCCATATACTGTATGTGTCCTCTGTGTGTCTGTGTCCTGTATTCTGAGGTTACTGTGTATCCCATACTTAATAGAAAGAGGTTTCATGTACAGTTTTCATAACACTTATGATGACTGTAAGAGAAATCTGTAAGAGAAAGAGAAAGAGCTATGAAGCTGCAGACCCAAGCCAGTTGTGACAACGAAAGAACTTGAATTCAAGTGTTGGTCCGTATCCTTTGTGTCGGTTTAATCACAAAAAAATTATGAATCTCTAAAGGTCCAGTACTGGATATTAAAAAATAAAATACTAATAATAATAATAACATCAGCCCTGTTGTAAGGACGGCAGTCTTGGTCTCCATGTGTGTAAACCAAATATATGAAAGAGATTCCAAAAATTTCAAGCTAGTGTATTTCAGAACACTTTTTATATGAACTTTAAAAATATATAACATTCTTGTATGTTTAAAAATATCAGAATATCACTCATACCTTTTGTTACACATAATTTAATCAATATATAATAAATATTTTGCTCATTTTCATAAAGGGGGCCAATAATTTTGGAGTTGACCCTATATCAGCAAACATATATTTTGTACTTGCTCTCTGCTGCTATAGATAGTCCCATATGAATACTGGAGAGATCTGAATTCCCCAAACACGCTTTCTGCCCAAGTCCCAACCTGTCTTCAGTGGATAATCGCTGGACATTGGATACTTGTATGTAAGAACTGCTGCTATAATCATAAAGTCTATAATGCTTACACTGAAAATCCATTCAACCACTGGTGGCTCTGAATATCACTGAAATACTAATAACCTCTTTTGAGTGGCCAACGATAAAAAAATGTTGCTATTTAACAGATATAAGCCAATGTTCCAGTAAATTGCTTTGCCTTATTGTGCAATCATGGTGCAGCATGCTTAGTGCCTCATTGAGCTCCATAGATTTATTATTGTAATTAGTGGTCAAAAATATGAATTGCAACAAGTGCTGCCCCATGTATGTGGATTGAACATTTTTATTGGAGGAAAAGCAGCAGACTGAATAGTTAATGACAGGGATTTTTCATGGTTTTTATGGCAAATTGGAATAGTTTATAAAGGAACTTGTGTTATAACAAATAATCAGAATTAAACCTAATAAAAAGTGTTGCCAGTGTGTCTGTGATGTACAGAAGCATTTATTTTATTGTACGATGTATTGGAAAGATTGGGAAAGGGGAAGGGGGATTAAGGAGATGCTAATTGTCCATACATCAGAAATGCAGGTGCAACATAGTGACCAACACCTAGGCTGAGGAAAAGAAAAAAAGTGTCTCCCTTTTCTAATTTTTTGGCAAGTTTCAGGTCTTATTTTGTGTTTTTTGAGATCTAGTTGGGCTGGAAATGTTGCTGAAACTTCCCTGGGCAACACGCTGCTAGACTGTACACAGGATGACTATATGTTATTGACTCCTATTAATCAACTGTAAAAAGTCACTTAATAGTAGACTATAGCATAAATCAAGTGTCATAGGCTCTTGACTTAATTTTGTTTGAGGCTATGTCATTATGAACATCATCCTGCCTCAAAGAAATTTATGGTCATGAACCGCTACTGCTTTCAATATACTTAGTAGTGTTTGGCTTTATAGGCTGCAATTGTGGAAGCATAATGATTCATAATCGCACCCAGAAGAGGAGGGGTTCCCTTTTTGAGTCTGGTTCCCCTCAAGGCTTCTTCTTCATGTTGTCTCAGGGAGCTTTTCCTTGTCGCTGTTGCCTCTGGCTTGCTCATTAGAAATCTAAATATAAATCTACATCTAGATTTCAGTAAAGCTGCTTTGTGACAGTTTCTATTGTTAAAGCAAAATACAAAGGAATTGGATTGAATAGTACATATAAAATACACACCTCAAAACAGATATTAACATATAGTGCACATCCTGAGCCACATCCTGAGCTATGAGTGGCCTTCTGTATAACAGTCAAACTGCAAAGTTTTATAGTGGAGAAGAAAAGTACTAGACTATTAGGATGCTTATCGATTCCACAGAGGAAGGTGTAGGAGAACTTCTGGTGCCATGTACGGAGTATGTCAACTTATTTTTCTTAAGGATGTTGAATTATGGCTGTTATGAGCCAGGTTCTCGATCTAAATCCTAATAAATGCCTTTCTATTTATTCCACAGACTCTTGCAAAAGTTTTATCAATTGATCCAGGTATATTTAAAGCATCAAAATGGTGCTTTTCAGGATGGCCAATTGTACACGCCTGTAGGATTACGGACAGCAAAGACACCAGTAAACAAAAAGGCACCTGGACTACACTGAGCACTGCTGCAGGACTATTTTGTGTAAAGGTTAAAAAAAAAAAAAAAAAAAAAAACACAAAGTATGCACAAAGTATCTAACTGAACCAGCTTGTGCAATTCTATTGAATGCAAAAATGGCTGTTCACTGAATCTCTACATTCTTACAAAATCACACTACACTCTTGCACTCTTGTACTCCTGCATAATTGGCAGATTTTTTTCCCCTTCATCATGTGAAAAGAGAATTGCTAGGGAAAAGCTGGTATGGTTACCGCTTAATGTGAATTTTAGAAAATTCTGTATGCTGCATAGTTGTCATGTGACATGATGTACGTTTTTCCAGTATTCATTAAGAATCATGAAATCTGTCATAAGTAAATGCTAGAGAGAAAATAGCTTTTGCCATGCTGCCATGTCTCTCATACGCCAGGCTGGGTTTTTATCCTTTATTACTTTCAGGCAGTTTATAACCTAAAGATACCCAAATAAGCTACCTAATTACCTAAAGTTAGTCAAAGGATCAAGAACCAGGAATAAAATGGCTCCAGAAGAAATGAAAATCGTCATACATTATGACTAAATGTCTTTACTAGGATGTTCTTCATTAAAATGACTGCAGATCATAAAGCAGAAAAAAAATCTCATTCTCTTCTCTTTTCTATTAGTAGTATTTCTTTCCCAGCAACAAGACTGAAGTAAAATATATTTAGAATGCAAACCTACTATGTTTTCCCCAGTGACCTGCTGTATGATAAAGCTCACCAAGAGGCCAGAATGGAATTGGATATCTAGGTCTATAAAAACACAGAGGGTCATGAACTTCTTCACAACCACTAGAGAAACCTTGTGGAAATTCAGTTCCAGGTCAAGCACATTCTATGTGATATTGGTTAAGCATTTTCTTATTCTTGAGCCCAAATGAGTCTCAGGCATCATTAGACTTGATGGGAGTGGAATGGGCCAGCAGGCTCCTGCTTCAAGCAAAGCAATCCAACAAAATGATGGGTCTTTCATATCGATTACCTGTGTGCTGCTTAAGCCTCTGTGTAATGAGAGAATAGAGAGATAGAGGAAAGATGGAGGGGGTAGGTAGGGGGTGATTTAGAGGTATATAGTAAATGGAAGATAATTGTTGCCTGAAGCGCCAAATGAATCCAAGGGGAAGTTCAAAATATAGGGGCTGAAAGCAGGTTAACCGTATTTAAAACTTATTTTCTTTTGTTTCGTTTCCTTTTTTTGCTTGACGGCTATATATATATTTGGCAGGGCTTGAAATGTTTCAAGCAAAGCAGAAAAAAGACAGTTGATATGAATGACATCATGGACAATGAGATAAGTATTGCTCCACACCAGATTTGAACAACAGCCATCCCATGTGTTGTTCTTTATAGACAGTGTTCTTTGAATCTTTGAATACACTCGGCAAGGGATGTTTACTCGGCAAGGGATGATATCTCGGCAAGGGATGTTTACCACACTGGCTATTAACAATAGCTATTCTTGCAGAAAAAGGAGGGGGATTACTTTAAATCAACCCAAATAGAGCTTGGGATAAGACAACTTTATCAAAAAGCACAACCAGCTCCTGACTTTTAAATGCCACTGTGCTGACCCCTAAGACACTTGATCATTCAGCAGTTCAGTCTGATTTCTTCAAATCTTTACTCAGCTCCCTGAAGCTAGTCACAATCTCAGCAAAAGTACTGTACTGGAAATAATTTAATACCACTTCTTCCCCTTTCTCTCGTCCTCTCTCTCTTGCACAGTCATCAACATTGACTGACAAGAAAGTCTTGATGTAGGTTGCAACTTGTAAGAAGAAAGCAATGACCTGAAGGAGAGACTAGCCAAGCCTCTGAACTCAGCAATTTTCCAACAAGGTAATCCCTGTTCAGGTGACAGCCATACAAGACGTGAGGCCAATGAATGTGCTGAGTGAAATGTGTCGCTGTCAGCTGCCAGTGGCGGGGAACACTTGAACACACTCTATTTGTCTCAACAGCTATTTCTGCTTTTGAAATATAGGCTTGTTGCTTTGAATGCTATCATGCAGATGATATCATTACACCTGTCTGTCTCAATTTGGGCTTTTCTTTATCCCAGTGGAGTAGCTTAGCACAGTGGGATGTAAATGCTAACTACATGATTTGAGGATTGAATCAGTGCTAGACCATAACCACTGACAGGGAATCCCTGCCATCATTGGCACCTAATAAGAGAAATGGACAATTAAACTTCAGTGGACCCCCAAACATGGACAGCATATGGCCCAACTGGGACTTGAATTAGAGTCGCAGCAGTCCAGCTGTAGGGTTTCTTGTTACATAGAAACACAGAGACCAATGAACAGAACATTTCATCATGAGACAAAGGGCATCATTAAATTTGCAGTGATCTGATACACTCATTGCCCCAATCTCAACCCACCCACCCCCCCAGCTTTAATTCTCCATGGGAAACATTCCATCACTATGCCTCGGACATCACTATGCCAGGATCCTCTTTGGAAATTACTCCACCTTCTGAGGACTGAGGACGTCGCTCCACCTTCCTGCTCGGTTGAGGACATCGCTCTGCCATCCAGCTCAGCTGAGGACGTCACTCTGCCATCCAGCTCGGCTGAGGCCATCCAGCTCGCCTGAGGACGTCACTCTGCCATCCAGCTTGGCTGAGGACGTTACTCTGCCATCCAGCTTGGCTGAGGACATCACTCTGCCATACTGCTTCGCAAAAGACATCACTCCTTTTCCCTGCTTTGCACCTTATGGCGCTCCCCCTTCCTGCTCCACGGAGGACATTGCTCCTCCCTCATGCTTCGCTGAGAGCATCGCTCCCACCCCTGGCCTCGCAGAGAACTTTGCTCCCCCTCTGGCCTTGCGGAGAGTGTCGCTCCGCCCTCTAGCTTCATGATGAATGTCGGTCCCCCATTGGGCTCCGCCTTGAGCTTTGTTCCCCCCGCTGGCTGTGCAGTAGCCTGCACTCAAGCCAGGCTGGGGACATCACGTCATCTCTCTGCAGTGCGGAAGAGACCGCCCCACATCTGAACTTCAGGAAACACGTCAAGCATCCTCTGTCCAGCCCCACGAGGGATGAAACACAATTGAGCTCTGAAATGCTTATGGACATCTAGTCTGGGGACCCCCTCCTGAACCGATTACGTGCTTCGGGAACCGCACGTTTCCGATATCTCATGTAATATCGGAAAAGGACTAGAGACTACGATTCCCATCAGCCACTGCAGCTAATCACATCTTGTTTTCACCTGATTCACATTTTGGCTCATTAGCACAGGTGTATATATAGTCACATTCTGCATTGCACGAAATTGTCTTGCGTTGTTTGGTCGGTCTGTATTGGTATCCTGTTATGCTCACTCTTGTTTCATGTAAGTCTTGTTTTGTGTTTTGTTGTGTACATTATTAAACATTTCACTTCAGTTCTGCATTTGCATCCACTTCTCCCTACAAAATGTCACAGATGACACTAATTTGTTATTTAGCCTAATCAGTTACGGCATAATCTACTGCCAAACAATCTTTCCATATTAATAACCTTGCCATGAAATACATTTATGACACTGGAAAAAAAAGATTAAAATAACATGTTAATAATAAGGGAAAATGACACCTTATATTATAAATGTATTGCTAATGCAGTGGTTTGATTTGTTGTCATTACAAAATAAATGTATTAAAGTGTAATATTTTCTGTGTGTCAATATCGTCTTGTGTCAGTATCTTCTCGTGAAGCTTGTCTTGGGATATGTATTGTATCATGGCATTACTGTATCGTCTCATGCCTTGTGTCTCATTTCTTGCCCTGATTACATTTGGACAAATGTGATGGCAGGAAAATCCCTCATTATTGTTGTCTTTTCCTCTGCCATATTTGGAAATCTAATGAGTGATATGAATGTTATTATTTGGCTCAAAGTTGGCTGGAAAATGCCAGAGCTGAGTGTGCACATGGATGCTATGTTTCCTGCCCAACACTGTGTAAGACAAAGCAAGGCAAGCTCAGCTATTGTCTATATCATTCCAATCATTCTATAGATGTGTTTTTTTTTTGTTTTTTTTTAATCTAATTTTATTTTACATTTCAGCTGTGCCATCTGTTTCCACTTTGTTGGGAGCTCAATAGTCTGTCAGTTATGCTTACATGATTGACAATATTTGGGATGGGAGCTCCTGATAATCAATACTTTTCAAACCACTAGAGGTTTCTTCATACACATGGTCAAGAGTAGTTCTAAACATACGCACATCCTCACACACTTTAAATAAATGATGTGCACAAACCTGTATACACATGTTTGATAAATAAGAAACCAGGAGTAAAAAGGTTGAGAGATCTGCTTTACTGTTCCTTTGCTACTGTTCACTTTGTGTTGAGTCACTTGCTTAAGAAACTTTTATAACGTCAATTGAAATCCAGACTGCATCGAACAAAAATTAGTAAATTAAAATAAACAATCACAAAATGTAATCACATTCAAAATGGATAAACAGATGTGACACAGTGAGCTATATTTTTTCTTCTGTTCTTTTCATCCTACTCATAGGCCTACACTTACACCCACAAATATCAAAGCATAATGAAAACATCGTATTGTGGCTATTAATTAGTGACACAGATGGGCTCGCTCTCCACAGAGATGAAAGAGGAGCTCAAATAAACAAAGATGAGGTGGCTGCCTGAACTTACTATGAAAAAAAGGCTTGTGAAACAGTGGAAAGAATGTGCAGGTTTGGCATTTGCTCACAAAATGAACAGAAAAGGAGTGCATATGTTTCATCACACCTTTGATTGAAGAATCAGGAGTGTAATTTCTCTTCCTATTGTTTGGGATTTTCTTTAAATTTCTTTTTGTTAGTGCTCTTCATTGGAGTATGATGACTAAAAGAAAAAAAAATTACCTGCTAGAAACCATTTCTTAGCAAAAAAATAATCAACAATGGATTCAAATTAAATAAAAAATAATCAACAATGGACAGTCTGATTTCTTTGTCGGGATGGTACGTGACACAAGATATAAATAATCTGCTTTGTACACCACATATTCCCTCATTTGCAGAAGAAATTAATTACGTAGCTTGAATAAATGCAGTAGTTTTAAATAATGTGGTATAAGGTTTTATCTGCTAGACTTTGTGGAAAGATAACAGCAAGTCAGAATATTTTTTACTGTTATTTTCCAATTTCTCCAAAATCTCTTCCAAAATTGTCTAATTAAGATGATTTTTAACATAGATTTTTTTTTGTAAACAAATGAATAGAATAATTCATGCAATTTTGATATGTGATCAATGTGTGACCCAAGTTTATTTAGGTGTTTAATTTTCTGCTAGTAAATCTACTTTTCAGTGCAGCATAATGAACAGAAAGAGAAAACTTTGTGAGGACAAACACAAACTTCTGCAGATTTCTTTTCTGGTACTGCCAAATGACTAATTAACTCTACATATAAACTACATGCAATATTTCACCAAGTTTAAGTGGTCTCTTTTTAGACTGTAATATCTTTTAAATATCATTTTACCTTTTATATAACAGAGGTATCACAATTTGAAAGCAATTGCATTGCAACAATATGGAACAATGAATCTCTTGGTTGACAATCTCCTCCATCATAATATGTATATTATAAGCATGAAGGCCTAGCCTCCAGAATGAGACTTTTAGATTTCATCATTGCATTCCACTTGGAAACCTAATGTTCCTTAAAATGATTTCAGCTTAAGAAGGCGACGGGTCTTGAAATGGAATTTCATCATCTACATCAAGGTGTTAGCTACACCTGCCACCAAAATCCGATCAAGCTGCTTGCTGCCAGAGATGGAAGATCAGATTTTAGCTTGTCATTCCACTGGGCATGGTAACAACTCTATGGAGGAAAACAATATCTGAAACAACAAGATGTGGTGGCTGGCTGACTACCTGGGAGGAAGCTTCCAAGCATCATTGATTGGATAGTGAAGTGATCGCTGTGATCGGATGGCAGAGGAAGGATGTTAATGTGTGCTGTAGAGAGAAGAAAAGGGCTGAGGAGTGTCAGTCTTCTCACATGTATAAATGGGACTCTTCTAAAACTGCTAGACAACCATCTATGACAGGTTTATTGGAGTAATAGCCAAGCATGAGACAGTTACTCAGCAATAATAGTAGATCCACTGAACAAGCCAATCAAAATCTCTCAGACTGGCTTTGGTTCCTGGGAAGAAATGCTATTTTAATGTGAATTATACATTACTATTTGACGAAAGATACAACAGCTATAGAAACAAATGTCAATCATTCAGACTCATCTCTATGGTGAACTGACAGACATTTTAATTAATACCATCACTGATTCAGGTCATCTTTAAACACTTCTGCTAAACTGTCAATACATCCTTATAGAGATAATTAAAATAAATGTTCTGGTAAAAATGTCTTGGGCTTACAGTTTCAACATGGTCCAGCTATATGAACAGGAAACCTTTTTGCAAGTTATCCATGTATCTTATGGAAGCAATAGCAAAGAAGGCTCATGTTTAAGCAGACATTGTGGGTCTATTGTCGCTGAAAATGACTTACCACTTCAACAGCCTTGTGCTGTATTGATTTTTCCTTGCTCATTATTTTCTATTCTTAAAAATCATGATAAATGATTTAATCGTCCAGAACCAATAGCCTAAAAAAGACATGAAAACAAGCATTTCTACTATTTAAGATTTAAGTGGAGTAGGGGAGAATGTAATAATATTATCTGTGCAGTCGGGAACTGCTAGGCGGCAGCGCCAATTCAGCTGGATGATGGGTTTTTAAGTGATTAGGCTGTAAACAGGAAAAGAAGAAGTAAAAAAAAACCTGTATTTTTTCAATATAATTATTTTTAAAAGTAAGCAAATTGGTTGTCTAATGTCCAGGGGGGAAAAAACAGCCTATTTAATCACTTTCTGACTATTCTCACCATTAACATTATTTGTAAATTGATAGATTTAACACTCGTTGCAGGGCTGATAGATTTTATTTCACATTAATGTACTTTACAAGCATTGTCCATATATTGTGACAGAAAGTCAGGGTGCCCGTGCAAATTCAGTCAAATGCATTTGAGATTGGGGTAAAGGGGGCGGGAGTTCCAGGTGGTGATGGTTATTATTGAAGAGCTCAAAGCACCTGGATGTAGCTTATTAAAGCACCACTTGTGATCCCCAATCAGGTAGTTAGCTGGTAGTTAGAATTAGCTCCTACGGTAGCTTGTTCTACAAATTAATTCAGTGTAGCTGTTGCTAACTTTTGTGATTTGCACTGTGAATGGCTTGGTAGAAAAAAAACCTGTACTCACATGGCACTTTCTGGATCATGATACTGCAAAGAGATAGGGGCTTGGAGAGAGTTTAGATGGAGGATGAAGGACTCGACTCCTTTGGTAGCTAAACCATAATTATTTTTTACTTTTGTTACAGTTCTGGAACTCACAACCCACCATTAACAAAGTTATTACATGTATTGTTTTTAGCCTATCTGACTGGTCACTTGAAGTGAAAATGTTTAATCTCAATTTTAACTCAAACACATGTAGGCCTGTAAATAATGTGTACAAGAACCTAGTGATAATTTCAGTAAAAATGTGTTCTGTGAGTGGAGAATTAGAAAAGAAAAAGTGAAAAATAAAATGCTCCATGGCTCTAATAAACAGGCAAATATTATTGCAATATCATTAAGCTTTCAATCATTTGCATTTTCACAGGAATTAATTATATGAATCACAGGCATTTGCATCCATGAAGAGATCATCTTTAAAAATCAGTGAGCAGAGGAATAAATGTGATGTAAAGAATGTGGCTTTACCATTTCCTAATTACGACATTAAATGAAATCCAAGTCTTTGCATCTTGATGCATCTATCATACTATTCATCAGTCACTATAGGCTCCTAACCATGCAGCAAATTTGCATGAGTCCTTCCCTGGCTTCATTTGTTTTTACTGGATTCATTTTCAGTAGTTATACATGGCTATATTAAGCTGCATTACATAACAGAGCTGATTCCATTTTCCACTCAGGCATGGGATGTGTGTAATTGATTGGCTGAGTAAGCTAAAAGGACATCTTTAAAAGGACATTGTCAGGAGGCCAATAAAACTTCACTCTTCAGCAGCCTCTGAGAGGTTAATTACAATCAATTTCGCACTCAAAAACCACGAAAATCACAGAAGTCCTGCATCGCCACAAATCGCTGGTTGCGAGATGTCGATGAAATAATGTAATGAAACTCAGGAAGACTCACCGCAACTCTGTCCTCGTCCCTGTACTGCTTCCAGACACTCCCGCTGTCGCTGTAGAGAAGTGTGTAGCCACTGACCCAGTCATGGCTGCCATGGCGGCCCTGTGTGGCTATAGCCGTCACCTCCATGCGTGCCCTGAGGTCCAACTGCAGCCATGGTGACCTGTCTGTCAACTGTGGGCTCCACCCACCACCTCCTGACAGGACGAATTTGAGAGAAATATGATTTATATGACAACTTTCATGAAGTTGTGACTGTGTGTTTGGCAGGTGCATTCAATTGTCATATTGTTGCTCTATTTATACAATAATCACAAACACTATATGACCAAAAGTGCATTAGTGAGGTCAGGGCAATGGAACGTCTGGGGAGGCAGTCAGTATTCCAGTTTATCCCAAATGTGGGGTTGAGGTCAGGGCTCTGTGGCCTTTCGAGATCTTCCACTCTATCCTTGGCAAACCATGTCTTCATGGAGCTTGCTTTGTTCAGAGGGGCACTGTCATGCTGGAACAGGTTTGGGCCTCTGAGTTCCATTCTATACAATTGCATACTATGTAAAGTGCTTTGAGTGTCTAGAAAAGCGCTATATAAATGTAATTGTAAACTGTAAATTGTTTAGGGGAGGAACACATATTAGGCGTGATGGTTAGGTGTTCACAAATTTTTGGCCTTATAGTGTATCAAACAATGAAACTTAGAAGAAAAATAAAGTCTTATGAGAAGAAAAAGTCTTTAATTGTAGAAATCTACTGGAGCAATTCCAGTACAACGACGACACTGCAGGACCTTCAACCAAATCTAAAAAGCTTGATCTCATAAGTCATTGAAGACAATTCTCCAGACAAAGGCTTCCATGAATAAAAGGTTTGAGGTGGACTAAGGCAGCAATACGTCACAATTTATCTAGGATATCTACACAGACTATCAATTGGTGATAACATAATGAATGTTCCCTTTCAAAGGGAACTTCGACGTTGCGTTTAGCATAACACTATGGGAGCGCCTCTCGCATGTGTAAAAGCTTGTGTAAAATCATGACTATTTATAGGCCTGCCATGATCAGGTGATGTGGCAATTAAGCGCGTCGCGTGATATAAATATGGCACCTGTGAACCACGCCATCAGCCTTTATTATATTCAGCAAAAGACGGCATGTAGGTTGTTTGTGTAAAGAAACAAAAAAAAAATTCTATCTTTTCTCAAAATCTCAGAACTTTTCTATCCCTTTAAAAAAAAGAGAAGAAAAAAAAAAGGAATGAGCAAGAGAGAAAAATATGAGTGAGAGAATTCAGGAAGTGTGTTATGGCTTGCTCTCGTTTCACCACGGGGAATAGTGCACACTTTCTGGGTGAAGTGTCTAGGGGATGTAGCATGCGATGGCAGCCTCGAGAGGCTGCGCATCGTAATGCCTACATTAAGCAGCTCCGCTCGTGATTCGTGCTCTTCTCGGGAGCCGAAGCGAGTTGGGTTTCAGAGCCTTGCGGATCTGGGCCGGCCACTGCAGAGGCAGCTAGCCGTTTCAGGTTCGGGGGATCTCTTCTGGATCCGGAAGAGGAGCTGGAGACGAGCGCTGCTCTATCTCTTGCTCTGTCTTCCGGGTTCGGCTCTCCGCTGGATTTTGGAGCTCGCGTCGTGACTCCTCCTTCTGCTATGGAAAGCCAAAGGGGGAAAAAAAAACACACACAAAAGTAGTAGTAATAATTCCTCTCTGACTCCGAGGAGCCAAAAGGATGTGCTAAAAACTGAGAGCAGCATATAAAGAGCTGCCTGAAGTGATTACTAAGGCTGGATGAGTTTTTTTCACCCCAGTGAAAGTAAATCCCTCACACTGCAGAAACTCCCCTTTCTTCCAAGAAGTGCATGACAAAATATCAGGCTTATGGGGGAAAACCACGCTTAAGCCGTATTTATAAACACACGATGTTGGATTATTCGGCCATTTTGGGGAATGAACGGCATGGCTATTTAGCTATGCTGAAGGTGGAGGAGGCGCTTGCGAGCTATCTCTCTCCATCGACGGCAGGTAATTAGGGGGGCCGGCTTTGCCATCCAAGCCACCGTGTAAGGCCACCGTGGCATTG
>JANDJT010000199.1:21924168-21948143 GCA_024331685.1 Stegophilus panzeri | reverse complement strand
CATATTTATATCACGCGACGTGCTTAATTGCCACGTCACCTGATCATGGCAGGCCTATAAATAGGCATGATTTTACAAAAGCTTCAGATGCTGGTCACGTGCGAGAGGCGCTCCCATAGTGTTATGCTAAATGCAACGTCTCATTCCCTTCTCAGTGAACAGAGTTACATGCGTAACCCAGACGTTTTCTTACTGTTCCTTGCAAAAAAAAGTTAATTCTTGAATCAAAACAATAGCAAATAATTTCTATTTAAACACAAGCTGCTCTCTCCTTCCCACTGTGCCATGTTTTTCCACCGTCACTGTTTTCTGCCTTCAAAAATTCAGCCATGCAATTTCTGTGTAGGCAGTATTTTAGTTTTTTTTACATTTTGAATACACTGTGGATGGGAAAAGTTCAGTTTTAGTAAGAGTGTGAGCACGAATGGCAACAGAAGTAGGAACTGCAGTATCCAGGGTGTTGTAGGGGGACTCTTGGAGGAGACTCTCAGGGATTGCTGATTGGCCAGGCCTCCACAGTTCATCCTAGAATAGCACTACGTCATCAAGGGACGGTCGGGACAGACATTTCTGTTTGAGGAGCTTACTCATAATAAATGAGGGACAGGTGGTTAAAAAAAAATAACACAGTGTGGTCACCATGAACAGACAGTAGTGTCCACACCCATTTCCTGTCTCTTTCTCCTATGAGTTTTGGTGTAAACCACCATGCATATCACCAGAAAAATAAACTGCACTGCTTCAATCCTTTAAGCTTGAATGCTTAAACATAGGCATTGGGACAAAACAGTACAGACTGTATTCTGTGCTAAGTTAGTACATCTGCTAAAGTGATGCCCTCATGCCCTCTCGAGTGTGAAGGAACACACCAGAATGGTTCATTACTTAGCTGCTGCAGGCTGAGAGTCAATACTATAGGAGGAGATGAGAGATGAATATCACGCTGCTGATCTCCGGCACGCAGGGAGTAACATTTACACAGCCTCCTCGCCTCCCTCGGGGAGGGAAAGTGTTCTGTTTGCAAGGCGCTCACACACAGCGGAGGCTGGTGAAGGCTGAAAATAGCTTGGACACTGCAGCCAGAGTAATTACTCAGTTGAGGACCACGGGAAAGCGGAAGGTGTGATTTTAAGTTTTTTTTTTTTTTTTCTCTCCTAAATGTCTTATCCGCTGTGGGTGAAGGGCTTAATCAATTTCTTGGGTAAAAAAACGGACATAAAAAATGCCCCCCCCCGAAAAAAAAAAAAAAAGCCAAAGTAACAAAAACAAATCTTCTTTTGGTTTGCACACTTCATATATTCATTTCTCTTCACTCATTTTATTATTATAGTCAAATAGCCCAGAGAAACAGATGGATTGGCAAGCCATGTGACATTTTTTATGTTCTTGTAACATTGAGACTTTGCAGGTCTCGTTATACATCTGTGCAGTATTCATTAAAGTTGTGCATTGAATCTGTTGAAGATTTGAGCACTAGGAAAGGCATGCGGTCTGTTTTACATATGAATAATAAAACAGTTGTATGAAATTAGCATTGATTTTAGTGCAAGGGATGAATCAGCTTCAGTAGTGTAGAAACAGGAGCATATCCACCTGTCTTTCATTTACACATCACATACTATATATAACACACATGAAACAGAGCATAATTTAACCAACATATGCACATCATTTACATGAAAAGTGCTATAATGTAAGCATATGTAGAGATGTAGCCAGTAAAACAGAACTAATACCACTAGGGCCACATGTCTAAAACAATACAAAATCTAAAATAAAAATAATTAAAATAAGTCATAACAATTTGAAAAATAATATTATGAGGGATACTGACAAGATCATATTTTCAAAGTAATAATTTTTAGTTTTTAAAAAGAAAGTCCATCTACCCATCCATTTTCCATACCACTTATCCTACACAGGGTCGCAGTCAGCCTGTAGTCTATCCCAGGGAATTCGAGGCACAAGGAGGGGGACATTCTGGGCAGGGTGCCATCCCATCACAGGGCACAATCACACACACGTTCACTATTTGGGAATGCCAATTAGCCTACAATGCATGTCTTTGGAGTGGGGGAGGAAACCGGAGTACCTGGAGGAAACCCCTGAAGCACGGAGAGGATGTGCAAACTCCACGCACACAGGGTGGAGACGGGATTCAACCCTAGACATGCAAGACAAACGTGATAACCACTAAGCCACAGTGCCTCTAAAACAATCATATTATGTTGTATTATAGATATGTATTACAGCAGCACGATTGCCTCAGAGCTCCAGGGTTCCGGGTTTGAACCTGTATGTTCTCCGCATGTCCATATGAGCTTTCTCCAGGTTCTTCGGTTTCCTCCCACCTCACAACATCATCCCAGTTAGTTAACTGGCCATGCATAAAATGCATAAAATTCCCCTTAGGTATGAATGAATGTGTGAATCTGCGTGTGTGTGTGTGTGTGTGTGTATGTGTGTGTCTCTGTGTCTGTGTGTGTCTGTGTGCATGGTGCCCTGTGATGGACTGGCATCCCATGCAGGGTGTATTCCCTCCCTCACACCCAATGTTCCTGGAATAGGCTTCAGATCCACCACAACCTTGACCACGATAAAGCATTTACTGAGATGGATGAATATCTGTAAAAATAGCTGTAAAAGTAATCAGTATAACATGCAGGTTAGGAAAAGGATGCAAATGTGTATGTTCAACATTTATTAAGGGTTCTAGTTTTTATAAAGTAGGGCTCAATATACAGTATAGTCAGACAGGTTAGAAAGTCCAAAATCGTAACATACATGGGCAAAACCAGGCAACTCTACGTGATGAAAACAAGGGACTGAGTAGAAAGAAGCCTGTGATGGATAGAATAAAATAAGGCTGAAATAGAAGGCATAAAACACTGTAGGGGGGAGTAAACAGCTGGACAGGACACGAGGATAGAAAAAAAGTCTACACGAGGAGAGAAAAAAAAAACCTGATGTAAGTATAGTGTGAAATATAGCACAAAAGGTGACAGACAGGTGCAGAACATGATGGGAAGAACGGAACAGAAACAGCATGGTTGTGACTGTCATGTTACACAGAATTGGTGAATTTCACAACTTTGATGAATAAGAGACACTGCTACAGTACAACATATGATGAATGAATCCTGAGTGTCTATGTTGTGGTGACAGTGACAGCTGTGTTTGTAAATCTTGCAGCTGTAAATGAAGCATCTTGTTGCTAGTGTTTTGTTGCTATTTTGTAGCTGCACAACAGAAAACCATTATCATGATGCTCACACTCTATTAAGTTTATAAAAGTATTTATGTATTAGCAATAGAAATCACTGCCACATTTACTAAACGGTTGATCAGGCCATCAAAATGTTGTGTCATGGTTCAGATAATATGCACTTCCTGTCTGTCTCAGAAAAGGTGTGAAGTCTTGCATTCTTTTACAGCCTTAGCCAGCAAGCCAGTGCTTTACATGATGAATCATGTTTGCCAAGCCAAACAGTTGTCCTGATTATTTTAAGCTGAATGTCAACTGTAGAGCAACGTGAACGGGCTGTTTATTCTTTCTGTTGCTGTGTCACTACTGACAAGTGGAAGAGTGAACCTGCTGTACTCCAGCATGTTGGAGACATTTTCATCATTGAGCTGAATCCGCTGCTGCTGGTATTACTCTTCTTTCTTTGCAATCAAACCTCTGCCTAAGCATTTAATGACTGAAGTACAAAAAATATCAAATGCATACACTGATCCTATATTTGAGACACTTCAATATTTTTTACTCGATTGGATGTCAAAAATCATGGGTTGTTTTGTGAGCTTTTTTTATTTTACCAAAGTGAATTTACAAGTGAGCCATGTATCATGCCTATCAAGGTGCAATGATTATAATAATTAAAATAAGTAGTACTTGCAAGCAGTGTGCTCAAGTATATTATTACTAGAAACAAGGCAATCCATAGTGTACTGATTCTTATTGTATTAATTTGCCTATTCAGTAGAGATGGTTCCGATACAATACCCAGGATAAGTACCGAGTCGAGACCACTGAAAAACAGTGGATCGGATATCGGAGAAAAAAAAATGATTTGATCTGATCCTGTAAAAAATAGAAAAATAGGAAAAAAGATTGGATTTAGATTACATTTTTGAAATTATATTTATACTTTTTAAAATACTTTATTTATATGCATTATTTATACTATAATAGTTATCGTACTTTCAGAAAGTGATTTTTGTCTTAAAGAGTTTTTTAAAAAATGCTGCAATTTGGTGCAAGTCATGGTTTTAGTTATTTATTTTTTTTTTTTTTAAAGCTTAGTAGTTTTTAAGGAAAAACACATCAGATGGGTTTCGATATCGGCTGATACTCAAAGTTTCAGTATAAATATTGGAAAAGAAAATGTGATATTGTCCCACTATCTCCACTATTTCATCATTATACAACCATTTTACAGCAAAAATTAAAAGTCAATAGTCAATCACACACCTAGCACATGTGATATTGAAGCCCAAAGTAATATGTTCTACTATTCCTGGTCTTGCTAGCACTTGACTATTCCATCAAATGTTTTGTGGTTTTTTTTTTTTTTTTCTTTCACTTGCAAGATGGGAAAGAAAGAAAGCATACTCTTAAATGACATTTTCACTGTACACTGGGAAAAAAAACCCCACCGAATTTACTGAATTCATATGTATACATCAGTTCTATGATATTGAACCAAGTTTTGTACATCCACGATGATTTGATCATGTATTTTCAAAGCCCTGAATATAATCAAACTCTGCACTCTCACCGAGGATGTAACCCAGGGCATTCCTGTTCTGCAACATCCATTGCACTACTCTACCACACGTCTTAATGGTGATAATTTAATACTATAGTTATACTTCCTGTCAGCGCCAACATCCTCATGAGATTTCATAATGTAATGCTTTATGTTAATACTATGTGAATTGATCACGCTCACTGTACATAATTCAATCTTGTAATTAGAAACTTGCTTAAATGAAGTTTAATATAAGCATTGAAATCACGTTTTGATAAGAAACTTCATATTTTTATATAAACTATACATTCTATATGTTCTCTTCAATCTGAGCAATCATATATTCCAGTGTAGGGTCTTGACTGAGTAACAAGCAACAATATCATGATGTGGAATAATAGAAGCAGTGAATTAAACATACTAACCATCTCTTCTGTTCAGCTTAGCAAAGTTAGCAGCCCGACTTTCTGAGAAATGTGAAGAACTCTGGAAAGAGGCCGCAGGCAGCCCGGATGCTAGTGATCCATCGCAGCTATCTGTGAATGAGAAGGAAGAAATGTTAGAACAACTGGCCAGGCAGAAATCAAAAGCAGTCTGTTATCATGTGAACATGAAAACTGTTTGAGGGCACACAAGATGAAAAAAAGATGTTTTACTCATACAAATATATTCTGTTTGATTTCCTAACTTTTTTTTTTTTTCAAAGATATGCATTGACTGGGTGCTACATGGCAGAGATTTTAACTCTACAAAACAGTCATAGAAGCAAATGCATTTTTTTCAGTGTTGAAAAGCAAGTCTTGAGACCTTATCACAAGAAGAGCAAAGATATGAAAACAGACAAAATAATGCCAGAAACCATCCAGATGCCCAATAACAGACAGTATGAAGTCATCAGTTCAAATCTGAAGGAAAATAAGTTTCTCTTTCATCTCCCTCATTGCTTGTGGCTTCAGGAGAAAATATACAAAGGCTGTGAAAGGTAGAACAAGAACAAACAGTGAAAGCTGAGTCTGCAGCATCAGTTCCAGCATGAGAGAACACTGTGTCTATCTGACATGCTCGTGTTGTTAGGGATCAGGCTCAATCTCTCTCTGTCAGTTTACTTATCGCTCCATGCTTTGGATTTCTCTCACACTCTCACTCTCTACCCAAATGCCTTTTTCTTTAACCAGACTCTCTTGAAGCATCACCCTTTATGCTAGTACTGAGTTCTCATGTGATCGGATTAATTACTGTTTCCCTATCAGGAGCTCAGGAGCCCTGTATGTCATTATATATAACTTATATCTCTCAATCTAGGACCATTGACATTCCTGTTTGTTCTTTGTTGTGAGATTGAAGCAGATTCTTAATCGAGGAGCATTGATATACAGGGAGGTCTTGCATCAAAGAGCATTGCTCAGGTCTCCCATGCTAACTGTTTTGATATTCTCTGTCAGTACATACCTGCCTCAAAGAATATGTTACTACAGTACTGACACCCATAGAGAATACTTTTAAATAAAAACAAATATATATTCTTTTTCTCCATCCCCAGAAACTCTATTGACAGTTTAGTTTCTTTGCGATATAAATATGAGGTGGAACATATACTTCTTCTTTGTCACTATTGGTGACTTTCAACATCAAATAGATAAATGGTTGTTGACAAGCCCTAACCAGGTAAAGGATGTTAAAATTAAGTGCATAAACAGTTGAAAATATTATTAAGTACAAACATATTTAAGTACAATATAAATATGTTTGTACAATTATTAAGTACAAACATATTTAAGTACATTTTGCATTCACTATACAGTTAGTAAAGAATAAAACACAATAGAATGCACCGTTAAACAAAAATAACCCATAATAATCAGGGTGGTGTGATATGGCCTGATGAAAATATAAATAATTTGTATTACAACCTGAACTGCTGTCAGGGCTGCTGTTACAGTAAATGTATCAACACTTTCTAACCAATCAGATTTGAGAATCTTAAAGTGCTGTGGTATAATTTAATTTACAAATGGCTGCTATAGAAAATGTCTCAAGTGTCAGAAGAAACAGCAAGCTTCCTTCCAGCTCCACACTTTCCTCAACATCTTTCTTGAGTTATTGATTTATTTGACACAACAACTGAGATATGAGAGAGTAGTGCCAATTAACATTTAGCAAATCATCCAGACAAATCCAGAGATTTATGGAGTACTTGTTTACAAGCTCAATATCTTGCTTCAGAAAAAGACAGACAATACAATGAATGAAGGTGGTTAATGAGCAAAGTCTGCAAAGTGAGAATATGAGATTTCACGTACATTGTCTTTATGACATTACATTACTGTTATATATATTTGATTGACATGGCATTTGGCAACACTGGAATAAGACTATAAGAACTGGATAAGTGGAAGGCACAGTGGTTTAGTGGTTACCAGGTTTAGGAGTTTGAATCCCGCCTCCTGCCTCTGCACTGTGTGCATAGAGTTTGCATGTTCTCCCCATGCTTCGGGGGTTTCCACCCCCAGTCCAAAGACATGCATTGTAGACTGATTGGCTTTTCCAAATTGTCCGTAATGTGTGTGTGTTGTGCCCTGCCTTGTTTCCCCTGCTAAGTTCCCTGGGATAGGCTCTAGGCTCCCCCTGTGACCCTGTGTAGGATAAGTTGACAGAAAATGGATGGAACTGGATAAGACTCAGCTCTGACTTTTTCAGGTCCTCTTAAATAATCTGGATTCATTAGAACGGTTTAAAACATTATTAGACTATTATATACCACTAGTGCACAAGGAAACTTCAAGCATGTCTCAAACAGAAGACACCTTGATCTCTTCAGGCGTTCTGAAGCATTGTGTTAAAGTGTCTTGTAAAGAAATGCTTTAAGAAATGTGTTCGGAGGCAGCAATATGTCATGACAGAATACATACTGTAGAGAGAATACAGCAATTATACTTGTGCTTAAAGGGTAAATATTCTGTAACCAAACCAGCTATTTATTGCCAGGAAAGAAACAAAAATACTGTAGACAAAATAATTTGTGAAAATTGCTTCCATTGCCAGTATTTTTCTAACTATATTATGGCTACTGCAGGGTTGTGGGACTGTCAGAACATTTGTTGTGTTTCAGGCACACTGATTATGTACTACTCCAGTAATCATTTATGTCACTGGCACTGTTCATTATTCATAGTGATCCCTAAATAATTGTCTCAGCACATCTCATTATCCCATGTGTCAATATAACCTTTGTTTGTCTGCGGCTTCCAGTTCCTAGTTGTGCTTCTTTTATATTCTTGTTTTGATCTCTATCTGTCTTTTATAGAGAACATTGGATAAGCATCTGATTATAGCGTCTGTTTAGATCTGACCTCGGCTCACTCCTTACCTTACAGCCTAAATATACAGTATGTCCAGCTAGACACTAATTCACAAAACATTTCCAAATTAATAGGATGTTTTAGACAAACATTTTTCATCAGCTGAGCAAGGAAAGTGCTTCTGCAGATCTTCTACAGATTAGATATGCAATATACAGCCAAAAGTTTGTGCACCCCTGGCCATCATACCCATATATAGGCCTTCCCTGAACTGTTGCCACAAAGTTGCTGAATGAGCACAAATTCACACAGCCATGCTCCAAAATCTAGAAAAAAGCCTTTGCAGAAGAGTGGAGGTTATTATAACAGCAAAGGGGGACTAAATCTGAAACAGGATATTCAAAAAGCACATGAATGTGATGGTCAGGTCTCCAGTAAAATAGTAAAGTAGTTTGGTCAAATTTGAGTTAGTTTCAGCTTCATGGGCCTCGGAACGTCTGACATCTTTTGTACACGTTTCAGGCCATAAACTTCAGAATCTCGAAGACTGTAATCTGATTGGCTCTCTGCCAATACATAATTCCATGTATCTGTGCACTGGTTTTCACTGGGAAAACAAACTTTTAAAACATTTAGCTTTTTGAAGCATGAAATATTTACTGGACTGAAAATGTTGGTAAATACTTTTTTGATGAAAAACATAAAGAATGCCTGAAGACTGACATGCCAGACTAGACTTCAGTGGCAGGGTTGTGCTATGTGCCTTGATGTAAAGCGAAGATACAATAACCACACTAAAGAGGATAAATAAATATCTGCTTAGAGAAAGCTTCACCATATGAATCATTATACAACAATCCATTTTTTTTATTATTAGGTTTAGACTATCTGGAGCCCCTGTGCATGAGCTGTTACTATAGCAATGATAACATATTACAACGAGTGCATGAACCAGTGATTTGCCTTGCAATATTGATCCAAAAATCTCCCATAGGTGATCAGTTGGTTTGAGGTCTGGTGACTGTGAAGGCCATAGCATACAATTCAAATGATTTTCATATTCATCAAATCATTCAGTGAGGCATCGTGACCTGTGACCGGAAGAACTCACTCCCATCAGGATAGAAACATTTTTATCATACGGTAAAGGTGATCAGTAAGAAGAACTTTGTTTTTGCAGTGACTCAACCCTCTAAGGAGACAAATGAAGCCAAAGAAGTTACTCAAAGCAGATAATGCTTAAAATGTACCTGCAGGTCTTTAAAAAAAGAAAAACCTGACAAGCTGAATAACTGAGGATTGATGACATCAGCGGCTACTTCCTGAACTGAATACCAAGCAGAGTCAAAATTGCCTTTATTGTCAAATCTTCTCTCTCTCTCATCTCTCTATGTCTCTCTGGATCAGTGAATAAAAGGATAGAATGTTATACAGTAAAAGGTTTTCCTGTGTGTAGGGATTTAAGACCAAACCAGTAAACCCATCCAATATGCAGTATAACTGTCTTACTAAAAACCTTAGTTTTATGGAATAATTAGTACTTGAGGAAACTTCACACCAATTGCTGCTCAAATTCACATCTGTGCTTCTCTCTTTCTCATCTGTGCTGCCAATAAAACAATAAAGCAGGTAAAAATGTAAATGGAAAAGAAAGATGTTTCAATATTGCTCCCACTTCTTTATTTCTTTATGCATGAGTTAAAACGTAATGTAGAACAGTTTGATTGGTGTTAACATTAAGACATCAAAAATAGTGTGAAGGAAAGAAAACATTCTCTACATGGTACACAGAATCAGGTTTTTGGGTCACTAGAGGCTATCCAAAAATGGATATTGCTATAGAAGTGATGGGAAATGCACTTGTGTACTTTAGTCAGGGGAGTAATTAGGGTTAAAAACCAGTTGGTGTCATCACTTTTGGCACAATTGTCCTGTTTCTGTTGTTTTCCTGTCTTGCTTCCACCTTCAGCACTAACACTGATCACGGCTCACACCTGTTCTTACTTAAATGTCTCATTCCCATGTGTGTTTTGATATCTTGGTAGGGAATACATGTCCCCAGAAGGGTAAAAACATCTGACAGTTTTGATATTGTGGGAGCATTTGGATGGTTCATTAAGAAAAAATTAAGAAAAAGCATTAAGAAAAAATGCTTTGAGACAAAAACTGCGGCTTTTATTTTAAAACCAAAGAGCCAAAGCTTCAATTAGGGTTAGGTATAGCAGAGCACTAATTATCTGCATTAGTTGTCAGTGGACGGTTTTCACAAGGGTAGTAAGACAACCATGTGCACAACCAAGTGTGTGTGTGTGTGCGTGTGCGTGTGCGTGTGTGTGTGTATGTGACAGCAGCACTTCGTTACCAAAGATTTTGGTGGGGCACGACGACATTAAAAATGACATTGCCTCAAACAAAATTATGTCGAGAGGCTAACAGACTTGACTTACGCTATAGGCCACTATAAAGTGAATTTTTAGAGTAACCCCATAATATTCAGTTAAAGGTTCACAATACACAGTCATCCAGCACCCAGTCTAGCAGCTTGTTTTGAGTGGTTTTAGATGTAACTCGGTTCAACTGTGTTCAATACAACATACATGTGTGTTTCCCGTCACTGTTCTCACGCTGTGTGAGGCACACATAGAAGAGCTAATATCATTAACCTTTGTTTTTGCAGAAATTTGTTAGCTCTTACTACAATTAAGTGCAGTAAAACAACATATTTGTGTCTGTGGAGTATTCAGTTTGAGATCTGGGATCTGAGATCTGGAGTTCAGTGTGAGATCTGGGGAATTTGAAGGCCAAGTGAACTGTTTGTCATGTTCCTCAAACCATTCCTGAATAATTTTTGCAACGTGGCACGGTGCATTATCCTGCTGAAAGAGGCCACTGCAATTAGGTTCTGCCATGAATGGGTGTACTTGGTCTACAACAATGTTTAGGTTGGTGGTACGTGTCATAGTAACATCCACATGAATGCCAGGACCAAAGGTTTCCTCAGCAGAGCATTGCCCAGAGCATCACAGTTCCTCCGCCAGCTTGCCTTATTGTGTATTATGTATAAGAATAACCCTATGGAGCTTAGTGTATGATTGTAGAACATCTAGAATGGTGAGCAATTTAATAGAACATATGCTTAAATCGGTCAAATAAAAAATTTTCCCCATTCTTTGGTCCTTCAGAAGCATGTTGAACAGCTGATTAATATAGTAGGGCTCTGCTTCACCTACCCTATAGATGAGCGACCACAGGGATATGAGCAGTTTTCTTACCAGCTGCAGTGCAGACATTTTTGCCCTTTCAGGGGCAATGACTACTACTGAATGGTGTCTGAAAAACCATGTCATATGAAAAGTATCTTTTGAGGTTAGGGTTGGGGCAGTGGTGGAATATAAATAAATAAATAAATAAATAATATGGGCTGCAAAAATCTAGCTGCAAACTAATATAAAGCAGTTTATTTAGTTGGCTATCTAGCTTACTGCACTTAGGCAATATCCTAATTAATGTGAAATAAAATTAAATATTTGAATTTAAATCTGCTAAATCACCTTATCATACATGTTGTTTTTTGTTTTTGTTTTTACTATTGCTAAATGTGTTCAGATTACTGAATTTATAAAAATGTTGCATTGCATTATAGATTTCTACAAGGACAGTTTTTATTTGTATAGCACTTTTGATAGTGGACATTGTCCCAAAGCAGCTTTACAGAAATATATAAATTCAGAATATAGATTTTAAATGTTTGAATTTACCCCTTGACATGTGAATGTGTGTCACATGTTGGAATTGTTTTAAATCTTATTTGTGTGTAGTACACTCAGAGCAAGGATAATACATACATAAGATTACATACGATTTAAAACAATTCCAACATGTGAAACACAATCTGGTAGAAATAGAATCAGTTATTATCCTATTCAGAATTTGACCTCAGGGTGAAATGGATTGAAATGAATTAGAGGAAGTTTTTACACCGTGACTGCTTTGTAAACAATCAATCCAACCTAGCAAGCCAGATTATCTCTGCAGGTGAATTATATCAATCCTCACTTTATTTATACTATAAAAAAATATCCAATTTTCTCCTCAGCAGAATGGACTCAATGTCAAATGTGCATGAAATTAAATTGATAATAACAGTATTGCATAATGGTATAGACAAGGAGAAAATTGGAAATGATTTTCACCTCCTCTCACTTCCACACTTTAAACTGAGTACTGGTTAAAAGAAGGGTTAATGGCTATAGTTTTTCCCATGACTGTTCATATAAAACCCATAGAATCCCTATAGACCTGGTGTGAAAGGAGATAAAGTACCTATGCACTGCAGTACTGCAAACCTGTGTCTGCAGCACGAGAATGCCATCTCACATCTCACTGAAAGCAATTGTCCTGACAAAGAGGAAAAAGACATGCTGAGATAATTGAATGTCAATAGTTACAGCCAGCCTACTATTGATGTATACATCGAATTATCACACTTTGCTTTAATATATATTCCTGTTAATATACTTTTCCTGTTCAGAAGGAATATATAAACAGACTAAGATGAATAAAGATGAATCACCTGGCAACTTTACTCAATTTAACTTAATTCTGACAAGATGAAATCTTTTTTAAACCTCTTTTGCGTGTAGAACTGTGATAATGAATTCATTAACCTCAATAGACCATGTCTATTGTATAATGCATAATGTACATCACATGAGTCAGGGATTTTTTCTTCATTAAGATGCATAAATTAAGAGAAATTTATTAACTGTGATTTCTGGTTATCAGTCAAGCTTTGCCTTTCTAAGTGTCATATGGGATGTTTGCAGAAATAAAATTCAGAAGAGTGAAAAGACATTTCAAAACAAGACTCCTTGATGTCCAAGGTTGACGATTTCTAAATAAACTCATGTGCCCTTCCTAATGTTAGCAAAGCAGGAAAGCACTGGAAGCCTGATCTTGGCATGCAGCAAACTAGGGAGTATATGGCACATTGCAGCTTGAGACAGACCAGATCGGTCACTTATCAGTCACTTAGTGCTGGTTCTAATAAAGTGTTGCACTGCATTAAAAGAAGATGCTGTGGAAAACTGAACTGACTTACATGCTGAGCCATTATAGTTCCTCCTTTTATACGACGGCATTTCTTCTTAATAAAATGAATGGGCTTAATGTATGTATTTATGTTGGTTTGTTTTTTGTTTTATTTCTTAAATATTTAATATATTGGCACCCTGTCCAGGGTGTACCCCTCCTTGTGCCCGATGCTCCCTGGGATAGGCTCCAGGCTCCCCGTGACCCTGAAATGGATAAGTGGTATAGAAGATGGATGGATGGATGGAAATATTTAATATTTCTTTAATTAATGTGATGACTGGGCTTCACAAAATGTTAAATAAATTTGTGTGCATAATTGAAATACAAACTTGACAGTATAATCCGTATATAAAAGTGCAGTAATCCATGCAAATGATATGATTTGAAGCTGATCAGTCGACTTTTGGGTTACATTAGTTAGTCTACTTATGTGTAAATTTACACACACTCAGGAGCACGATTACAATATGATTTTCCGAAATGATGGGATTTTCATGATTACTAAATTACTTGTGTAAATGCTCATATGAACAATTTACAAATAAATGTTAGGAAGTTTACCATACTGTAAAGAAGGTGCTTTTACAACAAACACAATGACTGTACAGGCATCGGAATATTCCTGTATACATGGTTGTTCTAAGTATTCCATTCTACATATGTGCTTTTCCTTTCCGCTACCCACAATTCCTTGCGGACTGAGCATGCGCATGTATCTCCATTAAGTGGATTTTCTGAATAAGGTGCAACAAATTTCCGAATAAAACAGGCATATTCCAGGGGTGGGAATCAGAATTTGGGGAATCAGAATATTGTCTTAATCTGAATCTGCATTTACGTGACTCAATACTAATTAGAATATTGACAAATTCTGATTAATATAAGAATATTGATGTGCATATAAATGGAGTCACTGTTAATGATGTTCAAAACATCGGGTATATAAATGTCTGTATCACATCCTCCAAGAACTCCATCTTCCAGAATCACCTGCTGACTACCACACACCTCTCACTGCCAACCCGCTCATCTTCATGAGATCACTAATAGTTATCACTGCTATGCTGATGACACCCAGATTTATACATCCACACGTTTTGCCACAAACACTTATAAGAAATATTGACATTTTTGTCAGTGTTGATGGAAATCTGACCAAACCCTCTAAAACCATTAAGAATCTGGGAAGCACTTTCGATCCATCTCACTTTTGAAGCCCACATCACTAAAACTGCTTTATTCCATTTATGTCACATTTCACAACTTCATCCCATTCTCAGTTTATAAGATGCAGAATCACTAACATGCATTCATATCATCACGTCTTGACTACTGTACCTCACTCTTTACTGGCCTACCAGCTAAAACTTTTGCCCGATTACAATATATCCAAAACTCTGGAACTATAGTTCTCACTAACACCAGGTGTTCTGCACACATTACTCCCATCTTTTTTAGTCTTCACTGGGTGTTTGTCTCATGCCGAATTAAGTTTAAAATACTTCTCCTGACATACAAAGGCCTCAATGATCTGGCACCTCATTATATATGTGATCTGCTGAATCCATACACAACGGCATACACTCTTTGTTCTCCTGATTCCAAATTGTTGTCTGTCCCTAGATTTCGTCTATCCACTTTTGGTGAGAGATCCTTCAGTGTAGTTGCATCTAAACTGTGGAACTCTGTATCTCAGAGCCTCTGTGACATCTCCTCTATTTCTATCTTCAAATCTCAGCTTAAAACACATCTTTTCTCGGTGCATTATCTGTCTATTACTGATGTTTTATTTCCCCTTTTGTAATTGAGATTGTAACTCCTGTTGAAATGTATATTAATGTACTTAGACCTGTTAAATGGATATGGAGTGTAAAGTTTCCTTGAGCTTGTGGAAAGGCACTATATGAATAAAAATTATTATTATTATTATTATTATTATTATTATTATTACTAATCGCACCCACCTGCACCTCATTTTACTAATCACCACTTCAGCCTTAAATACATCTCAGTTCAGTTTGTGCATTTTCAGTCTCATTTGCACTCTTCAGCTTACAAGTCTGATAGTCTGTCTAAAACTGAATCTTTAGGTTCTGGGAATAAGAGTAAAATAAGATTAAAATATTGACTGTTAAAAAAAAAGAAAAGACATGGAGGCAGCCTATAACATATCTACTAACTATCTCTCAGTTAGAAATATATCATAAGTAATAAGACCACACAAAGCAATGAATTCAGATAAAGCAGACTGGTTGCACCAAAACCAAAAAAAGATAGTTTTATGATAATAAAATGCTGTACAAGGTGCAAGAGAACACAGGAAAAACGTATATCTTTGTCAGTTAGACTAATTCATATATACATTATACCATAGAGAGATTTAACTGCTCAAAAGAAATAAAATAAAATGCAAATAAACTGTAACAAAAAATATATATAATGTAATAAAATAAAATGCAAATAAACTGTCAGAAATAAAATATAATGCAAATAAACTGCTCAAAAGAAATAAAATATAATGCAAATAAGCTGTAAGCAATAAAATATTAGGTTTGTGGAAGATGAGACTAAGTGAACACTTCACGACATACACAACGATGCAAAAAATGTGTCAAGTCTTATTTGTGAAGGGCTTTAGTGTAAGAGAAAAAATCATTGTTTTGTGCTATATAGAAAAAAAAAAAAAACATGTCTAAAGGAAATAATGGACATGCGATACACGTTCAAAATAATCCCCAGCTGGAAACTTTAAGTAACATATGTTCAGCTAGTTACCTCCTTCTAAGTGTGAATTCACCTTTGACCTTCATACATATTTGAAGTGAGACCACCCGGGTTCTCTTCCAATACAGCTATATGTCTGTGCTTAAGAAGAAAAACCTCAGGATCACTCTACTACTGTCGAGTGTTTTGATGACACTTAGGAAATGTCAGGTACTTGAGCTCAAGGCAAAATGAATATGACTGGCAATGACTAAGTGATAAGTAATTGATGTTTTCACTTTTTTTGTTTGTTAACTTACATCCTTAAGTTAACTTACATCCTCAAAATGATTTTGAAGTCCATGGCCTTCAGTTGAGGCCAAAAGTATACATACACCTCAGTTGTCTCAGTTTTTTCACAACTGCACAAGTTATTTCATGTTACCATACATTTATTTCAGTATTTCTTTAGAGTGTCTGCTTTGTTCACATCAGTAGTCATTTTAAAATAATTGATTAGAGAATTCACTATATCAGAATTCCAGTACATACTTCAAGACTTTAGTCTGAAAGATTCCAGAAATTAAGCTTCTAATCGGCCAATTGTCATGATTAGTTGTTAATTGGGAGCGCACATGTGGCAGTATTTAAGGGAATACCATTAGAGACAGTGTCTTTTTGTCCTCGATACCAGGAGAAAATCCAAGCAACTCAGCCAAGACTTCAGAAAAAGAATGTTATGGACATCCACAAGCCCAGCTCCTCCTTAAAAGCAATTTACAATCAACTGAAGGTACCACAAGGATCTGTACAACTAATTCTATGCAAATATAAAAAATCTTGAGACCAAACTGGATCCAAAATTCAGGAAGAAAGCACAAATTAACTGCCAAGGATGAATGATCTTTGGACCAAAATGTTCAACTGAACCCCAAAACAACAACAAAGGAACTGCAGGTGTCTGGTAACAAATATGTACATCTACCATAAAGAGAGTCATACATTACCATAGCCTCTACTACAAGTTCGGCATAATAAAGACAGATTGAAGTTTGCAGGTGGTCACCAGGCATTTGGAGGAGTGTTCTCTGGTCAGATGAAATAAAAGTTGAACTGTTTGGCCATAATGTTATGCATTGCTATCTACTGTGGAAAAAGGTTGAGGCTTTTAATCTGATAAACACCATCCCAACTGTGAAGCATGGAAGTGGCAGCATCATGTTGTTCAGCATCATGTTCTACTGGAAAATAGAAAATGCACTTCAGAAAATAGAGTTCATCATGAGGAAAGAAGGTTATCTAGAAATACTGAAGAAAAAAAACCTCAAGACATAAGCCAGAAAGTTAAAATCTGGCCAAAACTGGGTCATCCAGCAGGACAATGATCCAAAGCAAACCTCCAAAGCTGTGAGAAAATTCCAGCAAAGTATACTGAGAAACTTGTGGAAGTATACATCAAGAGTTTGATTCAAGTTAAGCAATTAATAAGACAGGGAAAGTCAATGAGTTGAATTGTAAAAAGGCTTAATTAGAGACATGGCAGTTCTAGACTTCCTTAAGCACTCTGAGCATTCAAAGCTCTCAGATCCAGTCAGGCGGTGAGAAACGACCCAAGAGTTTGAAGAGGTGCTTCCCACACAAGCCAAACTGTCACTAAAACTTTGGAGCGCGTGCTTTGTGCTTCGCTGTCACTTCCTGCTAATATGCTCTATCCTATCTGCAGAAGTATAACACATTTCAGCATATTTCCAAGGCCATATTAAATTATGTTCTTACAATCCAGTGGATTAGGAAAATGCAATGTGAGCATATCGATGGTGTTTGTTGTTTACGCACAGTACAGCCTAAATGTCTGAGTCTACTATCAAGATTTGTTGTTTTATCACCATGACTAATGCATTTGTGTTTTTGCTTTTTTTTTAAACTTAACTCATACCATTAAATAGTTCATGCTAGTGTTTTTATAGTGTACTCTTCCTTTGGCTAGCGCCATATGGCTCAAGTGATGAACAGGTTTAAGGCTGCTGTGGTTATATCATGCTGAAATTCATGTTTTGTACATGCAATGTAATAATCATTGTATTACATTAGACAGTGGGAAAAATAAACTATTTCTGTCTTCAGTCTGTATTTTCTATACCGTTTTTTTTTTTTTTTTTTCAGGCTTAAAGGCTAGTTCTTAATGCTTAAAGGCAAATCTCTCTAGACTCTTAAAGTGCTAGTTTTTAAAGGTGGTGGTGAAAAAATGAGTCTCAATGCTTTTACTCCAGATAAATCAGTCAACCTTGGATATTTGAACTACATTTACATCCAGCAAATCAACGTGTCAGCAAATCAAAGCAGGTGCTTAGCCCACCTTTGAGTACACTTAATTTTCTTCTGTGTAAATAGGGACATAAAAAAGCACTTTTTTTTTTACTTTTGGACTTAAGTCATCAACTCCATATACAGCCCATAATTATTTCACCATACTTTAGGTGCTGCTTTTTAGCTTTGCTTAGTCACATATTTATGCTAACTCCTTTCGCTCCCAAGTGTTACAGCTGTGATCCAGCTCTCCATCATTTTTACCACTTATACCCAAATGTCAGGAAATAAGCACCAATCTTGCTCTAATCTATCATTAGTGTGATCGTTATACTCCTGCCCTCTTCCCTCCAGGCACTCCATTCACTTCAGCTTGGGTTGTTGGATTTTAAATCACAGACTGACACAAGCAGAGAGGCATTTACAAGAAGCTAACAAAGAGTCGATGAGAGAGTGTATTATAGTTAAAAATCTGGCTTCTGAAATTTGTCAAGCGCAAAGTGAGGGGAAGCACAAAGGGTCAGCAGATCTCTACGAAGAGAAAAAAAACAAAAAAAACAAGAACCTTTCCATGACAGAAACACACACACACACACACATAAAACATACACACATCTTTATCCTCTTACATGACTTGCTCAGCCATTTACCCCATCGCCGGCAAATCTCTCTAGACTCTTTTTCTCTGAATCGTTCTATCTATCTTGATATCATTCCTTCTCGCATTCACTTTTTTCCCCTATCAGTCACTCATGCTCTGTTAAATTTGAAGCCTTTCAAGGAAATGATACAAAAAAGGTACACTGTATTCCCTCACTCACTGCGAGTACAGATATATTCAGGGTTTTCTTTTTTTTCTGCAATATGTCTTGTGAATTACTGGTAAGTGACAGATGAAGAACAGTGTGTGACATCTAAATCTAGTCTGTTTTTCATGCCATTACTACTGCACAGTACGCCCTGTAGTGCAGTGACTATTTGGCATGACTTCTTGCTTTTCTTACCTGCTACAATAATTAGCTTCTGTTCTGAAGGAAAGATAATTAATACATAATCACCTAGTCACAATTACTTGGACTGATTAATGTTTAAGGATCCTTAGTCATAATTGTGGTGGCCTGGGAAAACCATTCACATAGTCAAATTTTTGGATGTAGCTCAGCTAGAAATAAAGACGTTCAATTTAAAGCATGGATACCCTCCAAAAGTGGAAAAAGAAGAAAATCACACCCAGGTTTCATTCCAATTCCACTGAAAGACACACTGCCTATTTCTACATTTATAATCTAATCCGGATCACATTTGATCGTCAGTCTCATCACCTGAGGTAAAAGTCACTCATGGCATGTAAATACGAGTCACATACTTTTGCCATTTCACTCGTCTCAATCCCTGTTAAAGTCCCAATGAAATCAAAATTGACGTTTTCTGGTTTTTAGTATGAATATGTTAGCCTCAAAGTTATCTATATGCTAGCATGCTCCAAAACAATGTTCAAATTCACATTTAGAAAAAAATGATAATCATTATAATCATATATAATCATTATAATCATAAACAAATTAGAATTTCTGTAATAGTTTCTATTGTTTTTTTGTTTTTGTTTTTCAGCAGGGATGTGCATTTAAAATGTACAGTCTTGCTCTACCACAAATATGGGTCAACAATTTTGATGACATCATTCTGAACTTAAGCTTCTCATCAGATTTTTTGTTCAATTAAATGCACTCTAGAATCTGAAGTGTCCCCAACATTATTAACATCACCTTGCCGAAGTTGCTGTTGTTGAGTGAGAGAAATCACATCAGTAAGCATGGATCATAGATGTGTCTTTGGCTGTTTAAATGCAAGTTTTATTCAGTTTTCCAAAGGTAAGTTAATTAAGAAGGAAATCCTCTGCAAGTGAATCCAACATCATTATTGCTCAGGTTCTCATCCATGCTACTAACTGTCAAGTACGGCTTAGCCCAGGTTATGAGGTAAGCTAAATGCTTTTGGCTATTTAAAAATGGTGAGGAGCTACCCAATATGTCACGCCCTGACTTCCAGTTTCAGTGGAAATTACGTCAACACATCGAATAATGCTTTGTGTTTCAAGGCACTTCTCAGTGACTTTAAGCCTAACAGTTCTGTTGACTAAATCTCTTTGAATTAATGTCTAATAACAATTAATTTGTGACCTTTATTGTGGGATTGAAATCATATTTCGCTAGAAAGGTTTTAGACATTTAGACTGCTTTTTTTTTTTTTGCTAAAGTGGTTGTTTTTTTGCTAAAGCTGGATTGATTTTTGCAGGCAGAAAGCCAAGGATAGGTTAGAAAGCAGCTTAACTAAAAAAAAATAATAATAAATAAAAAAAACTAGTAATTTGGAAATATATTTTTGTTTTCTTGAAGTAGGTATGTCAAAGCTGTTATTATTGGTAGAAAATTCAATCAACCCAATTTTTCATAATCTCATTTAATAATTTCCAGTATTCAGCCTCAGTGACATCTGATGGGTTTTACCAGATCATTATAAAAAATATATACATTTAACATTTAACACTGTATTAAACATCAACGTCCCACTCCCATTAACAGCTCACAGGCTGTCCAGATAGAGATTGGACATCCTTGATGACCAGTGTCAGTATATCAGTACCCCTGAGCTCATGATGGCATGATGTGTGTAGTAGAAGCAAGAAGAACTGTGGTAGTGGTCTTTGGCATGAAGGAAACAGATACGTTGCCATATGGACAAGAGGACATCATAATGCCTGAATTTGAATTGAACAAAACTATGAATCTCTGCATAATTCATAGAAAAAGACAGTTGTTGGTGGCATGTTGATCACAGGAACTTGCTTGTTTTACTGACATTCCACAAAATTAAATGTAATTATGAATGGATAAAAGTACAACGATGAAAGTAAAATGTAGTGGTTAGCATGTTTGCCTCGCACCTCCCAGGTTAGGGGTTTGAATCCCGTCTCTGCCCTGCTTGTGCAGTGTGTGCCTCTGGGGTTTCCTCCCCCAGTCCAAAGACATGCATTGTAGCCTGATTGGCATTCCCAAATTGTCTGTAGAGTGTGAATGTGTGTGCAGTTGTGCCCTGCGATGGGTTGGCACCCCATCCAGGGTGTCATCAACATTGTGCCCCGAGGTCCTTGGGATAGGCTCCAGGCTCCCCTGCAACCCTGTGTAGGATATGCAGTACGAAAAATGAAGGGATGGATGGATGGATGGATGTTGGCAAATGTAGTATGTGAGAAATAAAATACTTTGTCTCAACTGGTGGTAACAGTAGCTTCAAGTCAACAGCACTGCTGTTGATATTTTTCTTTACCAGCACACCATATCCCTTACATAAAAACCTAGCAAAAAGAAATCATACTTGTTTTTGGTTAGAGAATAATGCAGAGTTGAACATCGCTCTCATTGCAAGTTGTTGTAATTGTGTGTTAAGTATTACCTGCAATGTCAGGGGGTAATACAGTGCAGTAACTCATTACTGCTACCTTATTATTTTCCTTGTATTTTGTATTCTTGTAATCGCATTACAGTTACCGTCTTAAGTAAAAATTACGTTGAGTTTGCATTGCATTTCACTTGTATTTCTCGAAGCAGAATGCATTTAAAATGGAAATTTTGTTATGTAATGACCGAGGAGGAGAAGTGCGAAAGTTATTGCCGTTATTACATCGAGATATTCTCATTAAGTGAAGCCATTCTTACTGTTTTGAATTTACTGCAGGTAAAGACCAAATGTTCACTCATCTCTGTACCATTATAAATCATCCGAGTTACAAAACTGTATTTGGAAGCTGCTGGAGTTTTTATTTATTTATTTATTTTATTCTTTTTTTTGATTAAATCATTATACTGACTAGTTTCTACATGCATAAATAAGATAAGACAAATTCAGTTTCAACAATCCAACACTGTTTCATTAGGACAGAGGGATAAAAAGTATAGGCTTAAAGTACTGAAAGACTTCTAAAGGTTTGAATTTGTATGAGGTTTGAAAAGGAATTAAGTAATAAGTAGAAGCGAGAAAGTAATCCATTCACACTTTAAGAGAAGACATTTTTTAATTAACTTATTTCTTGGATTACATTCTTCATATTTTGAATACATTTTCATTCATACTTTGAGTATGCTCTACCTCAACGCTGCTACGGTATGTGGGAGTAAAATATCTTAATTAATAATAATCTGAATAAATGCATTTGTTTGACCTCTCCCAAGATATGAATTTAAATTAAACTGAAAAGTCAACTCCAGCACTCCTTTACAAACACTTTGAACAAAAAAATAAAGCAAAATAAAAAATATGCCCTAGGGGACCTCTGGGTTTTCATCCCCTTTTTACAAACGTTTGCAATATTGCGTTAAGCCTCCCTGCCCATTGTCACATCAATGAGAAATCATTTGTCTTCGGCCTCATTGACTCCTACAGTGAAATGAGCTCACCGACTGCAGCGGTGACTCGGCCCGCGCAGCCGGCGGGCGCATTAATTATATTTCACTTTTGTCAGCACATTAAATGCAGGCACTCGTGGCAGCTGGCATGTCGTAAAGTGGTGGTCGACCGTAACGCTGGGACTTTTTGACCTCCAAACAAAATGGCTGACTTTTTTTTCCTCTCAAGCTTAAAGTCAGCAATCAGCAGAAGAACAGAACAGACCCAACTAACGCTAACAGACTAGAGGGGTCAATAATTTATTTTTCATGAAGATAAGGGCAAACTGGTCTTTCTCAATTAATGTTGTATATTAGTGAGAGAGAACATATTAGCATTCTAGGTTTCCTTCCATTAAAGGAGGATTTCTACAGTATATGCTTGCAGTTTTCTTTGATGGTAATTAGAGGCACTGGAAATACAATGCAAACCTCACATCATCTACTCTCTGAAAATGAATAGTGAAGTAATTCAAACTATGCAAATCTGACTCACATTTATAATTTACATAAATTCCATATTATATATTATTTATGCACCAAATTATACAGAATGAGCTTTAAGGCTCAGTTGTCCTAAAATAAATTGTTCGTGCCAATCTAGCATTTCAAGACACAGCCAAAGCAATGCACAAATGAGAAAAAATAGAACATGTGATCTAAAATGGTGAGGTTGAATAAAACGAGATCTCAAAGCAGGCCCAGCTGTCCTCTTGATATGCTGTCATGCCCCTATGTTGAAACACCAACTGCGTCATCTGCCACTGAACACCTCTGCATGGAGGGTGTTAGGGAGTCATTCCATACATCAGAAGACACCTCATGTTGTTTATCAGCCAGTAGAAGCTATATAGGCATGTCTATTTTGGCCATTTTCACAGCTTGGCAGAGAAAATCATTAAGTTCTACAATCATACTACTACTACAGGGTTCTGCATGCCAAATTCAGGTAACTCAGATAAACCTACAGAAAACTGAAAATGAAACAAAACATGAATACACGTCAACAGTTTTGTAAGAACTTCTGTGTGGAGATGTATACATCAGCAGCCATTGTAGTTTCTCACTGCTGTGGGAGAAATTAGATTTTAAAATCGCCAATGTTTTCTCTGCTTTCTCATTTACAGCCCCAGTAAATCTACCATCACTATCTGGCCTCTAATACTATACATTTTAAAGGTATGATTTTCTGGGTTCTCTCACTAATTTGGGATGGATGAGTACATGTCTATCGAGAGACAAGCACAAGATGCATTTTGACACCATAGGAATTAGATAAGTCCCGTCCCCAGTGCAAAAAGACGTCAATATGATGGTTGGGCGATATGAAATAAATATCACATCACCATTCTCAAAGTATTTCTATAATATATGAT
>JANDJT010000199.1:21913837-21924044 GCA_024331685.1 Stegophilus panzeri | reverse complement strand
AATGTTCAGATAGCCTATAATGCCTTTGACAAAAGAAGAATGTGTGGAAATCATTTTCAAGGCTGGATTGGGAAGCTGTTGCAAAGTTTTGATGGACTTTAACAGGAAAAACATAGGCATCGTAGTCCCTAACTGGTGTCTAAACCACAAACGCTTTTTCTTTTTCCCCAAATACACTAGTAGCTAAACTCTATTTTTATTTAAAGTAAGAAAAGAGCAAAATAAGAACTACTACAGTTTAAAATGTAATTTAAAATACATTTCAACATACAAATACATACAAATACATAACTTTTTTTTTTTTTAACAAATGTAATAAAATTTATGTTTTCATGACATTTGCTAGTGTTGCTCATAAAAAAACTGAAGAACTGACCATTTTATCTCCAGCTATGAATGTTTGAGTATGTTTTTCAGATTTAGGCGACACCAGCTGTGCTTATTTCTGGGTGGATTGTGTCTCACGAGAAGCTCTGAATTAATGAGAAGGACAGCCACTGAAGGTTACGAGGCCAGAAGTGTTCCAGAAGCGTTAAAAATGGAGGCAGGTGATCTTTGTTTCAAGATTCACATTAATCACAAGGACATGAAAGCACGTTCCCGTCGAGGAGGCCAGGCTCTTATCGGACCTTGGGTGATCTTTTCATGTTCTTTACCAGCAAGAGCATCTATCAGGATTCTGAGGACATAATTTTGTGATTCCAAGTAATTGATTGTTACTGTAAACAGAGCCACAAATGAGGCGACGCGAAGGCGACACCCAATTGCCTGGTCAATCTGTAATGGCACCGGTGACAGATTTATACAGAAGGGCAGATACTTTATTGATCATGTGATGGGGAATTGCCTTGTTACAGAAGCCAAACAGCCAGTTGCACTAATGAAGAGCTGTACATACAAACTGGAATAAGTGAAATGTAACACCATGATATTAACCCTGATGCAAAGACACAGCCTGGTGCCGACTGTCATAACAGGCTGTGACTAGAATAGCACACATCATTTACAAGGTTATTTCCATTTAATTTAATTGTTTTTAATCATATGGAAAGTCTAACAGAGAGCCTTTTCTCTATGGGGACCCATATTCAGTTCTGGTCACATACATGGGCGTTAGCTGAACTGTTAATCATCCAGGGCTGAGCCCAGAGTCTCCTCCATCAAAAAACTTTTTTTAAATGTACTTCTAAATAGACAATTTGCATTTTTTTCTTGCATGTAAGGGCTAATTGCTTAAGAAAATGTGAAAATTGGACAAAAATTTGCATTTATCATAAAAGCCTCGGGTGTCATCACAGTTTGCAGGACTACCAGACCAATAAAATCTAAAAGTTTTTGGCCATCTAAAACGAGACTAGGCTAGTTTGGTGTCACTAGCCAAGGGGAGGCACAACTAAGCTACCATTGTATGGGTTTAGCTGCTACAGTGCCATGCAAAGTATGTTATCTGTCATTATGCTCTGTTCATATCATATTCACGTAAATTATATATATTCACAAACTCATATAGACATTTACACACCTTGTTTTCCTGCTAAGCATGAGAGGATGTTAGTGTTTCAGTTTCAACCCATTTACTGGTTTAAAAAAAATCAGCTTATGGCTATTTTTCCTCACACTGACTAACTGACTGTGTGAGCTAGTGTTTGACAGAATTGAGACTTATCAGCCAATAAGACACAAGTATTTCCACATATACTGTATTCCTGTAAACGCTGTCTGATTGGTCTTGCCTCCGTTCACTGAAGATACAAAATTACAGGCTGTCTTCGTTTACTGATGATTAGTTACGTAGTGACAAACAGCTTCAAGTGGAGAATTATTCGGGGCTAAAGAAAAAATCTTCGGGCTACAGCCCTGAATGCCCAGGCAAGATTAATATTTTCTTCAAATTTTTGCCTAGTTATTCTGACAGCCCTTTGTTTTATGCCCTGGAATGGCATGCGCTCGTTAGGCAGTGCACTCACCCAAACAACACTCCTCTACATGGAGATCAGATTCAACAACACCTGCAAATTGCCCGGTTTCTCCCCTACCAAGCGATTTCTTTTCCCTATCTTCTTCTTATTATTATACTCTTGTTCCAGGCTAAAGGAGAGTCACGCTTTTGGTTTGTTTGGAGCCCAAATAAGGAAGGTATGTAAAGAGACCATGAATGGAGAGCTGCCCCCTAAAATGTTACTACCGCTCATGAGCAAATTGCAGATTTTTCAAGTGCTCCTAAGCGAGGCCTGGAAAATGAAAAGGCATAGCCTTGAGCCTTGAAGCTAGGTGATAAAGATAAATTAAAGTGCCACAAGGCTTTCTTATATGTCGTAATAGCATCTCACAGTTCCTGCGGAGACAGAAGCCAATGAGGAAAGGACTCTGTAGTCAAATAGCAAGCTATCAATATGAAATCATGATAAGGAGAGAGTGCTATAATATTAAGGAAACTTTGCAGTGAGGGTATACAGGATGCAAGGCAATAACTTGATTTGCTCTTGCTTGATTTAGACTGGAATGATAGAAGTGCCATTGGGTATTTAAACATTTGTTTACTGTACATGACAATAGCAAAAGCAAAAAAAGAAAGTGTTATAAACCTCCGGATTAAACCGGCTTTACGGCGTGGATTTTAACAGGCCCCAGTCTCTCCCCACTATTTCTTCTCAGTAACCTGAGGGCCGTTTCAGTGCTTTATTAGCTCAAGTGACGTTTGATACATGGCCACTTGTATGCCTGAGGGATTATAAAATGCAACTGTAGATGGTGTTGCAATCTGGTGGAATTTCATTTATAAAATAACAACAAAAAATGGTAGATTAAGCTGTTTATAAATGTGTAAGCCAGAACCATATACATTCACTATCCACTTTATTATGAATGCCATACTAATACGAGGTAGTACTGCCCTTTGCTCACAGAAAAAAATCTATTTTTGGCCACTGAAAAAAGGGGCACTAAATTAACTTAATTCAGTTGCGTACATGGGTTCCACATGATTGAACGGTATTACATTAACACAGTTTGTTTTCGTACATCCAACATGATTTGATTGAAAGCCCTGAATAAAATTACTGACCCCAGCGCATGCTCAAACCCAGGTCACTAGGGTAGTGAAGCAGCGACATTTACTTCTAAGCTATTCTACTGCACATTTTTCCCATCTCTGCTAACATCCTCATGAGATTTTATAACATAATTGGAACATTTGCTCACGCTACATAATTCAAAGTAGTAATTAGAAAAAATGGCGGCACGTGTACATGCAGTGCCTCAGCACTCCATACCTTTTGTATAGTTTTTTGGCAAATTATTTTTTACTGAGTGCTACGTATGCACAGGCATATGTAAAATACAGCCGGCACAAACTGCTCGTCATTAGTTTGATGCCCGTAGGCTGTATTTTCAACCAGGAAGATTCCAGGCACGACATAGCATTTGAGCTTGTCAGACCACTGGGGTTTCCGTGCATTACTCTCCCAGCCGGAAAGCAACGAAGGCCGCGCAGAGAGAGGAAGCAGAAGCAAGGGTGCAGAGCTGGGGTACAAGCTAGGCTAGGCAGAGACCCACACAAGCCTCCACTGCTGAGCCTTTTCATCACAAACATAAGATCACTTCCCAACAAAATTGAGGAGCTGGAACTTATTACATCTATGCAGAAAACTATCCAGGACTGCTGTGTCATGATAATTACAGAGACTTGGCTCAACCCAGCTGTCCCAGCAGAGGCTATTCGGCTAGCAGGCTACACAGCATGGGGCCTTTGTGTTTACACTAACAACAACTGGTGCACAAACGCCGCAATAACTGACACTCACTGCTCTCTGGACCTGGAGTACTTATCAGTAAGATGTCGCCCCTTCTATCTGCTGTGAGAATTCACTGTTGTTGTAATCACTGCTGTTTACATACATCTGATTGCTAACACCACAACAGCTTTGGGCTACTTGCTAACCGCCATTAGTAAACAACAGCAGGCCCATACAGATGGAGTCTTTGTAATAGCAGGCGATTTCAACAGAGCCAGTCTAAAGACTGTGCTCCTTAAATTTCACCAGCATGTCCTGTGTCCAACTAGAGGAAAAAATATAGCAACATCAAGCATGTATATAAAGCATCACCTCTTCCCCATCTAGGATTGTCTGACCACATTTCATTGTTTCTGACTCTGGCATATAGACCACTTATCAAGAGGGTCAAACCAACTGCTAAAGCAATACAAGTGTGGCCAGAGGGGGCATCTGAGCAGCTGCAGGACAGCTGCAGTTGCACTGACTGGACTGCATTTGTGGATGACAATATCGACATCTATACATCCTCTGTGCTATTTTACATAAATTGCTGCATTGACAATGTCAACACCACAAAACAGATTCACATGTTTCCTATCAGCAAGCCATGGATGACCAAGATTGTAAAATTCCTGCTGAAGGCCCGCAATTCTGCTTTCCCATATGATATGCAGTACAGCGCAGCCAGGATGAACCTGAAGATGGGCATCAGGGATGCTAAGGCAGCCTATAGGCAGAGGATCGAGAATCACTTCAGAAAATCTGACCCCTGCCAGGCATGGCAGGGGATTGGTCACATCAATGGGCAGAATAACACCAGCAGCCTGACCAACAGCAGTACTTCAGAGGCAGAGCAGCTCAAGCAGTTCTTTGGCCGGTAGTTCTTTGAGGTAGAAAGAACTGGGACTACCATCAATCCAGTTCCCACCACCGATAGCCAGACACTCGTCATCCAGCCTGCTGAGGTGATACGCACTCTCCATAAAATCAGCATATGGAAAGCAGCTGGTCCAGACATATCACAGGGTGCATCCTCAGAGACTGTGTAGCAGAGTTAGGTGAGGTATTTACAAATATCTTCAACCTTTCTCTGTTGCAGTGAACTGTTCCAACCTGCCTGAAGACATACACGGTGGTGCCAGTGCCAAAGCAGGCTGCCATAATATCCCTTAATGATTATAGGTCCAATGCACTGACACCTGTTATCATGAAATGCCTGGAGAGGCTGGTTCTGCATCACATCAGGGCTGCTCTGCCACTCACCTTGGACCCCACCAGTATGAATACAGGGCCAACAGGACAACAGATGATGCCATCTTCACTGCCCTCCACACTGTACTGTGCCACCTGGAACACCAAAGAACGTATGCACAGCTGCTGTTCATGGACTACAGTTCTGCATTTTACCCAACAAACTGTTCTCCAAGATGTTTGACCTAGGAATACAGCATAGCATCTGCCTGTGGATTAAGGACTTCTTAACAAAGCGGCCACAGTCAGTGAGGATGGGCCTACATCTTTCCTCAACTCTTGACACTCAGCACAGGAGTACCACAGGGTTGTATGCTGAGCCCATTTCTCTATTCTCTGTATACCCATGACTGTATACCAGCCTATAACACTAACACCATTATCAAATTTGTGAATGACATGACTGTGGTGGGGTTGATCACCAGAGGCAATGAGTCTGCCTACAGAGAGGAGGTACAGAGGCTGATGGTGTGGTGCAAAGAGGATAATCTGACTCTAAACATCAAGAAAACAAAAGAACTCATTATTGATTTCAGAAAGAAGCAGGATGTTCACACACCACTGCATATGAACAGGGAGATGGTGGAGAGAGTGTCCAGCTTTAAATTTCTGGGCACATACATCTCAGAGGACCTCTCATGGACCTCTCACAATGGCTCTTGGTGTCATTCTACTGCTGCTCCAATGAGAGTGTCCTCATACGTGGTATGCTGGTGTGGTATGAGGCAGCTCTGCAGATGATAAAAAGGCCTTGCAGAGAGTCATAAAGACTGAGCAGAACATCGTCACAAACCAACAGTTGTCTGACCTGGACAACATATTTACCTCCCTTTGCCTGCAGAAAACACATAATATTCTGAAGGACTCATATCACCCTGCCCATAATTTGTTGCCATCTGTAAAACGCTACAGGTCTACTAAACACTCACCACAAGATTCATGAACAGTTTTTTATCCTAAAGCTATCACCATACTGAACCTTGAACTGAAAACACACCCTCCAACTACAACACATCCTTGATATGCAAGAACCATTCATGTGCAAAAACATTATGAGAACTTTATTCCATTTATCATTTATGTGCAAAAACATTATGAGCACTTTATTTAATTTATGTGGACTATGGCTTTTGTTTGTAATATGCACTTAATTATTGTGTAACTGTATATACGTTGGCAAGTCAATACTTTTATTGTATGTTTGTACAATGACAATAAAGAAATCAAATAAAAAAAGAAACTTGTGGAAATTAAATAATCAATGAAATCATGTTTTGATGAGAAACTTATAAAATCATGCAGATATGGGCCAGCAGCTTCAGGTAATGTTCACATCAACCATCACAATATGGAAAAAATGTGATCTGAGTGATTATGACCATGGCATCATTGTTGTTGCCAGACAGGCTGGTTTGAGTATTTCTATACCTGCTGATCTCCTGGGGGTATTCAAACACAACAGTCTCTACAGTTTACACAGAATTGTGCAACAATAATAAAAAAATAAAAATAAAAAATGTGGGCAACAGTTCTGCGGACGGAAAAGCCTTGTTGATGAGAGGGGTCAACAGAGAATAGTCAGACTGGTTTGAGCTGACAGAAAGGCTACAGTAACTCAGATAACCATGTTGTACAATTGTGGTGAGCAGAAGAGCATCTCAGAATACACATCATGTCAAACCTTGAGGCAGATGGGCTACAACAGCAGAAGACCACTTCGGGTTCCACTTCTGTCAGCCAAGAACAGAAAGCTGAGGTTGCAGTGGGCACAGGCTTACCAAAACTAACCAACTGAAGACTAAATAAACATAGCCTGGTCAGATGAATCTCGATTTCTGCTGAGGCACACCATGGACCTGCCTTGTATCAACAGTCCAGGCCGGTGGAATTACAATGGTGTGGGGAATGTTTTCTTGCAACAATTTAGTCCCATTAATACCAATCAATCATCGCTTAAATGTCACAGCCTATTTGAGTATTTATGCTGGCCATGTGTATCCCTTCATGGCCACAGCTTACCCCTCTTCTAATGGCTATTTCCAGCATGATAATGCACCAACAATGCAAGGAAAAGTCATCTCAAACTGGGTTCATGAACATGACAATGAGTTCAGTGTTCTTCAGTGGCCTTCCCAGTCACTGGATCTGAGTTCAATAGAACACCTTTGGCATGTGGTAGAACAGGAGATTCGCAGCATGAAAGTGCACCTGGAAAATCTGCAGGAATTGTGTGATTCAATTATGTCAATATGGACCAGAATCTCAAAGGAGTTTCCAACATGCCATGAAGAGTTGAGGCTGTTTTGAGATCAAGGGGAAGTTCTACTCAGTATTAGTATAGTGTTCCTAATAAAGTGCTCAATGAGTGTGTATTCTCTTAAATCTGACTGACCACATGACTTTTTTCAAGTATAGGTAACTGGTTAGTGTGCTATATCAAGCAGTTCAAAAGACAAAATAACTATGTAATTCATGGAAATTGTTTTAATGATGTTTACTGATCAGAAGGTTTGGGGTTCCAGCCCCAGCACTGTCAAGCTGCCACTGTTGGGCCCTTGAGCAAGACCCGTAACCCTCTCAGCTCCAGGGGCTAACCCTGTGCTCTGACTCCAGCTTCCTAACAAGCTGGAATCTGTGAAAAAAATAATTTCACTGTGCTGTAATGTATATGTGACAAAGGCTACTTCTTCTTCTTCTTAATGATATTCTTTCTGACAAGTTTATGCTTCTTTCAAAAATCCCTTTGTACTAAAACTAGACTGAGTCCCTCAACTAGGTTGTAACAGTGACCACAGTGGCAGAAAGACAGCATCTTGCTTTTGGTTTTGACCTTGTACGATTAGTACCAAGCCATTTTTATCACATTGTTTTACAGCATACTGTAGATCATTTGATATTCCTCTTTTGTGTTTGTGACTTTTTATTATTCTTATCCTAAACTGGATTATTCTTGTGTTATTTTTTGTGATTTATCTTACTGAACCATCCTTGGGGTTTGGAAAGATGTACTAAACCTAATTATTGGCCTTTTGTTATTTGCGCACATAAAAATGTCTGGAAAGACAGAGCCAGACTCCATGATTAAGAAACACAATATGGAATATTGACTAAAGGATGCCTAAAATCATTAATTCCTGTAATTGCTAGTTTAAAATGCCTAATGTTCCTGTATGGCTCTCAAGTCTAGGTTGCCCTCTGGATCCCTCACAGCTTGAGTGATAAATATCCTATTAGCTTCTGGTAAACATCACATCAAAGGGAGTAGGACCTCTCGTTACAGCACTCGTATCCCATCAGCTCCCACTGCCGAGACGCATGCTGCGAACCACTATTCCGCCTTATGGAAATGTCACCAGGCAGGCTCACATTTAAGCCGAAATGAGAAAAGTGGAGTTATATCTCAGCTGATGTAGCGACTATGACTCACTCCAGTTTCACTGGATGCTTGGCCAAAGGGTGTGGACAAAGTGGCAATTTGTGTTGAATCACATACAGTCTTAGCAGGACGGCAGGATTGCTTCAGAGCGGCTCGGAAAGAGCAATTTTGAAATAATGGATGGAAATGTCCTTTTAACCTTTCTCAGCTCTTTGAATTTCAGGATTGTTTTATTTATTTATTTTTTTTGTTGTTGAAATGTGCTACGGAAATATAATGCTTCCTACTTCCTTTTTCCAATATGTGCAATATTGGACAAGTGCATCTCTAGTTATCAGAATATTTTAAAGCACTGGTGGACCAGTATCGAATAAGATTTTATAGATTTTCCTTTCTAAGCCACTGGCATAATTTTTATACTTGTAGTGAACTCTCTTCTGTCCTCTATATTTACCACCCATGCAGATTTTAGGCACACCAGTGTATCTATAGTGATGCACTAAAACAGCATTATACTTGAATTATGCAATGGCCTTGTTTTCAGTTGGCTTCAATTAAAATATAAATTAAACAACATCAAAATCATGTCTACAGAATTGAAAAAGAATCCATTTCATATGTTGCTGTACAATATTTTAGGTCTATGTGACGATTTGTGTGTGTAGTGTATAGGAATGTGTAAAATCAGATGATTTTCTTCTTTTTAAGCAAGTTTCCCAGTTTAAATATGTCAATAGCTTAAAAGAAAAATAATCGTAAATACTGTGCATTGTCCTCACAGTATTACCATTAAAATAATTACAGCAAAAAAAAGGCTATCAGATCAGTATCAGGTGTCAAATTAAAATTAAAATTTCCAATATTCGCCCTGACCAATTTCAGTGAGCCTGTGCCCACTGTAGCCTCAGATTCCTGCACAACCTGATGTGGTTTTCTTCTTTTTGGTCAATCCACCTCAAGATTCAACATTTGAGATGCTTTTCTGCTCAAGGTTGTAAAGAGTGCTTATTTTAGTTACTATAAACTTCCTGTCAGCTGAAACCATTCTAGCCATTCTCCTCTGAACTCTCTCATCAAGTCAACCTTGTTCTGCCAACAGAACTGCTGCTCTCTGGATGATTTCTGTTTTTTGCACCATTCTATGAGACTAACTCTAGAGACTGTCATGTGTGAAATTACCAGGAGATTTTCTGAAATCACTGAAATTAGCCTGCCTGGCACCATCAGCCATGAGATCGAGCTGTTCTATGCTGTTTTATGATGTTTGAAGTGACATAAATAAAGCTTTTGACCTGTATGTGTATGATTTTATGCATTGCTCAGTTGCTACATGATTGATTGAATGGATAGTTGCAGGAACAAGCTGGGGAACATGTCTTCCTATTAAAGTGGCTGGTGGGGATATATTTAATTTAATAATTTAATGCCATTGTTACATGCTAAATGCTGAATTATGTCCATGTGCTAAATGCTTGATGCCTTCTAGTCCACAGGCTTCCACACTCCACTTTAAACATGCTGCAGTACATTATTATAATAGATTTAAGGCTTTGAATGTATGTGTGTGCAGAAACAATGTCCATAGGAGTGCACAGTGCATAGGACTGTCCCTGAATTAGACTTAAGCTCAACATGAAATGCTGCAACAAAGAACTCTGTGTATTCAAAGGACACCATTGAGAATGTCACTCTACATGAGTACTTCAAAACCCAAATGACACTTCAATTCTGAGTGCCCATAATATGCTTATGGAAAATAAGGGCCCTTGATATTTTGCTGTTAAGGAAAAGATGAAATGTCATT
>JANDJT010000199.1:21891518-21913637 GCA_024331685.1 Stegophilus panzeri | reverse complement strand
TATATATAATTTTTCACAGATCTACTGAAAGGTACATTTTATGATCCATTAATATAAATATAAATATGATGAGCCAGTATAACAGGGCTAAGCTTTGTTTTGGGATAATTAAGTCTTCATCACAGCATGAATATTCATACACATTTCATGAATATGCAACAAATTTACTTAACTGTCAAAATACATACGCTCCAGAATGTCTCCTTTACTGCTAATAAAAAATTTTGATTGAAGTTTTACCTTCCAGGAAATAGCTGGTATTTATGTCTTATTTGGGTTGCTGAATGCAAAACACTTCAGTGTATACCCATCTCAAGTTTAATAAATTAACTAGACATAGAGCAATCTCTGGTTTTATATTTTCAATACAATATAGATATCAGTGTTCTGAGTATAACATTTTTTTTTTTACTTAAATAGGTTGAAAAAAATCACCTTTTTAGATCAAGCCCAGGTGCATTTACCACTTTAGTGTGGTTTAACTGTTGTGAGAACGTGATTCAACACTGAATCGATCCTGCAGGAAGTGAAACAAACATACTTTGTATTATATATGGCTGGTGGACTAAATTTTTTTCTTTAGATGTTATCTGCTAAACTGAGCCAAAGAAGCTTAAGTTCTGCAGAAATATGATATCAGGACTGCATAGAAGAAATGCTGGATATTATGCAATTATCTAGTTGTCTGATTATTTTTTTGGTTGATTTCCGTAATTTTTACGCATTGCCAAATTAGTATTCCTGACAAATGAATAAAATGAGCTTCACAGCTATGATTTTAGCTCCGCCCTGTCCCACACATCCCTAAAATCTGTCACTATCAGGATGTATGTATGAACTTTTGTCTTTTAAGCAATGAAGAAGACTTGTAGTAACAAAGCTACTCCACTTTTGTGTGTAAATAAGAAAATGGTCACATTATATGATTGTGATTATGATTATGATTATATGATTGTGCAGCTCATATAAGTTTAATAAGCATTCATTGCAAGTGTACCATACTGTTAATGCTGTAAATATTTCCTATTTCTAGATTTCTAGATTATTAAACACCATCATACTGTCTGTATATCATCATACTCCATGCCCCTGGTGTAATGAAATCTAGGCTGTTGACCTAATTGATTAAGCTGCTTATTTGCCTAATGCAGAGAGAGTGTGAGAATGAACGCATAGTAAAAACATCTTGCATCACATATCCTTAGTCATTATGTGCAGTGCTGCAGGGGCTTTTATTTTCTTTGTTTAAGGGAACTGAACTATTATTTAATGTGCATCTCTATAATTAATTTGGAAAATGAGACTACCTCATCCATGACTGATGCTAGTCACACAAATTGGCAGCCAAAGGGCTAGGCTGGTTCATTATGGAGTGGCGAGATAATTTTCACGAATCCATCATCGAAAGTTATCTGATGAGGATGTGGCAGTAAACAAAGGCTGTGCGTTCATGGAGCTTTGTCCGTGAAACCTCAGTAAGTGACACACATCCTCATGGGGGAAAAAAACACTCTTAAAGAGACACTGCTGGTTATATCTGATTATGATTGTGATTGGGGAGTGTGAAAGAAAAGATAAACTGGATGAATAACAATATCTTATTCATAAAATGAGACTTTCTTATACGACTCCTCTATTAGGGGTGGATAATAGTCTTTATAATATAAAGATAATAGTAGTCTGTTATATAGAGAAATTAAAATAGATCAGTGTTAGCCTTTAGTAGTTTATCAAAATGACAGTTTTGAAATAGTGAATAGGTTTTTTGTTTAGTTTTTTGTATCTTAAAAACTAAAATCTATAAGAATCTTATAGCACATTTCAAGTATGGCATTGTCTATATACACCGATTAGCCATAACATTAAAACCACCTGCCTAATACTGTGTCCTCCTTGTGCCGGCAAAACAGCTCTGATACGTCGAGGCATGGACTCCACAAGTCCTCTGAAGGTGTGGTGTGGTTTCCAGACTTGTTTGTCCAGCACATCCCATAAATGCTTGATCAGACTGAGATCTGGGGAATTTGGAGGCCAAGTCAACACCTTGAACTCTTTGTTGTGTTCCTCAAACCATTCCTAAACAATTTTTATGACACAAAATATTTTTTGTTTAATAGCTGAACTTTCTGGCTCCGTGAAACATACCTCAAACAAATTAAATGAAATCATTTTAATCAATCGCATATTTTTTCCCAGATTAAGTAAAGAAAAAAATTATGAAATCACTCAATGTTGAGAAAAAATTATGGAATCATCAACAAAAAAAAATGTTGCTCCATCTGGGGCTTTTATGACTGCCTGAGTTCCCTGAGGCATGGACTTCACTAATGAAAAACAATATTCTCCATCAAGCTGGTTCAAACTTTCTCAAATAGGGGTTGCCAGATCAGCTTTGTAAGATGGAGCCTTGTCATGGACCAATTTTTTTTTTAATTTCCATCATAAATGTTCAATCGGCTTGAGATCTGGACTGTTTGCTGGCTGTGTCATTGAGTTGATATGCCTTTCCTGAAGGCATCCTCTAATTGTGGTGATTCCATAATTTTTGCCAGGGGTTGTAGCCTTCATTCCCCTTGGACATCAATAAGTCTTGGCCATCCATGACCCTGTCACCGGTTCACCACTTTTGGTAGGTACTAACTGCATACCATGAACACCCCACAAGACCTGTCATTTTGGAGATGCTCTGACCAAGTTGTCTAGCCATCACAATTTGGCCCGTGTCAAAGACATTCAGATCCTTACGCTTGCCCATTTTTCCTGTTTCCAATACATCAACTTCAAAAACTGACTGTTCACTTGCTGCCTAATATATCCCACCCCTTTACCATGTCCCACTGTAACAAGATAATCAACATTGTTTACTTCACCTGTCAGTGTTTTTGGTGTTATGGCTGATCGCTGTATACTGCCAGGATATCATAAGCTTAATTCTATAACTATTTCAGTTTTCTTTATCAAAATAAACCACCACATTACTACTTTATACTCATAAATGATCCAAGGGCTGTGTTTAACAGTAATACTGCTGGTAATTTCATTCATCATTCCATGTCACATAGGGCTGATGTCAACGTCTTCCCAATATGAAAAGAACAGTAGGTCAGCGATTACAAAGAATTCCACCTTGAACACAACATTTCTGCCAGAGAAGGGGGGTGGGGGGGTTAGAGAGAAATAGAGTATGCCGGCTTGTACTTCTTGCAAGATAATGCTTTTAAGGGAAAATTCAACTCTGTGTTTTGCTCCATATTAAGCTTTGAAATGCAGACAGAGAATTAAAGAATCTGTCTCTTCCTTTTCATGACAAACATGCAGTGAGCTTTCTAAACAGGTTTTACTATGTTCTTAGGCATTTATTTCAGTCCTGAAGCTTGTGTTAGTGAATACACTTCTCCCCAGAAAATGAGTGACGTTCAAATCTTGATCATGAGTTCAATCACTGACCTGAGTGTTAGCATCAAACTTCTTCAGTTTGGATTTATGTCAATCTATCTGTAGGATTTGGGATGACATTATCTGATGAACAACTTATGTACGGCAGTTTTTTATGTGCCACAGATTAATGTTATCAAATTTGTACCTCTGGCTGTATCATTATTGTTTCTATAGTAACAACTTACAAATAAGGACTTGTATGCCACACAGTCCACATAATCTAACACTAACAATTAGTCCATACAGGATTTTGCAGAGTTTGCGATGTACTTTTTGATGAGGTTTTTTGTGCTTTTTGCAGAAAACTACTTCAACTGGCAAACTTGCAACTGCACGAAATTGTCTTTCGTAGTAACGTTTGGTGGTAAATGAGACCTTTTAGCTGTACTCATGTTCGACTCACGTGAATAGAGGAGGGTTTTGATTGAATGTGTATTGTGATTATGTCACATGGCACGTTGGTTTGGTCCAAATCTGAGGAAAATCTGCAGTAATCCTCAGAATATTGCGGAATTTCCTTGATTTTACTCTAATTTATGTGATTGTAAAATCACAAAATCATGGAAGGACTGAATAAACACATTATTTATTTTAAACGTGTTGTTTAACAAAGCAAAACATTATAATCATTGATTTGGTGGAGCTTTTTGTTAGCAGATGTTTATTTAACATTTATGGAAGGAGTCTCCAGTCTCAGCACTTTGTAACAGTCAGTAAATTTCCCAACACAGGAAGGGAGGACTTATCTGTGTCTCTGTAACATGATTTGGGTCAGGTTTTTTGACTTATTAACTTCAAGATGGAGAAAAAAAAAACACAGGCTGGTGAGAGAGCAACTATTTATAACTGCTATAAAATAAACAATAACAGGAAGTTGAAAAGCATGATGTGTCTTTCATTAATAAATTAGAAAATTGTAATCATTGGCAAACCATTGGGGGGGGGGGGATAACAGTGGAATTACACTATCAAGGCATGAATTATTTTTGCATGGTTTGTCATGTGTTATTCCTTACATAACACAATGCCATAATCTACTGTATTTATTGGTCTTATCTAGAGATGATAATGTTCTTTGTCTTTGGCAGCAATAGTGTCTAATGAATTTACTTGGTTATATTTCAGGGGACACAGTAGCTTAGTGCTTAGCAGGTTTGCCTTGCAACTCCAGGTTCGGGGTTTGAATCCGGCCTCCACCCTGTGTCCAGGGAGTTTTCATGTTCTCCCTGTGCTTTGGGGGTTTCCTCGCCCAGACCAAAGACATGCTGATTGACATTTCCAAATTGTCTGTAGTGTGTGAATGGGTGTGTGATTGTGCCCTGTGATGGGTTGGCACCCTGTCCTCCACTTTGTACCCCAAGCTCCCTAGAATTGGCTCCAGGCTCCCCTTCGACCCTGTGTAGGATAAGTGGTATGGAAAATGGATGGATGTTTATATTTCCCAATACTGTAGTTACCGAGACCAGACAGTTTTCCAGTAAAAAAATATTATTTGTTTAGATCAAATTATCTATTCATTATGAATAAAGGATTTGTATGATTTACTGTAGAATGGTAGATAGTATACTATCAGTATAAAATCAACTATTAGCAATATGACAAGGAAAAACTCCACGAGACAACATGAGGAAGAAACCTTGAGAGGAATAGCGAACCCATCCTCATCTGGGTGACACTGGATAGTGCAGTTACAGTATAAATCATTTCCCTTCCATAACTGTGTACTATATAGTCAAATATTGCTAATTGTGTTAACAGACACTTGAGTATGAGCATCATTAGAGTTTTAACTTCAACCATGCAGTCTATCATATCAAACTGAAGTTATTATGTGTTCAGCGATGGAGACTGGATTGCATACTGTTCTTTGCAAACTGTTCTTAGATTCTTAGTCTACCTAACCATAATCCATTCAGACCTTTCCCGATTTCTTTCAAAACTTCTGTTTTTCATCATGAAACTCTTTGGACTTTCTAATAAATAAAAAGTGTTATTAATTCAGAAAGGTCATGCTGTGATGCACATCACTATTGAGCAACGTCTACTGTACAGTATGCTCCAAGGTTATCAAGTCTTATCTCAGCTTCAAGGATTTTAAGGTAACTTTATTGAATAAATGCTATACAGTACTCAAAAGGCAAAAGCATTACACTTTCATCCCTCTATTTCTATGGAGAGCTTGTAGGTCAGACTTTCATGAGCGAGTTAATATGTATCTTCTTCTCAGCAGGAATTTCTACAAAATGACTCAGCCCATGCTGATCTAGATCTGAATACACATGTTCAAAGGTGTATAGCCTGTTGCTCAAGTAGCCCTGTACTAATATGATACATTACAATATTTGAAAAGGAAAAATATTGTTTTTATATACATGTTGAACTACCTTCATGAAATATCTATATAGCAAATAGATTACTGAAGAAAAAAAGCAGAAAATAGTTTTAAAAATCTGTATGTCTTGTGATCACACTTTACCCTTTAAATCTGGATTAATTAACTTAGATACACACTCAGTGTATCTGATAGGCACACTAATGTAGAAAAATATTAAATAAATATCAAATTTATAACTGAATATGGGGTATCTAAGACTTTTACACAGTATTGTATCTCATAATCTTTATGTAGCACTAAAGGGTTTTAACACTAGTCAGCTCACTTCTGAATACAAGAGCTAATTATTATTTTTTTTGTACAAAATGATGCCTGATTGGACAAAAACAAACAAAAAAACATTACCATTACAATATTGTACTGCACCTGAATCATGTTCTTGTTAACAAGCACTCGTGTATATAGCCACAGTTTGCACTGCACTTCTTGCTGAGCCGTGCACGCTCCAGCTACATGGGCTTTGCGGTGGCATAGGCACTGTGACACTTCCCTCGCTACACGCTGGACGACAGCTCTGAAGAAGTCGATCCAGTCAGATGTCCAGGTCAATGAGAGAGTCGGGGGTGAGTTGATCGTCACGACAAGCCAGCTCCAACACTAATTCCTGGTTAAGTCCATTGCAAAACACTGTCTTGATAGCTGGTTCGTTCCACTCACTCTTGCAGCAATGGTCTGGAACTCGAGGGCATATTCTGCAACATGCCGTGAGCCTTGAGAAATGGTCAGGAGCTCCTCTCCTGTTTCCTTGCCATGGTGTGTGATCAAAGACACACCGAAACAGTCCCGTAAACTGTTCATAAGAGGAGATGGCCTCACGGAGAGCCTCACTACCCCCTCTGGCCCCGCGGAGAACTTTGCTCCTCCTTCTGGCCTCGCGGAGAACTTCATTCCCCCCTCTAGCATCATGGGAAACGTCGCTTCCCCCTCAGGCTCCGCCTTGAGCTTCGTTCCTTCTGCTGGCTTTGCAGTAGCCTTCGCTCCGTATTCAAGCCAGGCTGAGGATTAACTTCGTCTATATAATTAAAGTTGTCTCTTTGTGGTGCGGCGGACATTTTGCCAAGAGGGCCAGGACCGCTGAGGGAGGGAGTGTTTTCTGTTTTCTTTTTTTTCTTTTTTTTTGCGGGGGGGGGGTTCCTGTCATGTATCAGAGAAGGAATTCTGAACTACAGTTCCCAGCAGCCACTGCACCTCACTACATCACAGTCATATGACCACCTGCACCTGAATCACATTCTTGTTAACGAGCACTCATGTTTATATAGCCACTCCTTGTCTTATGTTTGTCTTTCTTTGCCGTTGTCTTTGTTGCTGTGTTTAGGTCTTTGGTTTATGTTTAGTCTTTGCCATAGAGTTTTGCCATAAGGTCTTAGTGTCTTTTATGTTTTTGTTATGGTCTTTATTAAACTTATTATCTGCACTTGCATCCGTCTCAAATCGTGACACTCGGTAACAGATTTATCCTGGTCAGGGTCACAGTGATCATGATATGAACATTTAAATATAGCCTAGAATGATGTGAAGTTACACTTGGGTTTAAACACACATTGGCACAATTGTGATCTGCACATAATTCCTAATATGATGTTCAATCTCCTATAGTTTACAGTACATACAACACATACTGTATTTTGTGCTTATACAGGCTTTCATTGGTTCTCATGTTTGCATATTTACGTGTTATGTTGTTACCTTTATACCCTCATGCTCTGTGTGTCATTTGTGTATTTTGACAACTGAATTTCAAAAACAGCCTACAGCTTGAGAAAAGTGCTACAGTTCATGCATACAACTTAGTAGTACTTAGTAGTAGTATTTGTATTATTCTTTTTAAGTGAATTTTCTTGTAAAGCTTTAAACTGTCATCACGTCAACAAACAGCAAAGTAACTTCCATCAACAGCAATTTGAAAAATAAATAAAACAAATAATAATTTTTAAAAACACTATAATTTTCAAGAATGCATATCTAAACCCCCTGCTGCTTCAAGCACAGTCCTACTCACCAGGGGAGCTGCTTTTCAAAAGCCTCCTATGTTTGACCTTATAATGCTGAAATGAACAACTCTATCACACTAATGTTCTGGTCAAAAGTCCAATGACCTCCTACTTACATCTCTCAAACACACACATACAACCACCCCAACTGAGAGAATAGCTGCAATAAAACCCCACATCTGTACACAATTCTGGGATGCACTAGGGCTGTAAAGGTAACCTTGACAAAAAAAGGTGAATTTTATATTAACTACATACGGTTACACAATCAGTCTCTCTATCATCCATCCATTAAGAGGGAATGAATATGCATGCACTTTATCTGACAGCATAGCTTCCCTCGTAGTTCTGCCTACTTGTGTTCCAAATCAATGCACACATGACCTGCACTTGGCAGGAGATTCACTTGGGATCTGCAGCGACTACTTTTCATAGACACCTTGATTGTAAGCACTAAATACAACCTTAGATCGAAGTCCTTTTGTCCACAGGCCTTCGCCAATCAAAATCTAAAAGGGCAAGGGCAAAGACATGACAGTCATTCTGATCCGCTCTCCCAGGGGCAATGTCATTTAGTCAAAATCTTCAGTTGAATCTACATAAATATTATGTTGGGTACAGATAAACTGTCTATTTAAATGGTTGTGTAGTGATATTTAAAGATATTTCTGGTAGCCAAGGCAGTACCAGCAATTAATTTCTTAGGTAACCAGCAATTAATTTCTGCAGGATTATGTTATAGTCTGCTCCTGTTTGCTTCCTGGTGTCTCCCTGTTCCAGGTCTGCCCTGACAATGTTCCTGGTTATTGCTCACATCTGTTCCTTATTGTGTGTCATTCTCAATGCATGTACTGTATACTCAGGTTTGTTAATGCTTTATAAAATCTTACCCTGTGAGCCTAATGTCCCATCCACATGCATATCGATATTTTAAAAATTTTATGGTTTTCACTCATGTCTAATCTGTAATCTCTGTCCACATAAAAATTTTAAAGCATGCCAGCCCAGGAAGTGTTGATAGTATAAACATTTAGGTCAAACACCTCAAGAATAACGTTAAGAGCTGCGTATCAAGTGTTAGAGATGGCAAAATACATTACACCACCAACATGACCAACAGTTCTAAAGTACAAACACAATGATTCTGTCAATGATGCAGAACCACTGTTTAAAGTTACACTTTTATACAAAAGTATTAAGTGGGTCTTATCTAAAATCTCCATTCGCAGTGAGGTTTGTACCACTGGTGGATTCAGCATGTATCATATTATATACAGTGTAATAAGCAAAAAGTGAAATGATAATGCAAGCATGTTTCTAAATAGGAAATTACCACCAGACCACAAAGGAACAACCAAACAGAGTCCTAGCACATTCATACCAGATGAAAACTGCAACGGCCACTCACAGAATGATGAGACATTTTCAAAATCGTGCATTTTTCCCATCCACATGAAAGTAGTGAAAACTGAGATTTCATAGTTTCTTCACAGTTGAGAAGGTTTTTGAAAATATCATTTTTAGTGAGCCAAAACGCCATTTTCATCTGAACAAGAGGCATAAAATAGTTTTCAGATATATCCGTATACCAGTCCCTCCATGATTTTGCGGTCTAAAAAATTAACGCAAAATAAAGGAAACTCCACAATTGATTTTATGCAGATTTGGGCCAAGACACATCATGGGACATCACCAAAATGCACATTCAGCCCATGTGCATCAAACATGAGTACAGCTAAAAAGTCTCATTTACCAACAAACATCACTGTAAAAGGCATGCTAATGAGCCAAAACGTGAAACAGCTGAAATGAGACATGTAACATGGTGGGGAGCGAAGTTCTCATCGAGGCCAGAGTGGGTAGCGAAGTTCACCGTAAGGCAAGAGGAGGGAGCGATGCTATCCTTGAAGCATGAGGGGGGAGCGATGTCCTCCGTGGAGCAGGAAGGGGGAGCGACATACAGTGCGAAGCAAAGGGAAAGAGCTATGTCTTGAGAGGAACATAGAGGCAGAGCGATGTCCTCAGCCGAGCAGGATGGCAGAACAATGTCCGAAGAGGAGGAGCCTGACGTAGTGACATCTGAGGCAGAGCAGGGAAGCAAAGCTGAGCTCTTGGCCACACCGTGAGGTGGAGCAAGGTCCTCAGCTGTACAGGGATTCTGAGCAGCATCCTCAATTGTTCTCAACATTCTCCGTTGACTCAGCAGGCTGAACGAGATCCACAGTGGGGGAGGGAGGGTGGGAGATGGTTTCAGCCTGGTTGGAAGGCTTCCTGATATACCCCCTGATGGCATACATTGCGTCAAGCCATTCCCTACTGACTTTAATTAGGGAGAATCTCCCTTCCTTGTTCCTTTTTCCATTTCATAAAGGGCCTCTTGGATCCTGAAAAATTCTGCTACATCCATTTTATTTGGTCTTGCGTTCTGTCACATCAGGGATTTTAAGGCAGATGCAAATGCAGAATATAAGTGAAATGTTTAATAATGTATCCAACAAAATACAACACAAGACTTGCATGAAACCAGGATGAACATAAAATGAAACAGAAAGACAGTCCAAACAACGCAAGACAACAGTTCAGTGCCGAATGTGACTATATATACACCCATCCTAATGAGCCAAAATGTGAAACATGTGAAATGAGACGTGACATGGTGCAGTGGCTGATGGGAAACATAGTTTCTAGTCCTTTTCCGATATTACATGACAAAGAGGGTCAGAGTCCAGCACAGTTTACTGATTTTCCCCTGATTCAGCTCAACAGTTAATCACCAGCTTTAGTAGATGTATAGGGAAAGTCCTTCAGGACTGGAGCTCATGACCCCCGCTGTAGTCCTTGTTCATAGTCTTACAGCTGTCACCAAAGTTAATCTAACACTTGTTTTATATGGCTGTCAGCCATCTATGTGATTCTTCAGGGTGAGTTTTTTTTTAAGGTTTTAGAATTAATTATTGATTTTTTTCTTTTAGCTCCATGATGCGTGACTGACGGCTACAAAGGAACTAATAAAAGGCTGCACATGCCACACAAATGCAACCAGTCTAAAGGAATTGACTACAGTTGATGAAACCTACGAAAAATTGTTAAGGGGAAAACAAATCTGGTAGCTGGAGTGGCAGAAAATAACTACATATTACAGCGCTTTGACCTATATACAGTACTATACCAAAAAATGCCACAATACAGTAAATATTGTTGTGTGGTTCAGTAAATTGAAGGTTCTTGTAGTTCCAGGCTTTAAATAAAAAAAAGAAAGAAAAATAGCTGCAACCCCCCCCAGTGATTTTTAATTCACACTGTCTTCACCTGTCTAATTACATTTTCCCAGTTTTATCATACTTCAGCTTTTCATAAAAAATGGTGAAATTTATGTAAAAATGTACAAGTATATGGTATCATTTGTAATCCAATATAGAACAAGCATTTTTACAGTGTAAAGTGCAAAAAATAAATGAAAACAACTGCACCAAATTATATACATGATAAATAAAATACACAGGAAATTGACTTTATCTGATATTGTACCATGCCCAAATGTTTGTCCTGGCAAAAAAACCCCAGCGTTCCATCTCATGTCATGTTGGGACCCCCATCCATCCCCGAGCTCCCGATAAGAGGCATGTTGATGCCTTAGCGGAGACATCGGATCTGAAAGGACATCCCCTCGTTAGGCCACTCGGAGACGTTGGACGCTTGCGGAGAGACAGCAGACGGCCATTATCTCTGTCACCTGACACACACGACAGGGCCGGGGCTTTACTCTTTAATGTCTCTGTGGTGAACCTGAGAGCATCCATTTTGCTTGTCCTGGCTGTTTCATCCGATCCCGTCAGTAGGGATTGCGGGGGCTCATAAATGATGGACGAGGTTTTTATCGTTCCTGTTCTGTCATATTTCGGGGATTGTAGTGCTGCGATTTGCAGAGAAATGAGATTTGATCCTTCTGCAAATATTTGATGTCTTCTCTGCTTGATTACTTGATAGTACTGCAAAATTTCCTGACGCTTTGTGCTTGATGGAAAGGTTTGCAAAGAAATTATCCTTATTGCTTACTATCTGCTGTCTGTCTACACTCTGAAGGGGAAATGAAAAGGGATACTAAACTGTAAACCTTTACTTTCTTTATCTTTTGTACATGTAAAATGTAGCTTTTGACCTGCAGATGTGAATGTTGTGTACATTTAGCAAAGATTTAAGGTGCATAAAAGTACTGTAATTGGAGTTTTTGAGTTAAGATATAAAATGCACCATTCTCTGTAAGAGATGTGTAATAAGGGTACAAATGTGCACTTTTTATGATACAGATTAGCAGTCTTATTTTCCTTTTCTTAGAACTTGCACAGCTGACTTAAAAAAGAAGATTTTGCAAAACTAACTGTTCCATAGCATTTAATCAAACCTGTCTGTCTGTCTGTCTGTCTTCAAGAGCATTTCAGGTGATGATGGAATCCATCCAAAGCACCCATTTTTCTCCTAAGAAACTTTTTTCTTTCCCTACTCCGGATACCAGATCTCTCTCTCTCTCTCTCTCTCTCTCTCTCTCTCTCTCACACACACACACACACACACACACACACACATACACATCCATACAGTACATTATTAGCACTGCCTCCTGTGATTCTCTGAATCAATACCCAACGACCCATTATTGCACATATCGAGTAGGTTGTGTAGGGGGCAGGACTGCATTATTTCATACCTCCTGCGCACAGTGCACTGACGTAGGGAACACGGGGCGTTTGGGACTCGGCCTGTGTCGATCCCTTGAGTGGAAATCACCTCGCAGTGCCCTGCTGTTATAGCTCACTATTACCACCCCCTGAGGAAGGTGGTGGGAGAGACATGTACAGGAAGGCTGTACAGAGTAATGAAAGGAAAAGAAAAATCGGTGGTTGATGAACTCGGGTTCTAACCGATTGATAATTGTCCTGAGTGCTGAGAGCTGAGAGCTGAGAGACGACTGCAGTGAAATATCTAACAGCCCACAGACTTACTGCTGCCAGGTGCACTCTGTAGGTGTCTTTTTATTGTGTGTGTGTGTGTGTGTGTGTGTGTGTGTGTGTGTGTGTGTGTGTGTCCCCATACACCAAACTTATAACAGATTTTCATCATGTTCATAATTTTTTCTACTGAATTCTTCACGCAGCTTTCAGTCTTACTTTGTATACAAGTAACTTTTTTGTTTGATTTTGTCTCGCACTCTTCCTTACACCCCAGTGTTAGTAAATCAACCGCAGGTATCCATTAGTTCTTACATGGGTTATACAGCATGTGTCGGGTTGAATTAATAGAAACGCAGATGTGCTGCGCGCAACCATACGTGAGTCTACAAGGGTGGGGGGGCACAACACTGGAAGGTAATGCACACGCGCGGATGTTTAGACTAAAGGTAATTTTTCACACATCACTTTCATGGACACATCCCTGACTCTGACTCAGGGTGTGTATGTGGTCTGTTAATGAACCGTGAAAATGAAATTGCTGCGGGTGAAATGTTGCGCGTCTCATTAAAACGCGTTAATTACGCGTATGGGTTTCCTAACTTGTTGAAGGAAATAAGGAGGAGGCTGTCGGGGGATGTGCGCGCGCGCGCGTGTGTGTGTATGTATGTGTGTGTGTGTGTGTGGACTTACAGTGAGCGGCAGCCATGGCTGAGCTGAACACGGCGAGCAGAGATGCACCGAGCGCGCAACACCGCCACTTCTGTAACTCCATGGCCGCGTAAAAGCTCCAGTAAATCCGAAACCAAGACCAAAAACGGGATGTATTTCCGAAGTGTGCCGCCGACGTGCTTCCGCTCCGACAACTCGAGCCTCTGTGAGCAGACAGATGTGAGCTCTGACAGCTCTGTGGTCTACCGCCGGTGATAGGAAATGCTCAGCGAGTGGGAAAACAGACGCTCTTAAAGCCACGCGGCTCTCCCTGCGCGCATCTCTCTCTCTCTCTCTCTCTCTCTCATACACTCCTCTCTTTCTGTCTGTCTCTGTCTCTCCCACTTTTACACGAATCTCTCTCTCCCCCACACACATACTCGCTCTCTGTCTCTCACACACTCTCCCTCTCTCTCTCTCTCTCTCTCTCTCACACACACACACGCTCTCTCTACTTCTGTCTGTCTGTCTCTCACTCTCTCTCCCACTTTCACGCGCATCTCTCTCTCTCTGCGTATGCGTGGTGGAAGAGCGAGTGTGGTGTGTTGGCGCGTGAGACCGTTTTTTGTTTGTTTTTTTCTCGGTATTTAATGCAACTTTTTTCCGTGAAAACATCTCGGATTAATTACGTTTGGTGCGTGAGCGAGTGTGTAATGTGTAAGCGAGTAACTGTGTTTGTGTGTGTGTGGGGGGCAGGGGGGGCGTTGGAGGAGCATGGCGGCTCTGAATGCGCGGCTGTGTGAGAGTTTGACTGTGTGCGGGAGGCGTGCGGGGCGACTATGGAGAAGTGTGTTTTGTCGGTTAGAGATGTGGTGGGGCACGAGAACATTGTCTCAGCCTCCGCATGAATTGTACAATTTTAGCATGGCATTGTGATTAATAACGAACTTACAATGGTTTCTCCCCTCAGATCCCCATCAAAAAAGATTGTGCTGTCCAATGTCCCTCCTTTTATCTCTGATGTGATAATCTCCAAGGAACTGTCTAGATACGGGTGACTGGTCTCCCCCATAAAGAAAATCCCCCTTAGCTGTAAGTCACCACTGGTTAAACACCTGGTGTCTTTTAGGTGAATGGTTTTTATGATTCTTAAGGATGGAATGGAAGAACTAAACCTTTTAAATTCAGTGTTGATGGTTTTGACTACAGTATCTTTGTATCTTTGGATGCGGACATGAAGTATTTTAAATGTGATAAAACAGGGCATCTTGTCCAGGCCTGTCCTGAGAGACAGAGTGACCCCGGTATTTCTGAGCAGCTGGGGCCAGACGTAGCTGAGCCTGCTGGTGCTGTTCCCTTTGTGACTGCAGCTCAGCCTGCTGCTGAAAGCCCCGTAGCTGCTGCTGCACCAGAGCCCAAAGAGAGTGAACCTCAAGCCCAGCCTGCAGCCTAGGAGCCTACTAGGTCTGCACCAACCCCAGAGAGGCCCTGCTTGTCTGAACTGGCTCTGGAGAGTCCCTGCTTGTCTGAACTGGCTCCGGAGAGGTCTTGCTTGGCTGATAAAGACACCATGGATTCTGGCGCAGTGACAGTACACATGGGCCCACTCTATAGATTACACATTCTCCCGGGAATGATTGGATCGGTTTTATGGCTTTAAACATCAACTAACATTTTTTATTGTTCCAGTAGGCATCTCTGATCACAGCATGGTACAGTGTATTATCAGTTTAAAAAAAAAAGGTAAAACCAAGGAGTGCTTACTGGGATTTTAACACTGCACTTTTAAAAGATACTAACTTTAGAGAATCTTTTATTTATTTTTTGAATGGTTTTAAATCAGAAAAGGTTTATTTTAGTTCTATACAACACTGGTGGGATGTGGCTAAAGCACAAACTAAAACATTTTGTCAACAGTACACTTAATGTCACAAGACACATTGTCAGATCTCTGAAAGCACTTGAGATTGGAATAGTGGAACTCCAGTATTTGGAGACCACAGGAAATTGAGGGCATATTGAAGCCCTCAAAAGTAAAAAAAAAAAAAAAAAAAAAAAAAAAAAAAAAAAAAAAAAAAGCCATAATGAATGATCTGTTGGGCATTACAACACAGGGGTGCTGGTCTGCTCATGCTTTAAAAGTATGACTGAGATGGAATCTCCTTCTGAGTACTTCTTTGTTGTAGAGCAAAAGAATGGACAGAAAAGATTCATACGTGCTGTGCGAACAGACTCAGGGGATCTCTTATCAGAGCCCACTGAAATTCGCAAGCAGACATTCAGCTTCTACTCGAAGCTGTACAGCAGTGAGTGGTCAGGGGCATAGATGGGGAAGGAGAGCTTACTTAAGAACCTGCCAAAATTCTCAGAGCAAGTGGCCAGAGAAATGGATAGAGAGCTGACATTGGGAGAGCTCTATGAGGCTCTCCAGGGTATGGAGAACGGATGGTTGCCAGGCATAGATGGTCTCCCTGGAGTTCTACAAAGTCTTCTGGGCAGTAATAGGGCAGGATGTGATAGAAGTTCTACATGACAGTGTGAAGGGAGGTGAGCTCCCATTGAGCTGCAGGAGAGCCATCCTGACCCTACTGCCAAAAAAGGGAGACCTGACATACCTGAAGAACTGGAGCCCACTCTCGCTGCTGTGTACTGACTGCAAGCTGCTCTGAAAAGCATTAGCTTCAAGACTGACGAAGGTAATGGTGCTAATCATTCACCATGACCAGACATACTGTGTCTATATTTGATAATGTATATTTAATTTGTGACATTTTGAACGTCTCCAGGCTATTGGACTTAAAAGACTGGTCTCATTTTTCTAGATCAGGAAAAGGCTTTTGACCGGGTTGAACATGAATACTTGTGGAAGGTGCTTGGGTTCAACCCAGGTTTTATAGCCATGTGTCATGAAATTGTGCAGTGAATTGAGAATGTACTGAAGGTTAATGGTGGTTTGTGTGCCCCTTTTAGAGTTTACAGAGGATGTTCTCTCTCAGGCATGCTGTACACTCTAGCAATTGAAACTCTTTCATGCAAACTGAGAAATCAACCTTCTGGTGTTAATATACCTCACTCCAGCGCTTCTCTCTGTCTCTCAGCATATGCAGATGACCTGGTTGCAATGGTAGGAGCACAAACAGATGTGAATATTTTAAATGACTTTGAGATTTTATCATCTACTAAGGTCAACTGAGCCAAAAGTGAAGTCATCCTAGTTGGAGAGTGGGATGGTGGGCAGCCCACACTACCAGGAGGCTTGGTGTGGAGAAAGGGTGGTTTTAAATACTTGGGTGTTTATCTGGGCAGCACTGAGTTTTTCAATAAAAATTGTGAAGGTATTGATGAACTTGTAAAGGGCAGACTGAGCAGATGGAAGTGGCTGGTCCCAAAGATGGCTTCTGGTCATCAACAACTTAGCAGCATCATCCCTGTGGCACAAGCTGGTATGTGTGGATCCGCCACCAAATCTGCTACCAACTATCCAGGCCCTGTTAATGGACTTCTTCTGGGATGGTCTATACTGGATTCCTCAAAATGTCCTTCATCTGCCTAAGGAGGAGGGAAGGCAGGGGCTGGTCCACTTGGTCAGCAGAACTGCAGCCTTTCATCTCCAGTTCATCCAGAGACTCCTCACTGGACCCAGGAATTTAGTATGGAGAGCAGCAACCTATATACTGTCACACATGGTAGGAGGACTGGGGTTGGACGGAACTTTGTTTTTAATGGACAAAAGAATGCTAGATTTTGCTGGACTACTAACTGGATTTTTATCATGGGCTTTTTAAAAGTTGGAACTTTTTTAAAAAACAAAGTAAGGGGTGCAGAACATTACACTGGCTGCTGGAAGAACCCCTGGTTTACAGTGGGCATTTGGACATGTCTAGTGTGACCACTCCTGCACTGTCCAGGGTTCTGGTCTCCTCAAGGATTGTGACACTCCGGCAGATGGAGAACATTACAGGGACAGACCTGTCACAGGCAGAGGACTTGGAAGCGTGTATTGTTCTGTGGTCGCTATATATTGTGATTAAGCTCCTGCATCGCTGGAAGTCCACCCTAATGTCAGAGAAGCGTGTTCAGCTGATGGACTACAAAATAACTACAAAACAAGTCCTTCAGAGGAAGAACCTATTCCCCAGCTGGGCATCACTCCAGACCTAGATGGGTGTCTCAGGCCCCTCCTGGAGTGCAGGGGTGAGGGATAAATGAACATTGAGACAGTGTCCGGTAAGTACTGTATAAGGCCTGTGTGAAAGTTTTAAACAAGAAAAAAAAACTGAATGAGAGGGTGGACACTCCATGGCGAAGTGTACAGGGTTTTAATGATGATATTAAACCAGAGTGGAGAGCACTGTACAAACCACCATTAACCAAAAAAGTTGCTGACCTCCAATGGAGAATTTTACATGGAATTGTCTCTGTGAACTCTTTTATCTCCATTTTAAACCCTGAGGTCACACAGGAATGCCCATTTTGTTCACAGAGAAAGACTGTTTTTCATACTTTTATCCTTTTATTGCTCCAAGTTGCAGTCATTGTTTGTGTTTTTACAAAGCATCTTAAGGTCAATTTATGTGGATTTTACTTTTCAGATTTTTATTCTTGGTTTTATATTTGGTCAGAAGAAACAGGTTCAAGTGTCAGGTGATTAATTTTATCTTTGGCCAGGCCAAAATGGCAATATACCTGAGCAGAAAAAGCAAAGTGGCACAAACATAGACCGCAATACCATAAGAATTATCTCTAGACTAATTAAAGCAAGAGGAAAAACTTTGTTTTGTACCAGCATTAGAATGATAGAATCATCACAACTACATACTCAAACTGTTCGTTGTTATGTTTAACCTAAATTATTTTATTTTATTTTTTGATGCTTCTTTAAATATTTATTTATGTATTGAGTCACCCTTATTTCATTGTGTATAATGTGACTTTTGTAAAATAAAGGATTGTATAGTCTCAAAGTCTCTATCTATTTCTCTCTTTCTGTTTCTCACTCTCTTCCACATTCACACACATCTCTTCCTCTCTCTTTCTCTCTCTCTCTCTCTCTCTCTGTCATACACCCCTCTATTTCTGTCTGTCTCTATCTCTCCCACTTTTACATGCATCTCTCTCTCTTTCTCTCTCTCTCTCTCTCTCACACACACTCATTCTCTTTCTACTCTCTTTCTGTCTCTCACTCTCTTCCACTTTCACATGCATCTCTCTCTCACTTGCTGTCTCTCTCTCTCTTATCTACTCCATTTTTCTCCACCTACCTTTCTCCTTCTCCTCACTCTGTTCACACATAGCCCACCTAGTCAATTGGATAGAAAAGAAAACAAACAAAACTGAAAAAAATAAGTTGTATTCAAACTCGGGTCTCAGTAGCGAAATTACATTCTGACTGGAATATTTGTATTTTAAACTAACTTCAAATATTGGTGTTAAAATAGCAGAAACACCAGTTAATATTAAACTGAGTCAGAAATAGTAGAACTAAAGCTGTTCTTGGTATTGTTCATATTGTTTGCAGTACTAGGGTGAATTCATGTACACTATATAGCTAAAGGTTTGTGGACACTTGACCTTCATACATCACACCTACTGTATATGTGTTCGTTCTCCAAACTGTTGCCAGGGAAACATTACAGTTTCCCTTCACTGGAACTAAGAGGCTAAAACCTGTTCCAGTATGGCAATGCCCCTGTGCACAAAGCGAGCTCTTTGAAGACATGGTTTGCAAAGGATGGAGTGGAAGAACTCGAGTGTCCTGCACAGAGCCCTGACTTCAACACCACTGAACACCTTTGGGATGAACTGGAACGCTGACTGAACCCCAATATCAGTACCAATATCACCTCACTAATGCTCTTGTAGTTGAATGACAAATCCCCACAGCCACACTCCTAAATTTAGTGGAAAGCCTTCCCAGAAGAGTGGAGGTTTTTATAACAGCAAAGGGGAGATTAAATCTGGAATGGGATGTTCAACAAGTACATATGGGAGTGATGGTCATGTGTCCACAAACTTTTGGCCATATAGTGTATAATGAGACAGTTGTGGAATTTCCACTTTAACCTTTCTTGTTATTAATAAACCAAAAATGTCATACATTTCTGAAATCCTCAATAATATTCTACAGAAGCATGGCTTTATGGCATCCCTATGTCAAGACTAACCAGAATACTTATATAATAATATTTGCTAATTTGGGATTTTCATGTTTAAACCATTATTTATTTGATGCATACTTTGCATATTGTATGAAGAGAGTAACTGTTAAGAGAGTACTAAGTAAAAGTGACTACATTTACAATGTTGGCCTACGTAACATTTTATAATATATTCAGCAGCAGCAACAACAACAACAGGGTTTAGATATTTTATAATCTTCAGTATTTCAGAAATATTCAGAAAAATACTTGAATTGATGAAATTGCAATTGCACTAAATTGGTTTGCATGGTTTTTCACAGCAATGTTTGTTGGTAAATGAGACCTTTTAGCTGTACTCATGTTCGATGCACATGAATTGAAGCGGGCTTTGGCTGAATGCTGATGACGTCACATGACGTGTCTTGGCCCAAATCTACAGAAAATCTGTAATAATTAAAAAAATTCAAGCTCCTCAGAATATTGTGTAGTTTGCTTGATTTTGTGTTCATTTTTGCGGTCGCAAAAGCAGGAGAAGGACTGCTTAGATAATGACACGAGAATTAAGTTATGTTATTTCTATCAAGCAGTTCCACTGCTAGTGCTCGGTAACAAACAGTAACTTCTCAGCTTTTTTTCTGGCCTGATAAGTTAAACTGTTGTGTTTAACCTGATGTCCCAATACTCCTGATTCACCTTAAGTTAAACCATGGTATGTTAAACTCGAATGTGGAACATTAGTATGTTTAACTTGCTGTGAAATATAAATTGGGATCCAAACAATATGCTGAACTTACTTTAAATTACAGATTTGTTAAACGTGGACTGGAATATTTGAATGTTAATTTTGAAACATTAGAATGGGATTTTTTTTTTTTTGCTAAGTGTTTAGTGTTCTGTTCTTAACCAAACTGAGCTTGGTACATCATCGTGTTCCACTTATTTTAGTACATTTGATATTAGGGCATAACTGTGAAGAACGGTTCGTAGATTGTGTCCATAATGTGACATTTACTGAAACTCAGTTTGAGCAAGAGAGCAAGGAAACAGCTCTTTTACACAAAACTAGAAAAGTTACTCTTTATTTTAAAGAGCCTGTTTGTCTCACAACTTGACAGCTCCATTTAGAACTTTCATTATTATTTTTATTTTAATTTATCTTTTGGATTTTGCACCTCATTTTTCTTCCAGTTTGTGTGTGTGTGTGTGTGTGTGTGTGTTTGCCATATCCCACCCACTAGCTCTGCTCTATCGCGCAACAGCTACACTGAGGGTAAAGGCTAGCACATGCTTCGTCTAAGACATGTAAAGACAGCAACCACATCTTTTCAAAGTGGTCAGGCTGTGTCACAGGCCAGCTGAACATTCTCAGAGAAAAGCACTCTCTGGCCTCTTCTATACTGAGGTGCTGCTAGTGATGATGTGATTGACAGGGAAAAAAGATTAATGCCATGCCTCCCTCTCAGACAGAACAGCCATTTTTGCTCTCTTGGACACTGTGGATGACTGTTGCATTCAAACATACAACCTCTAACAAACACCAAAACAAAACACACAATAAATAACCAAATAACTACATTGCTGTGAAAAAGTATTTGATTTCTTCTGTTTTTGTGTATATCTCATAATAAATTGTTTCAGAAATTAAAACAAAATCTAAGATAAAACAAAGGCAATCTGACTAAACACAAATGTTATTTATTGAAGCACAAATGTTATACAATACCAACTGAGCCTATGTGAAAATTTATTTGCCCTCGTAATTACTAATTCCACAAATCTATGAAACTGCATTCATAATGGTATTCAGCTGGACTAGACACAACCATAATACCATGTTCAATCAAAACACTTAAATAGAACTTTTTCAACAGCATGAAGTTGGTTAAAAGGTCCTACCCAGTAATACCCTATGCCAAATTTGAAAGAAATTTCAGAAATGATGAGTTAGAAGATGATTGAAATACATCGGTCTGAGAAGGGTTACAAAGCTATTTCAAAGGTTCCAAGACTCCAGAGGACCACAGTAAGAGCCATTATCTCCAAATGGAAAAACTCGGCACAGTCGTGAACCTTCCCAGAAGTGGACGACCTTTCAAAATTCCTCCAAGAGAACAGCAACTACTACTCCAGGAAGTCACAAAAGACCCAAGGACAACATCAAAAGAACTATTCATGACTCTGTTCATGACTCCACTATTAGAAAGACACAGTAAAAAGGGAATCCATGGAAGATGGCGAGGCGTAAACCACTGCTATCCCAGAAGAACATTAAGGAACATTTTGGGAGAATGTTCTGTGGACTGATGAGTTGAAAATGGAACTCTTTGGAAGACAGGGGTCTCATTGCATGTGTAAACCAAACACAGAATTCCACAAAAAGAACATCATACCTACAGTCAAGCATGGTGGTGGGAGTGTGATGGTGTGGGAATGCTTTGCTGCAACTTGAATTAATTGAGGGAAACCTGAATTCTGCTTTCTACCAGAAAATCCTAAAGGAGAATGTCCGGTCTTCAGTCCGTAAATTGAAACTCAAGTGCAACTGGATTATGCAG
>JANDJT010000199.1:21866178-21883052 GCA_024331685.1 Stegophilus panzeri | reverse complement strand
TCACTACTTTACATTGTAGCAAAGTGTCATTTCTTCAGTGTTGTCACATGAAAAGATATAATCAAATATTTCCAAAATTTTGTGAGGGGTGTACTCACTTTTGTGAGATACTGTATATATATATATAGTCTGTATATCATAGATATAATATGAATAGTAAACCTATTCTGTATGCATCATGTACATATACAGTCATGTGTTAAGCATCTTTATTTTCCGTTATGCTTTTGCTGAGTGTGTTCTAGGGGTGTAAAATTGTCACTATCTGTATGTTTAGTGCTTCACATATCTGTCTTTAAAATTTTTAGAATAGATTATCTGTTCATTTTTAATAATGTATTCGAATTCATATGTTCAAATAAAGATATTTTGTAGTGCTCTATCTCTGATAGAAATATGAATCCTCTTCAGTGATCCAGTAGTTTTTGGGATATCATGACTTTAATATATGTATTATAAGGCTTTTAGGTAAGAACAAATGAGAGATAGAACCTTATAAGGTCATAGAATGTCCACTGACAGGGTTTTGTGCATATCAGGTGTGCTGGAGGGGGGGATGGGTCATGTACGGGTTATGTTATTCTTGATATTCTTGGGGAAGGAAAATGGCTGTCTTCTAGCTGCCTGACCCAAATATGCTCCTGTCGATGCCAAGCACTCAGAAAATTTTCGGCTTAGCAGCTGTAAGGAAGCTTTGCAGCACTGGACTTAGACAGATATAATCTACTGTCAGTCCTGAGGACTTGACTTGTCCTCTACTTACACTTGCCAGAATTTTCCTTGCAGCTCATTCTGTTTGTTTATGCTGTATGTCAATTTCTGTGAAAGTTTTGGTTTTAAAACCAAGGCTAGAACAAGGTTCTAGCTTTAGACACATATTTAGGCTGCATCACTGTTATGTGATGCAAGGACGAAAACATTTCAACATTTCAAACTTCATTCAGAAAGGCAGAGCAGCAGCAGGTTTGCAATGAATTAAGATTAATATTTGTGGTGTTTTTATTAATATAATATTTGTGGTGCAGAGCAAGTTATTTAAATTAAATAACATCATATAGTGTATGAACAAAAAGAACACGTGAACACCTCATGAATTTGAAAGTATTGTTTTTGATATTACCAGGCATGGTGATGAGAGGATAATACACTTATACAACCATGATCACATAGAGATGCTTTTTAATGAAATATAATTAATTATCCACACATACATAACAGAAATAAGAATATTAATTATATCCACAGTATTTGTCCTCCTACTGTATACATGGTAGGTGGGGAAAAAATCTGAATTTATGGGGGACAAAATGTTATTACAACATAATGAGACAAGTATTTACCAAAAAAGAAACATTTTTGTATTTTGTCCACCCCAGTACACTGATGACTATAGATGAGACCTTTCTTTGGTGCATTTGTAAAATGGGACCTTTCTGTCAGACCGATTTTGATTCTGTTCTCGGCTCAGCATCCTGCCCTAGTCTGGAATAATGAGATGTCGCGGGATCCAGTTCCATTCCATTCGATTTTGCTGGCTTGCATTGTCTATTTGTTCTTGTTTGTCAGCGTGAGAGCTGTGAGCTGAGAGCTGAGCCAGAAATCCAGTACTTTCTATCAAAAATAATATTAAAAAAAAAACCTCACAGGAAACTGCATGATTCCATCTGCATTATGCTAACTAGAGCGTAACGTTAATGGGACTGGGCGATGGATAAGAGCGATGGGAACAGGTAGAAATAGTGAAATATAGTGGCAATTGTGGGGTTTTTTTCCAATCTCTCCATCATCATCATCATCTTCATCACAATCGTCACAATACTGTAGAATAACTTATTATTTTATAATAGACTGAGACATATTTTATCATGTCACAAGTCCTGTCCTAACACCTGTGTTGCATGCTATACACTACTTTTCGTGCATGTGTATTAGACTGCAGCTATTTTGCTGTATCTCTTTTAATTAGGGTCATTACCCTGCCCCTGCTTTGGCACGTAAATCATTAGCATCCTATTTTGGAAGCATATTTAAGGCGGTTATATGCTACTGGGCATTGCGTCATTGTTGAGTGACTGCCACTTCCCGTGCCACTTGTTTTGAGCTGAAGTGTTGCACACCGGCTGATGTGCCATTGGCTGATTGCCTTTGCCGGTGCTGCGTTCTTTTGCTCCAGTGCATTTTATTGTGATAAATGGAGCTTGCTTGGCTGGCTGCTGGTTACTTTCAGGTATGTCTTTATGATTTTAGCTTTTCTGGTTATTTTATACGGAGTTGTTAGTTATGGGAGTTGTGTGTTTCGTTGTGTTTTCGTTTAGTTTTGTTTGTTTTGTGTTTTTGCTCTTTCACCATTTTGTTTCTTTTTCTTGTTTGTTTTCTCCGTTATATTGAATTGTTTCATTGATTGGTATTTTTTTCTGTGCTGTATTGTTTTGCTTTGCTAGGGCACAAGTCCGTTGTCCTGTAAAGGTCACGCTGTTAGGGTGGGCCAGGTTTGTTTGTATTGTGTCTCTAACTGTTGTTGGAGTTTAGTGAGCCCCAGGTTTGAGTGGTTTGCTGTCTATTCATTTATTTTTTTTAGTGTGAAGTTGGTTTCTTTGTGTATCTGTTTCTTTTTTGTTATTATTTATAATAACATGATAATAATATTATATTATTATTATATTTGTGTTTTGTTTGATTCCAGGTGCTGCACGTCCAGAGTAGGTGGGCTAATGTCTTTTGTGCTGGTGGTTCTCTTTATACGGCGTGCTGTATGCAAGCCAATGTAGTGATTTCTGAATGCAGGTGCGTGTGGGTGTGATACTGTGAATGTGTGGGTGATGCATTATTTCAGGGGATAACCCAAGCCCACTCTGCTGCTGGTAAACCTGAGCCCTGTGACTTGTTTAAAGTGTCTTTCTGGTTGGTGTCTGCTTTGGCAATAGCAAATTGTGAGCATGCTGATTGTCCTTGAATGTAACTGACATGAAATTCTGCATTTTATCCATCTATCCATCCATCCATCCATCCTTATCCTACAGGGTCATGGGGAACCTGGAGCCTATCAGGGTTAGGGTTAGGAAAGCAAAACAGGGTACACCCTGGATGGGGTGCCAATCCATCGCACACTCACATACACATTCACACACCCATTCATACACTACGGACACTTTGGACATGGTAGGCTGCCATGCCAATCAGCCTACCATGTATGTCTTTGGACTGGGAGGAGGAAACCAGAGTACCCAGAGGAAACCCCCGCAGCATGGGGAGAACATGCAAACTCTGCACACACAGAGCCATGGCGGGAATCGGACCCTCAATCCAGGAGGTGTGAGGCAAACATTCTAACCACTACGCCACCATGTGCCCCCATTTTATCTTAATTTTAAAATATTTTTATCTGAAAACTATTTATTGTTGCTCTAATAAAGATATCCACGTCTCATGGTCCCTCTTTGAGAACTCGAACCTGTTTGTCCTTTGGATATTTCCCTGGTATATTCACCAGGGTGGCATAGTCTGTTTTTCCTCATTTTCTTATTGTATTTATTTTTCTGTCTTTTCTTCTCCAAATCCCTAGTCCCATATGTTGGTGCCCTTTTCATTTTAACCAATGGCATACTTTAGAGAGTTTGCCTGTCTACCTTCCCAAATGATTCCCCCAACGCTACACATGTATACATATTTAAACTGCTCTTGATTTCCAAACCAATGCGATTTAGAGCACAAGATCTAGTACGTCTTCATTGCAACCTCGCTGTGAGTTGATGTTCCTTAATAGTCAATGATTTAAACAGGATGTATCCTCTTTCTGCTGAAATCAATGCTCTTCTCATATATTTGTTGGCCAGATGCCAGTGCTTTTTTTCCCCTGGTCTGCTTTGGGTTTAATTTAATTTGTAGTCACCTAAACCCTAGGAAGTAAAAAAATCTAATTCTATTTAACATGTGCTGAGGTTCATTAATATTCCCAGCCTAATCGCTAATATTTGTTAAATGCTAAAGTCAATTCACGGCCTTGTGAAAGTTAATATTATTATTGAACAAAAATTCCAGGCATGTTGTGAATCAGTTAGGGGAAATTGACACCTTCAATGCTACATTAGGTAAAGTAAGCATATTATGTACATCTGTATTGCTTTTATTAATATATTATTGCACAGCTGTTCATTCTATGTTTATCCAGCAAGGTCTTTTCATGTCATGAATGTTGTAATTGATTTTCATAGTGCACAAATCAAACCAGTGGTGTCATTAAGGTCTATCACTCTACATTTTATCTTGAATAATTTTTCGTATCAAAACCTGAAGTTAGAGAGAATGGAACTCTGTTAATGTTTCCTGGATTCCTGACCAAAGTATTAACTCCTCATTAGTCAATAAAACACCAAATCATGTGTACAGGTCAGTTATCCAGAATCATGTCCAGCCAATCAGAATCTGATTTGATCAGCAGTGATCATAAATCAGGCTATAAAGAGTTGGATGCTCCTTTCATGTGAGCTGAGAGACCTTGCCCCTGGCAGAGGGAGTTAAGTATCTTGGAGGATCTTGAGTGATGGGTAATGATAGAGTGAGATTGACAAATAGATGGTCAGAGGCAGTCACTGTGTCTGTCTCTGGTGGTGAAGCAGGAACTCAGTTTGCAGATGAAGCTCTCTGTTTAAGGGTCTGTCTACAGCCCTGTTCTCACCCATGGTTAGTGATTGATAGAATAAGGTTATGAGTACAGGCTGTGGAAATGAGGTTCCTCTGCAGGGTTGCTCAGTTTACTCTCTGCTATTGGGTGGGGAACTGGAGAACCTCTGACAAGAGCCTCTGAATTGAGAGGAGCCAGTTGAGGTGGTTTAGAAACCCGTATATCAGTTATATTCCACTGGACAGAGCCCCGGGGCATGCCCAGGAGTCAATGGACAGATTATATCTCCCAGTTGGCTTGAAAACATCTGGTGATCCATCAGGAGGACCTGGAATCTGTGGCTACTGATTGAGAAGCCTGGACTGATCTTCTCATCCTGTTGTCACTAGGACTGCCACCATGAACACCAGAAGGAAAAGGAATGAATACCTGTATTCCTGTTTAACTGATATAAAAAGTGAATCAAACATCCATCCATTTTCCATACCACTTATCTTGCACAGGGTCACTGGGGAGCCTGGAGCCTATCCCAGGGAACTCAGGGCACAAGACGGGGGACATAAAAGGGCACAGTCGCACAAACATTCACATACTACAGACAATTTGGAAATGCTAATAAGCCTACAATGCATGTCTTTTGACTGGGGGAAGAAACCAGAGTACCCGGTGGAAACCCCTGAAACAAGGGGAGAATGTCAAGCTCCGCACACACAGGACGGAGGCAGGATTAGAACCCCCAACTGCAGAGGAGTGAGGCAAATGTGTTAACCACTAAACCACTGTGCCCCCCTGCAATTCAAACATATTGATCATGATATAAAGTACTATATTAGTGTCATATAAAGAATTATTGTTACATGGTTCAACAAAAACAGAACACTGAGAGCAAAAAACAGCACTTTGAAATGATACAGGAAAGATGACCATATGGAGTAAAAAATGGCAATGAAACTCATAATCTGGATGAAATGATTAGATAAATATTGCTTGTAAATGAAACCCCACATTTTAAATCAATGGGTAAAATAAATACAATTAAAGTATTTACTGAATCTAGACTCAGCAAAAAAAGAAACGTGCACTCACATTCAGCTGCTTTTATTTCTAGCAAAATTCCTAACGTGTAAATATTTGTAAATGTTATAAATTAACATTATATTAATTAACATTATATAATGTTATAATTAACATTATATAACATATAACATTATATTAACATAAAAGATTCAACAACTGAGACATAAACTGAACAACTTTCTCAGACATTTGAGGAACAGAAATGGAATAATGAGTCCGTGAAAAAAGGGGGGTCAATATCAAAAGTAACAGTCAGTATGTGGTGTCCACCAGCTGCTTTAAGTATTACAGCGCATCTCATCCTCATAGACTGCACCAGATTTGTCAGTTCTTGCTGTGAGATGTTACCCGACTCTTCCACCAAGGCATGTGCAAGTTCTCGATCACGTCTGGGGGGACACGTGGTTAAATGTAATTTTCCACTGCAAGGACGATCAGACATCCTTCCTGTCTCCCTGTAGCACTGTCTTAAGCTTCTTACATTGCAGACATTGCAGTTTATTGTTCTGGCCACATCTGCAGTCCTCATGCCTCCCTGCAGCAAACCTATGGCATGTTCACACAGGTGAGCAGGAACCCTAGGCATCTTTCTTATGGTGTTTTTCAGAGTCAGTAGAAAGGTCTCTTTGGTGTCCTAAGTTATTGTAACTGTGACCTTAATTGCCTACCTCCTGTAAACTGTTAGTATCTTAAGGACTGTTCCACAGGTGCACATGCAATAATTGTTTATGGTTCATTGAACAAGCATGAAAAACATCGTTTTAACCCTTTCCAATAAAGATCTGTAAAGCTTATTTAGATTTTCCAAAATTAACTTTAACATACGGTCTTCTGAAAAAGGGACATTTCTTTTTTCTTTTTCTTTTTTTTGCCAAGTATAGTATTGCTAAAATATATTTTCCAGAGATAGGATGGATTTAGATGGTTTGAGCTAAGCCCTGAATACCCAGAAATTGAAAATCTTCCATCTTGTTACAGTATAATAGCATAGCTTGTTTTATTTTCCCTTTTACCAGTTGCTTTCCCCTGAGGCTGCTGTGATCGAAATAGACTTTCAGTGTGATCGTGTCCCATGGGTAAAAGCAATCAAAGGCGACCTGTCCAATAATTACACACCATATAATGCTTTTATCCATGTCAGAAATTACATTTACCCCACAGCCATTATATGTATATATTGAATTTAATGCTTCACACCAAACTCATTGATGTAAAGCCTAGAAATATGTGCTTTAGAATCTACTTTCTCTGCAATCCGCATAAGTTCAATTGGGCTTCATTCATCTGCAGACTCAATAGACTCCTGCGTTTTTTACATTTTATTATTATTTTTTTTGTGGTGTCAAGTTATGAAGTGTACCCCAAAGAGCTGCTAAATTACACGGCATTCTGTTACACCTACTTTGATCCTTACAAATGTGTCTCTGGGTTTAACACCATTTTCCACAGTGCGGATCTTCCATGAAAAATGGATGCTTGCTTTCTAAGGCGTGGAAGGGTGTGAGGTATTGAATATTTGAAGAACCTCAGTGCACACACCTCCTTCACATGTAGTCTGAATACAGTATATCTGAAAGGGTTTTGTTATCCTTAGAACAAAATGTTTTGTATAGTCTTTTTGATATATTATGCTATTTGTTATATGGGGAAAAGGTTGTGTGTTGTGGAAAAGAAAGTTTCCAGATTTCGGAGTTCCTCATGCCATTGTTGTAAGAGGTGCCACAAAGTAAGGAATAAGTAATGAATAAAACATGATGGAATATGCTATTTTAGGAAAATAATCAGCAATGGCTTGGTGTGATGGGCCCAAAGTGAAGCAGAGTTACTGTTACAACCCCAAAATGAATTATTTTCCAATGACATGATGATTTAACATTGTAATTTACCAGTGATTACATCTTTATTAATTAAAGAAGAAGACACATCATACCTGTATAAGTTTATAGTTCTATTTAATGTAGTAATTTATGTTATAAACAGTCCTCTCCTGTCCATTCTCCATCTGAAATCCTCTGTTATAGAAACCATAACATATTAGAACAAGCACTTAATATAATAATATAATAATAACCTCATTTATATTACAGCTGGAACTACTGAAGGGTAAAATAGTGGGCAAAGAAATAATTGTAATAATCTTCCCATGTACAGGCTTCCAAATTGGGTCCGATCATAAAACCACCACAGCCGCCATGTTTGGTGTGAATCTTCCAATTACACAGAGCTACTGAGGAGATGATTTAACATATCTACATGATTGTATCCAGAGGCGATACATATTTAGCAAGCATTTGGCAAGCACACAGTTAGCAACTTGAGAGAAATAATGATGAAGTAGAGAAGAAGAGTAGTACACATAAGTGTCTTAAAGGGTCTCTTAAAAGCTTTTCCACTAAAATGTTACATGTGTTTCCATCACAACAATGCCTCACGGCTTTTCTGGTGTCATTAGCATGATGTAGCCAAGGATGTCATCATGTCAGAATTGAAATGTGTAAGGAAAAGGTACAAGCACTTACATAGTATATGTAATGCTGTGAAAAAGTATTTGCCCCATCCTAATTTCTTTTGTTTTTGTGGATATCTCCTACTAAATAGTTTTAGATCTTCAAATAAAATACAACATAAAACAAAGGCAACCTTTGTAAACATACAATGTACTTTTTATTTTATTTCTTTTCTTATTGAAGCAAAAATAAGTTATCCAACACCTATCACCAGCATGAAAAACTAATTGCCCCCTTAAAATTTAAATCTGGTTTAACTGCAATAACTACAATAACCAATAACTGCAACCAAATGCTTCTGATAACTGGAGATCAGTTTTTCACTTACTCCTAGGACTAGGACTTACTCCTATGCTTTGGATCATTGTCTTGCTGTATAATCCAGTTGTGCTTGAGTTTCAACTTACAGACTGAAGGCCGGACATTCTCCTTTAGGATTTTCTGGTAGAGAGCAGAGGCTAGTTACTGCAAGTTGCCCAGGCCCTGAAGCAGCAAAGCATCCCCACACCATCACACTTCCACCACCATGCTTGACCGTAGGTATGATGAACATTTTGTGCAATTTGGTGTTTGGTTCACGTCAGATGTAATGGGACCCCGTCTTCAAAACAGTTCCACTTTCGATTCATAAGTCCACAGAACATTCTCCCAAAAGGATTGAGGATCATCAAAGTGTTGGCAAAATTCAGAGGAGGCTCAATGTTCTTCAGGGTTAGCAATGGTTTTCACCTCACCACTCTTCCATGAATGCCATTTTTACCAAGTGTCTTTCTGATAGTGGAATAATAAACAGTGACCTTTATTGATGCAAGAGAGGCCTGTAGTTCCTTTGATGTTGTCTGGGGGTCTTTTGTGACTTGCTCGATGAGTAGTTGCTGTGTTCTTGGAGGAATTTTGGAAGGTTGGCCACTTCTGGGAAGGTTCACTACTATGCCGAGTTTTTCCATTAGGAGATAATGTCTCTCACTGTTGTCATTTGGAGTCCCGGAGCCTTTGAATAGCTTTGTACCCCAATCACCTTCTTCCTCATCATTTCTGGAATTTCTTTCAAATGTGGCATAGTGTGTTACTAGGTAAGACCTTTTAACCAACTTCATGCTGTTGAAAAAGTTCAATTTAAATGTTTATTTGATCGAACAGGGTTTGCAGTAATCAGGCCTGGTTACGTCTCGTCCAGCTGCAGTTTCATAGATTTGGGGAATTAGTAACTATGGGGGCAAATACATTTTCACACAAGCCCAGTTGGTATTGGAGAACTTTTTTTTTTGCTACAATAAATAACATTATTATTTAAAAACTGTATTGTGTGTTTACTCAGGTTGCCTTTATTTTATCTTAGATTTTGTTTTTATTTCTGAAACTATTTAGTATGAGATATATACAAAAACAGAAGAAATTGAGAGCAAATACTTTTTCACAGCACTGTATATTAAATTAACTATTTAGGTTGAGGTGTTTGCTGAGGATAAATTTAGCTATGTTCGTATATGGCTAATTTGGGAAATGTTCATGCACAGCAATACCCCAGTTATTTTAATTATGGAGAAATATTGGTAACACTACAATAACTGTACATGAATAGTCATGCACTAATACCTGAATTAATACTTAATTAATTATGAATTAATGATGAGTTAAGGAATGTACTAATCATTAACTAATGAAGGGCTAACCTTAACTGCAACGAGAGGCTTCTGAATTCATGTGTGAAAAATGACCAGCTTAAGTACATGCTAGTACATGTTTGTTAGTTAATGTATTAATTAACTAATTAAATCAAACATGTTCTATAAGAAAGAATGTGAATTATAGCAAATTATATAAACAATTTAAAATTATGCACCTTTAATTCATATTCTTCTACATTTTTTTGTTTTGGCATGGACATTTGGACTGGTTCTGGAGTAACTGCAACCAATGTTGTTGCCAGACACTATTCTTGAAAAAGTTTTTGCTTTTGAGCTAATGCTTAATCCAGCCACAATTTAAAGCAAGGTTTCTTTATAAACACTATTTTTTTCTTAAATTTCTAGAATAGTACCACTTTGTAAGTCAGCGCACTCACAGGTGATATTAGGGTGACCAGACATCCCACATTGCATTATAATGCACAGCATTTTAGTCCTTTGTCCTGCATCCTGCAACCTGAGATGATGTCCCACATTTTGATTGGAAATAGAGTTTGAACAGACTGTGTGAAAGTTGAAGTGTGGAAGCGGGGACCTGCTGGAGCATCAGTTTGTGAATGGAGGGAGGAGTTGGAGAAGGTGAGTGGTAAGGATTGCACACCTGCGGGGAGTTATACTAATGAATGTTCTGTGTTATAGTGAGCCGAGGCGAGAATAAACATGGGAGAGACGGGCACCGAATCTGACATTCAACAATGGCTGTGAAGAAAGTATTGAAGCCTGTCATCAAAGGGCTATCAGCTTTCACTCAAACTTGGCACACATGAGGTCAAGCCATAGAAATCCATTTTTTTTATGCAGTAATGTTTCTCTTTATTGCATTGTTTGATACAAAATCCATAAATATAAATAGGCTGAGTGTACATGTTTCTTATACACTTAGATAGACATAAAAATGGTAGGTCTATGGGTGTCAGAAATATGTCGCACATTATCCCACACAAACTTACTACTTGTCCCACATTTGATCCGTGCCACATGATCGGGAGGCTTGGGGGGGATTTAGTTACAAAATGTTGAGAACCTCTGCCCTAGGTGATATACCAAACACAGCTCACATGCACAACCTAAAATATCATGGATGGATTAAAAAAGATTTACAGGTAAGTTATCCATTTTTTTCCACTTTTTGGTGTGGAACAAGTTATTTTAAAACAAACACAAAAAGTTTCTCCAAGAAACAGAACCCCAGTAGCACACAGCATGTTTTGATGTCGCTCAACTTGAATCACCCCGAGTAATCTGAGACAAGAATGGCCCTTGTCTCAGATTTCTTCACCTGTAGCATCAGACATGTTGTACAGAGTCTCCTCTAGATTATGGGAAGGTGCAAAGCATGCTGGGTCATTTTCTTTCAAAGCCAGAAATAGCCTGCACTGGCAGGCAACCCTGTTGGTGGACTTCAGATTGGCCTTAGGTGACTATAAAGGAGGCATGCTGTTACTTTTGTTGCCATCATAAGAGTTACAGGTATCCAGCTAAGAGTTGTTTTTTTTTACTTGTCAGGCGGAAACAATCAGAAAAATGAAATAGAAGTAGTCAGCAACTACTGTGAATATTCTAAAAAAATATCAAAAGGTGCTAACCAAAGAATCAGTAGTAATTATGAGACTGGAACTCACATCATAATTTATTCCCATTTATCATCCCTTACATGTCTTCTCTTTGCCAGTGTTTCTAGCCTAGCATGAAAATAATATTTAGGGTTAGAAAGGAATCCTTGTTACCAACAATCATCTAAATATTACTCACAAATGCACAAAATATAGATTTGAAAATCTTTGCTTTCATTAGTGCAGTGCACTTTGCATGTTTGTGTCCCAGAGAAAAACATGCAGCGAAACGATATTTATACCTCAAGGTTAAAGTGTTTTCCCTCCAGAACATGACAAATTTAGATTCAGGCCTCCAAGTACTGAAGTGGAAAAGCGACAGTGAATAAATAAACAGATTTGGAGGTGGACAAATAACTTCAGCTGCTACCCCATAATCCCCTCTAGCTAGGATTAGCCGCACTCTCTATGGCCTCAAAATAACACTTTGAGTGCATGCATATCTAGAAGGAAAACATTTCTCACTTGAAAAGACACTGCAGTTTACTCACATATGGCTCTTTTATGTATAAGTACACTAATTGCAGTCAGGTGTCTATTGAGATGCATGCAATATTTACAGTATATGCTTAAAACTATTGATAAACGCGTGTCGAGACATAATTAAGTTAGGACTGTTAATCAATTTTAGTCTTAGTTGCATTACACTTTCATGAATAATACTGACTTATTGTTGAGGTATTATTTGCTTTCACAGTTTGTTTCAGATGGAACTTTCTTAGCAGCTTTAACGTAGGAATAAATTTCTTTAGTTGAATGTGCAGCAAATACAGTCAGGTCTATGAGTGTTTGGACAGTGACACAATTTTCAGCATTTTTGCCTCTGTACACCACCAAAATGGATTTGAAATGAAGCAATCAAGATGTGATTGAAGTGAAAACTTTCAGTTTCAATTCAAGGGGTTTAACAAAAATATTGCATTAACCGTCTAGGAATTGCTGCCATTTTTCCTTCCATTTTCACAGACTCAAAAGTAATTGGAGAAACTAACATAATCATAAATATTAGGATTATTTTTAATACTTGAATGCAAATCCTTTGACGGCCTGAGGTCTGGAACCCATGAACATCATCAAATGCTGAGTTTCCTCCAACAGTCCATTGTGGTGGTGTACAGAGGCAAAATTACAAAGATTTTGTCACTGCCCAAATATTTATGGACCTGGCTGTACAGTTTTGAAAATCAGTATTGGTATTTTCAACTAAAAATCAAATATTGAAAATGTTGTGGTGGCACCGTGGAGCATGGTGTCCCATCCATGGTTGAAATCCCAGTGGTCCTGGGATTGGCTTAAAGCACTTTGGATAAAGTACTTACCGAAGTTGAATGAACGAGTGAAAAAATTGCACATGCAATCTCAAGTAAAATCATTATGTGCATATGTGATCATATGTGATCTGTAAAGGCATTCTGTTTCTACTTTAAAGTCTTATTTATAATCCATGGACCCTCTAGCTCCTTCAGAGTCTTCTCTATAGTGTCGCTTCGGTGTCTCTACTTCCTAGCTCGCTAGCTAGCCAAGGGCACTAAACAGCCTAAATGATGAAGAAGTTCTACGAGGGTGCGAGTTCGGTTGTTAAACACAGCAATAAAACCTCCTTCTCTTTCCGTAACGTAATCCATTCATTCTTCACGTCTGCCCTCCGGCTAAAGGAAAGGAGGAGAGAAATCAACACGGCTCAAAGCTGGCCAAATTTGGCACCGGCCGCTCATCAGTTTGATTTATAGCCACCTCACTGACACCCATCATCACTGTAATAGCAGCTTATAACTGATAGCCCTGGCACTTTGTCTGGCAGCACTAAAGCAATGCTGATTTACCTGCTCTGTCCAATGAGAGGCTACATTTGTTATGACATGATGCAAAATGTTATTAATGGATGTGACATACACAGGGCTATGTTCATGTTGCATGTAACGGGACACAGAAGTAAGTGAGATTCTCTGAGACACCTCAAGTGCCCTTGGCCCATATGCAAGAATATAAGTCTGTGTGCAGGGAAAGATATGTCAAGCCATGTCGATATAATGGTTTCCACATTGTCCACTTATCATGCTTTGCTGGTTTACTGTACACAACAGAAGGAGATATGTTTCATTTTCAACACAATCCACATGGCATCTGTGTTACAGATATGCAACCTTAACTCACTATGTTTAAAGAAATACAGTTGAGGCCAAAAGTTTAGGATAAAGACACTCAAATGTAATTTTCACAACTCCACACATTTCATACTACCATACATTTCTTGTCTTAAGTCAATTAGGGAATCTAATTACATCCACTTTGTTAGTATTTGCTGCCTTTTAATTCCAATTGGACTGGAGGTATGACTAGTATTTGGAGGTATGCTTAGGAGGTACGCTTCAGTATCTTTAGATAATCCTCCTTCCTCATGATGCCCTCTATTTTCTGAAGTGTACTGGTCCATTTTCCATCAAAACACTTCCATAACACGATGCTACCACCCTCATGCTTCACAGTTAGGATGGTGTTCTTCAGATTAAAAAAAAACTTTATCCTTTTTCCTCCATACATAGTGTTGATCATTATGACCAAATAGTTTGATTTTTTGCTTCATCAGACCAGAGAACAGCTGTTGTATTTTTTTTTTTCCAGCAAACTTCAGTCAGTTTTTTTTTTTTTATGCCAGTCTTCTTCCTACAGACTTTGAAAAGATGGCAATGGTGGACTTACTGGTGAATGTTCATATTTTTTACCTGATACCTCAAACTCCTTCATCAGTTCCTTTGTTGTTGTTGTTTTGGGGTTCACTGGAACCTTTAGGACCAAAATTTATTCATCTGTGGGAGTTAATTTGTGCCTCTTTCCTGAATTTCTGTGTGCTACTGAGATTTTTATATTTGCATGTAACAGGTTGTACAGATGCTCATTGCACCTTCAGTTGTTTGTAAATTACTCCAAAGGAACAGGACTAGTGGAGGTTCACACTGTTTCTTTAGAGGTCTTGGCTGAGTTGACTGGATTGTCCCCTGGTATCAAGGGCAAAAAGGCACTGGTTCTAAATATAACCACATGTGCCCTCCCAAATAACTCCTAATTTTGACAAATGGCCAATCAGAAGCTTTTAAAACTCATGAGATACATTTCTGGAATTTCCACACTGTTTAAAGAGATAGTCAGCTTAGTGTATGTAAACCTTTGACCCACTGTAATTCTTATATAGTGAAATAAATCTGAAATAAATCTCTAATTAAATGTTTTGCTCTAAGAAAAGAAATGTTTCATGGATATTCCACAACATTAACCCTTTCTTGTGTAAATTTTTTTTTTTACACTATTTTGATCCCCCCACCCCAATATTTCAAATTTGAACTTGGGATATATTATATGAAATGATATATTGAAAAGTAAATTGATTGTCCATGTATAGGACATTAAGGTAGTAAATATATAATGGTGATGACTAAAATTAGAGAAAATAATTTTCTTAACACAATCTAGCAAAACAACTGACATGAAGAACATTTACAGAGTTTATGGAGGCTAGAAAGTTCAAAGAAATCTATACTGTATACTGTACCTAATCTATTTAAAAATGCTAAGGTGTTCATTAGAGGTGCAAAAATACATTTTTTTTTTAGTTTAGGATTTCATAAAGAGCAACAGAAAACAGGATAGTAATAGTTTTATTTATTTATTCATTTATTTTTTTTTTTAACTCACATTGCTGGTGGAGGTGATTTAAATCTTTTTATTTACAGCCTTAAAATGATTCTCTAAGTTTACACACTGTGCATGAAAGAGTTACATGTGTCTATTAAAGGATAAAAAGGGTGTCTTTAAAAAATGTAATATAATCACTGGTATAATGATTATACAAAATATGAGCGGTGTGCTGTTATTGGAAATTAATCAGATTTGTTGTGGAAACAGTAATTCAGTTCAGGCCATTCACACCACACTGCACTGTTGTTGATTATTTTATAATATTTGCACATCTTCTTGTGTTTTATTCCTTATGTACATAATTGTGGCTAATAGTATTGTCTTCTACTGTTAGCTCTTGGCACAGCAGTGCATTAGCGATTATATTAGTTAGCCACTGATATACTGATAAATATATATATAGTATAATAACTAATATTCCTAGTCCTTCATTTAATACTAATTTGCATTTAGTATAAGAAATGTAAACTGATCACAGTTGGTAAGACAGATATGGAAAACATAAATATGCACATACATGCATTACAAGCCAGACTGTATATTTATTTTGGGTTCTCCTTATGCTTCTATGACATTGTGTGTCTGTTTTTCTGCTACCCTACAACGTGGTAGAAGTCACTTTTGGTTGGAGGAATAAATGAGACTGCCACAGCTATTGGGGTGTATAAGACAGGACTGCAAGTGACCTGTTTCTTTTGCACAAATAGGACACATAGCCCATATCCCTCCACATGCCAGTCATTTATCAAAATCTTACACCCTAACAGCACCTACCTTGGTGGTATTGCATTGTACTGTATTGTCGTTACTAGTTATAAAGTAACATATAATGTTTAAAGTTTGAGCCAAATGACTGGAGAAAAAAAAGAATCTCCCACTCGCCCACTGTTAATAAGAACAAATCCGTTTGCTTTAAAGTTTTCCTTGACAAAAGCACTCCATGGAAACGTCCTCCCACGCTTTCCCTCCACATCTTATTGCCTTTTTGTAACATTATTACCTCGGCAGGAAAAGGAAGTGCCGAGCTAATATGAGGAAACTAATGCCGGGATGATTAAATGACAAATCCAGCCTCTGTCTCCAGACAGAAGTCCTGCAGCTGGCTCAAGCCGGACAAAGAATGATGCAAATAACTAGAAATGAGAGCAAAAGCTGCTGTCTAAGTTTAAGGATTATGGAGTCAGAGGAGGTAGAGCCTGGGGGATAGTGAAGAAGGCTCAACATTTGTTGCCCGTTCGTCACTGAACGTGAAACGTGTAGCTTTCGGGGAAATGATGTAGATAAAATTGTTAAGAGTACGAGTAATGCCAAAACAGAAGTATTTAGAAAAGCAGTGTGAAAAAAAAAGATAAAAAAATAGCGTGTTGAATGAAATTTGCTGTAGTTTATGGGACATAAACAAACATTCAAATGGCAAATTACAGTATAAAATTGTTTTTGAAAGATTTTTTTTCAGTGATATATCTAAACTATGGAAGCCCTAAGAGGCCATGTATTATTATTATTTATTTATTTCTTGTTTTCTCATGATCTCAATTTAATTTTCTCGTGATTTCCACAAAAAAGCTGTTATATCAAGTATACAGAAAAATGTAGTCATGATCACAAGAAAACAACTTTTGTTATGTCGAGATAATGAGAAAATTAAGTTGAGATCACGAGAAAACAAAACAAA
>JANDJT010000199.1:21850812-21862728 GCA_024331685.1 Stegophilus panzeri | reverse complement strand
GCTGGTAAGCTGACAAAGAGAACTTCACTCAATCCATAAACCTAGAGCTCGAGGACTGAAGGCTGACGGGAGGAAAAATAGAAGAATATAAGAAAATAAGACTATAAAGAATATAAGAGTGACCTGTCCACTCTTGACCCTAACAGTCATGTTATGTAGTCACCATGTTTTGAACAAAATTTCTTTCCCCAGAACTGCTGATTTCACTTAAATTGACTGATTATTTACCAAATTTGTGTCTTCTTGATATATATTTATGTCACTATATATTTACCCCCCCTCTAGGTAGGTATAGGAACCCAGAGTTTCATCAATAGGAGAAAAACTCTGCTGAGTATATCAGTTGTATAATTATATCTGCTGAGATAAACTTCCCAGTTAGCCCATAACATAGCTAGCTAGCTAACAAAGCTACCAGTAGCCCACTACTGTCTGTTGAAGATGTACTGTGTGTAAAGTGTATGAGAACAGTGGATTATCATCCATCCATCCATGTATCCATTTTCCATACCACTTATCCTACCCACAGTCATGGGGGAGCCTGGATCCTATCCCAGGGAACTCTGGGCACAAGGCAGGGGACACCCTGGATAGGGTGCCAACCCATCGCAGGGCACAACTGCACACACATTCACACAGTATGGACAATTTGGAAATGCCAATCAGCCTAAAATGCATGTCTTTGGACTGGAAGAGGAAACCGGAGTACCCAGAGGAAACCCCCGAAGCACAGGGAGAACATGCAAACTCTGTGCACACAGGGCGAAGACAAGATTCGAGGTGCCCAGGTTATCAAGTTTAAAGCAAATATGCCAGTCACTGCAGAATTTGAAAAGGTTGAAAGTAAAGCTTGCTATGTAAATTAAACGAATGGCTAAATTTCTCCTGTTCTGCCAGTATACAGTATGATGTATTTCAGGGACATGCCCGATGATGACACACAGCACACTAGGAAGTATACAACTCACTGTAGGTTGAGACATATAACATCGGTCATTTATCTCTCTTTGAAATGTGCCAGTAGCAGGAAATCCAAGAGAGGATTAAACCTGGTCATTCACAGGACCTTTTTGTGCCATTTCAAAGTTGAATAAAATCATCCCCCCTACAGTATTAGTTGTAAATATTTATCCCCAGATTGTCCATCCATCCATTTTCCATACAGCTTATCCAACACAGGGTCATGGGTGAACCTGGAGTCTATCCCAGTAAAATTGGGGCACAAGGCAGGGTACACACTGGACAGGGTGCCAAACCATCATAGGGCACAATCCCACATACATTCACAGACTATGGACAATTTGGAAATGCCAGTCAGCATATAACACATGTCTTTGGACTGGGGAGGAAACCGGAGTACCCAGAGGAAAACCCTGAAGAATCCCCAGACTAGCCAATCTTTATTCTTACATGTGATTCCTGATCTGTTAAACTCCCAGGACCTGTTGATGAGTCCAGGCTCACATTCCTCACTCTTGTAACCCAGCAAACACGTGATGTGCAAGAGACCTAGAGATCGCATCTGGATCATGTCAGTTGGTTCAGACACATATCTGTATGTCTGTGAGATGTCCAATGCAGAATCAATATTTTAGACAACTTTTGAATGTCTTCATATTTTTAAGACTCATACAGTATGTGCACATTCCAATACTGTCACACTTTTTTCTGACATTTACCATTTCACAAGGGCCAGGGGTACTGTATCGCCTCATTTCTGGATCCTTTAATCTGTGGGTGAAAAAGAGGTGGTAAGGAACAGGTGGGCCTCCAGCTGTTCCCCCGGCACACGGCCATCACCCTTCAGAGCCAGATGGAGCTCTTCCACACTTCCAAAAAAAGAAGAAAAAAAATCTGCTTTGAGTGTGGAGGCCTCACAACCCTGCAATATGACAAACGGCTTTATTAATGTGCAGCACTCCAGATAACGCTGTCAGACCGTGTATGTGTCTGTCTCAACATCATATGGAATGAGCTTGTTTTCAGTGCAGCATGTCAGTAAATGCTGTTCACTGAGCAGTGCGATGCTGCAGATGGCACTTTGTCATAATTACAGTGGAGGTGTTATTATACCTGATAATGAACAAAAAACGAAGCAGTGCTTCGGAGTGCTCCTTTACTTAGTTACACAGTATATATGTGTGGCATACAAATAGCGTGAAATCAATTACATTTTTCACATTAATATGTTTTCTAAGAGCGGTATCAGTAACACCATCTTTAACAAGCATAATAAACAGGTGCACACACACACACACACACACACACACACACAAACACTTCTAGTACTCTATTTAAGGTGGTTTTCTATAGAACTGTATTATTAAAATCTCAATATTGCTATGCTTAAACTTCAGAAACCCAGTATAAAAATCTTTTTTATTTTACTTGGTTTAACTACGACAGCTATATTTGTGTTATGGCACACAACAAATTTTTGGTTATACATCTGTAAACATTTTGCACATTCTTGTTCCTTAGACTTAGAACTTAAGTCCAAATATAATGCTCAAGATGGCACCCTGTCCAGGGTGTACCCCGCCTTGTGCCCGATGCTCCCTGGGATAGGCTCCAGGTTTCCCTGTGACCCTGAAAAGGATTAAGCGGTATAGACGATGGATGGATAGATAATGCTCAAGAGTGCTCACAGTTCCAATTTAGGGTCAATTTATAATGGGAAGGGTTCGAGTCTCAGACTAAATTTTTTTAGGGGGTACCTTTGGTAAGTATTGTGTGCATGCACACCATTTCAGATTTGAGACTACACTTCTTTTTATGGGGGAGAGAAAATGCAATTTAAAAAAAATAGTCGAGGACCAGATACAAAGCTGAAATTTTCACAGAAATACTGTAACTCAATAAGACAGGTTTATTTCAACAACAACAGCTAATCTTAGTATAATTTGAATTTCCAACTTGTCTAAGCTTTCATGCCATTAATAAAATCCCAACACATGATATGTTTCTGATATCCTACAGGTGAAGGGAAAAACACTTCTATCTAAAGAGCCATGGCTTAACCTTTCATCAAGAATGACATGAAAACCATTTTTAATTACATGTCTGATAATCTGATAAGATGCATATTTTCATTTGCAACATTGATTTTCATCCTTAGTGACAGGTTTAAAACCTTATTCTATATATAGCATCACAAAATCACATTTCAATAAGAGGATTTTTTTTAAAAAAACCTCCAAATCCTTCATCAATATATTCTAACATTGTATGAACACTGTAGAGGGAGTAAACATTGACATGTTATGATGTTGGCCTGATTAACTATCTAACTATTCTATAATTTATTATAGTAGTAGTAGCAGTAGCAGCAATAACAGCAGTTAGGAAAATCTTCCGAATTCAAAACCAATATTTTCTAAAATTAATAATGAAAAGATTATGTAAAAGTCACAATAATAAAAAAAAAAAGTCAGTAACGTTCTATAATTTACTTCTTGCAGTAGCAGAATAATACAGGATTTAAATAAATAAATAAACAGCTCTAAAATATTATGAACATAGTACACTGAATAAAAATGTGGCCTTAAATTACAGTTACAAAAACAATCCTCAGTTATGTGAGTTTGGGATGTTAGTTTTGACCATAGAACAAATTTAAATAGTTTTTATATTATTTGTTTTAGTTATATGCTCTTATGCATTTGTTCTGTTGTATATTTTTGCTGAGCTGCTTCACAAGCTTTGTAAATTGCCAAGGTATTGCTTTTTTACACTCACTGTATAATTTAATTTTAGGACATTGTTCAGCTGGAGTGGAAAAAGCAGCTCTCTCACTGGCTGCCATATCGCTATATCTTCACTTGAATGCTAAGGCTGTCTGTGCATGAGCATGATCCCCAATTGGCCAATGAGTGAATATGTGTGTAACATGGAGCCACAGTTTCTTTTTTTTAACTTCCTCACTCACAACTTCTATTCCTAACTACAATTACTGTTTGACACAAAAATGGAAGAAAAACATGGTTTTATTTAGTTCTGTCATATACAACCTGTCATTAAATGTCTATAGGGAAATTACAAAAAAAAAAACAAAACAAAGCTTTGATGACAGCAGCAGAGATCAATAGAAACCCTCATAGGATTTGTAATGGTTATAATGGCAAATGTATTGGTTTTAATGGAAACTGTAATGGTCCCTGTGAGTCTCTACTGGTAATTTGTTGCCTTCTGTTGATGGCATGTTATGTCTATTGTATACCATTAAGGACCAGTAATAGTAATGGTTTTAATGGTTAGCTGATGGTATTGTAATGGTATTTGTAATGAAAATCCTTCTTGTTGTTATCAGCTTAACTGAGGTTTAAACGGTGACCAAGTCAACATGACTGGAAGGAAAATTATGAATAACATGTACTGGGTTGTCCAGGACGTTGACATGAAAGTGTTCAATGCAGTATTGCAATGTAGGACCTGTGTGTTTGTGTGCTACAGTTGTCTTTCTTTATGCACCTCTGTTTACCTCTCTAGACTTGCTTAGACAGCTATGGCACTCGGCCACCCAGATGGAGGTTCTGTCTGGCACTCAGCCCAGTCCACTCACCTCCATCTGCATGCACCTGTGTGGCTCACTAGGACTAAATCTACCACAGTGTATCATATATCATCATTAAAGCCATGATCTTTGTGATTCCATGTGTGATTAGAGCAGACAGCTGTATAGGAACTCAAATATTTGTTTTTGTTCTAACATATTGCTCAGGTGTTGTCAGATTTCCTAAAACTGGTACTTATTATGCAACATCATATGAACTTTGCTCTTGCAAGAACCTCTTGAGGATGAGTAATACTTTTAGTCAGAATATTTCATTTATTACCCAATATAGCACTGCTTGTCAAACTCGCTCCTTCAGTGTTCAGAACTCCCTCAAACACTGCCTCCAACGAAATCATTAATGTCTTGCAGTTAAATTGAACATTACAATGAAAAACAGCATCATCCATGGTGGCAAGAAGTCTTATTATACAACTGTGTTGGCTTTTATGACCCACAATCCACCAGCCCACTTAATCACAGTCTTCAATATGATTAATTCCCAACCCCCTTCACCCTGGAGCACAAAATGCAACAAGCCTTGCATGGATGATTTCATACCTAATTACCTCGATTACCTCAGAGAGCTCAAAGAACTTGAATGTGAGTTGCTTCTCATTTATTTCACAAAGGTTTAGAATTCAAAGTCTGTCTAGAAGTGCATACAAATCCTCTTTATTTTAATTAGAGTCAAAAGTTTGCACCGTGAAGTATTGAGTTTCGCGGTGTTGGCACACAATTTGTAGAGAAACTTCTACAAATGGATCACACTCTGTCATCCTTAGGGTGATGTTCTTTGCCGTACTCACTTTTGACCTTTACAGTCATCCGTTGTGTTTTGTACCTTCTGAAAAGATCAGCCCAAGATAAGCAGAGACTGGGGAAAGGAGACTTGGGAAAGTCATGATCAAAATGTTATGCTGCTGAGCTGACACTGAGTGAAGGGACCTTACGCGAAAGGTTTCATGCTGGAATCATGAAGAATTATTAAGGTCACGACATCATAAAATGCATGTCATGGAAATGCAGAATTAATTGGATCGAGATAAGACAGACTTGGGCAAATTGCATTAGTGTCAGTCCTTATTACAGCTGAATCAAATATAGCCGTGCTGTACTGGAGGTTGCTTTCTTGTCTTGAAATGACAGCATGACAGGATTGTTTCACCACTTACCAACACATATGTATAATGACTTGAAGAGCCACCAGAGGACAGAATGCAGTCTTTTTTTCAGGGAATATCCTCAGGTGGCAAATAAAAAAAAAAGTTGATTGTCTAAGTCTAACCCTAATCCCTAACCCTGGAAATACCCCTGGAATTCACCCTCGTACACACCATTATTGTTTGCCACAGATTAGCACAGCTCGCTGCCTGAAAGGCGGGTGGGTGGTATGTGTCTGTGTGTCTGTATGTGTGTGTGTAAGAAGAAAAGCCTTCAAATTCCAGAGCATGCATTTAATCCATGGTGTGTGACAACGTGGCCTTGTGGAGAGGAGCAGATATGCCCTGACAATCACTCCCAAGGGTGGATGAGACCACCATTAGTTGATCCAGACATGGCAAGTGGACACACAGCTGCTTCCCCAGCTTTCTATCCAGAGCTAGAATAAAAGAAAATAAAAGAAACTGATATGCTTGTGCTTGCAAAGTTGTGTTCATGCTTAAGTTTGAATTAAGGGTAGATCCAAGGGTATACATATCACCCTTTTCGTGACTTTTAAATTAATTCTAATATTTTGATATCACAATAAGCTATATCCATCCATTTTCCATACCGCTTATGGAACTTGTGGCACCATGAATGGGGTGTAACCCATCACAGGGTCAAATCATACACACATTCCCACACTATGGACAATTTGGGAATGCCAATCAGCCTATCATGCATGTCTTTAGACTCGGGGAGGAAACTGGGGTACCTGGAGGAAACCCTCAAAGCACAGGGAGAACATGCAAAATCTATGCACACAGGGTGGAGGTGGGATTTGAACCCCCAACCCCACCGCTTCAAGGCAAACATGCTAATAATATACTTTAAAATTTCTCCACAGTGAATATCACAATGTTTTTCCTTCAGATATTTATAGATATGTTGTAGAGAAATGGAGAAAAGCCTACTGTCTCTGATGCTCTTGCACCATCACAGCAAAACAGAGAAGAGTGCTTACACACTCTGTACAGATGACAGGAAACAAAGTTTAAAATGTTTAAAAATAACCTAATAAAATAATATCAAGAAATTTAGCTAACAGAACAAGACTCACTGAATGTATCAGCAATTATTTCAGCACCAATGTTAGTGTGAGCAGACATCACTGAGGTCAAACGATGATGACAAGGCTTGCGTTAAAATGTCGTACCTCAGGTGATGTGACAGAATGATGTGGGTGATGCTGATAAATCAAAATGAGAACTCCTTTACCTTTATAAACTTATACTAGCTAACAAATTGTCAGTAGTGTAGTGGATTTGGAGGTAATCAGACTTTAAAATGCTAGAACTTTACTTGTTGCTAAGATACATGCAGTTCAGGTGTACAGAACAATGTATGGTAGAAAAACGTCTGGGGTAACCCTGTTCTCTGAGAAAGGAACAAGACGTTGCGTGAGCTTCACGCTATGGGAAATGCCCTCACGTGTGGCTGGTATATGTAGTCTGGCAAAATCATGCCTATTTATAGGCTTGTCATGGCCAAGTGATGTGGCATAGCATGTGTCACATGACTATAAAACAGCGCCTGTAAACCACATCCTCAGCTTCTCTTTGTCTGAAGCAGAGTAGCAATTTAAAGGTATGACTAAGCTATGCAACATGTCGTTCCCTTCTCAGGGAACAGGGTTATATGAGTAACCCAGACGTTCCCTTTCAAAGGGAACTCAACTTTGCGTGAGCTCCACACTGTGGGAATGACAATACCCACTCCATCATACTGAGGGTATGGCCTGTACAAAAAGATCAGAGCCCAAGGGTCACTGTAAGACAATCGAGCCTGGGGTGGAATGTATATCCAGCCTGTAATATTGAATGAATGTGGAGTAGACCACCCTGCTGCAGCACACACAACCTGTAAGGATACCCCTTTGGACAAAACCTTCGAGGAGGTGACACCCCTCGAATGAGCTCTTATGTCCAGAGGCATAGTGAGACTGCGCGCATCATAAGTGATAGATAGATTGCTTCCACTATCCAATTAGAGATGCGCTGCTTCGACACAGCATCACCTCTACTGTCGCTGCCAAAGCAGACCAGCAGCTGCTCTGACTTAGGCCACTGGCCGGAGAGGTGGATGTAAGTACAGAGAACACTTAGTGGACACAGTAGGTGCAATTTCTCTTGTTCCAGTGTGAGGAATGGAGGAGGGCAGAAAGCCTGAAACACTACTGGCTGGGGAACAGATGTAGGCACTTTAGGAATATAATCCGGCCTAGGATATAGGAATGCTTTGGCTAATCCAGGGGTAAAGTCAAGGCAGGAAGAGGAAACAGAGAGAGCTTGTAGACCACCTACTCTCTTGAGAGATGCCAGGGCCAGCAGAAGAGCTACCTTCAGACTCAGAAGCTTCTCTGATGTTAACTCTAAGGGCTCGAATGGGGCACCTGACAGACCTTCCAGGACCACAGAAAGGTCCTAGGAAGTTATGCGTGATCTGCAGATGGGCCTCAGGTGCCTGACACCATGCATAACCTTGAAGTTAAAGGATGTTTCCCCACAGAGGCTCCATCAATAGGGGCGTGGCTGATCAAAATGGCAGCCAAGTAGACCCTGATTGTAGAAGGAGCCAATTCTGCTGAGAAACGGTGTGCACCATGGCAGCCAGCCCCAATTGTGTGGGAGGAGTGAGGGTGAACCACAGCGGGCAGTGTGTAGTCTCCTCGGAGGCGAACACATCCACTTCCGCTTGGCCAAACCTCCGCCATATGGACTCCACCACTTGTGGATGGGGAACTAGATATTGGTATGTGTTGCCTCCAAACGCAAACCTCAGGAACTTCCTGTGTCTGGGCAATATTTCTATCTGGAAATATGTGTCTTTTAGATCTATCTTCACAAACCGGTCCTCAAACTGAATCTGTGAAAAGATAAGTTTGAGCATCAGCATCTTGAACCTGTATGTCCGAAGAGTACGGTTCAGATGATGCAGATCTAAAGTTGGCAGCATACTCCTATCTTTTTTGCGGACCAGTAAATAACGGCTGTAAAAACCTCCCTTCCTCAGGAAACGGGGTACATGTTCTATGGCTCCTTTCTCCAAGAGGGATCTTACTTCTTTTGTAAACGTCAGGCTCTGCTATGGGCTGACTACTGTGGTGAGCACACTTCTGAACCGGGGGGTTGAGCTCTGAACTGGACCCGGTAACCCTTTTCTACGGTAGACAGAACCCATGTAGACACATTTGGCAGTAGTTTCCATGCTCCAGATGCTCTTTTAGTGAAGTTACCATTTCCACATTCTATTGGAGGGAAAGCATCAGATTTTCGTTGTCCTGTGACAGCTTGCTGACCAGAGAACAGTGAAAACTTGGGACAGCCTTGACTAGGGGAGGCCCTACAGTAGTACTGGCGGCTAACTGCCCTAACAACCACATGTCCCCTGATACTTCCCTCTGTGGCTCCTCAGGACCACTCCTTCTTTATCTGCTCGACCTTTATGATAATTCTCAGAAAAGGCCTATAAGCAGGCTGTGACTGTGGCCACCAAGTTCCCCTGGCTCACTGCGTTGGGAGAGGTGGGCTGCCATACTCACCTTCTGTGCCTCCCTTGCACTAGCGCTGAATTCAACACAACGGGGAAGGAACTGGCTGAATGCCGCCATATATTGAGGTCACTCAGCAGGTCTGATTGGTAGGCCTGCAACACTGCCATTGTATGCAGTGACCCACAAGCAAGACCCACTACCGCATAGGCTTTGCCCACTAACACCGAAGTGGCCTTACATGGCTTGGATGACAAAGCCAGCTCCCCTAAATTACCTGTTGTAGATGGAGAGAGGTAGCTCACAAGTGCCTCCTCCAACTTAACTAAATAGCTGTGCTGTTCATTCCCCACAGTGGTCAAATAATCCAACATCGTGGAGTTATAAATATGTATGGTTTTCCCCAGAAGCATGATATTTTGTAATACACTTCTAGAAAAAAAAAGGGAATTTTCTGTAGTGTAAGGGATATTTATTTTCACTAGGGAGAAAAAAAGCTCATCCAGCCTTAGTAATCAATTCAAGCTGCTCTTTATATGCTTGAGAGCTGCAATCCATTTTTGGCACACCCTTCTGGCTGCTCGGAGTCAGAGAGGAAATTTTTTCTTTTTCTTTTTCTTTTTTGGCTTTCCATACTGGAAGGAGTCGCTGCAACGCAAGCTCCAAAACCGGACCCAGAAGATAGAGCAAGAGATAGAGCAGTGCTCATCTCCGGCTCCTCTTCCAGGTCTCTACGAGATCCCCAGGACCTGAGATCCCAGATCCGCTAGGCTCCGAAAACCAGCTCCCTTCAGCCTCGAAGAGAGAGAGTCACGAGCGGAGCTGACTAATTGTAAGGCATTCACAATGCACACAGTCAGACCTCTCGAGGGCTGCCCTGGCATGTTCCATCTCTAGACACTTCACACAGAAATTGTATGTGTGTGTGTCCCATGATGAAATGGTAGCAAGGCTTAACACACTTCCTGAATTCTCTCTCACTCACACTTTTCTCTCTTTTTTTTAAGGGGACAGAAAAGTAAAGAGATTTTTCTTTCTCTTTTCACAGGTGCCATTTTTATATCACGCAACGTGCTTAATTGCCACGTCACCTGATCATGGCAGGCCTATAATTATGCATGCTTTTACACAAGCTTCAGATACCAGTCACAAGTGAGGGCGCATCACACAGCTTGAAGCTCACACAGTGTTGAATTCCCTTTGAAAGGGAACAGATTTTATGAGGAAGCCCTCAAGGATCTTTGCACAATCTGATGTGATATATAAAGATATAAAAACAATATCAAGAGTGATCAGACTATTCAGAGCTTTATATACAAATAACAGAACTTTACACTGAAGTCCAAAATGAACTTGGTACCAGTGAAGCAAAGTGAGGACTGGTGTACTGTACTCCATCATATTTGTTCCTGTGTAATAGCAACAAGGATTGATTGACTGCAGGCTAGTTGCAGTAGTCAATATGAAATGAGATGTATGCATGAATTATTTCTTTATATATCTTTACAATATAACTTGTATCACTGGGTATAGGGTGTAGGCCATTTTGTTTGGGGGTTGGTTTGGGTTGGTTTTATGTGTTTGTTTTTGAATATGTCCTTTGTTTTCTTGCTTTACTTTTGTGTAGGGAAGGTGGCTTTGGGTGTCTCACAGTGGGCTTTTTGTTTTGGCCTGAGTCACACCTGAGACCTATTACACGAAGCCGGTTTCGGTGGCTACCCAGGTAAGTTTGCTTCACCATTTGTGGAGAATTCTGTGGAGCTCGGAGAGCTAATAATATGAGGGGCACTTCAAAGGGAAAGAATTTTTATGGAAAGATGCAATCTCCTAGCTTTTCCTGATAGCCATCTATACAAAATATATTGATATTTGGCAGATGATATAGTTTACCATGCTGTCTTCTTGAGCCGCACATAAAAATCTAATATGCTGAAGCCACACTCTTACTGTACAGCAAACTGTATGTATTGCTTTGCGAGTTATTCCTGTTCTAATATGTTTTCACAAATTGATATTTATTTTATTAAAATGTTATTTTTAAAAAATATTAAAAATAACATAAAACATTAAAAATATAAATATTTATATTAAATGAAATTTCATGAAATATGTTGGGATTAAATGGGATTCTCTCCATTTATTTTCATTGTGAACCTGTAAAAGTAAACTTGCACATGTACACAATCAGCAGTGTTCCCGAGCTTTGGCAGCCGCAACAGTGTTGCTTTTTGCAGTTAGTGTAAGTTTAAATTCCTCATATTTCTGCATAATAATTTCTTGCTCTTCAACTGAAAAGCGTGCACACCTGCTTTTTCCATGTTGAACACTATTGGCTGTTTGCTGCAAATGTCTGTCTTTTATGAGCATGCACATGCTGAGTAAAGATTTTGCCCAGCAAGAAATAAAATTAGAGAGAACATTGCATGTTCCCTTTCAAAGGGAACTTTGATGGTGCGTTTAGCATAACACTATGGGGAACGCCTCTCGTGCGCGACCGGCATCTGAAGCTTGTGTAAAATCATACCTATGTATAGGCCTGCCATGATCAGGTGACGTGGCAATTAAGCGCGTCGCGTGATATAAATATGACACCTGTGCACCACGCCTTCAGCCTTATTATCTTCAGCGAAAGACTGCATGTCGGTTGTTTGTGTAAAGAAACAAAAAG
>JANDJT010000199.1:21831145-21850712 GCA_024331685.1 Stegophilus panzeri | reverse complement strand
CATTCATTATTACAGCCTGGATATTCATTCCACCCCGGGCTCGAGTGTCTTGCAGTGACCCTCAGGCTTGGGTCTTTCTGAACAGGCCGTACACTCGGTATGACAGAGTGGGTATTCTTGTTCCTATAGTGTTATGCTAAACGCAACGTCGAAGTTCCCTTTGAAAGGGAACATCTGGGTTACGCATGTAACCCTGTTTCCTGAGAAGGGAACGAGACATTGCGTATCTTTGTCATGCCAGGGCAGGCCTGTGAATTGCATCTTTGCTTCAGATAATAGAGGCTGAAGGCGTGGTGCACAGGTGCCATACATATATCACGCGACGCACTTAATTGCCACGTCACCTGATCATGGCAGGCCTATAAATAGGCATGATTTTACACAAGCTTCAGATGCCGGTCGTCTGCGAGAAGCGCTCCCCACAATGTTATGCTAAACGCAACGTCTCGTTCACTTCTCGGGGAACAGGGTTACATGTGTAACCCAGACGTTACTTATCCATACAGTCTTGGTATTCAATTCACTTTCATTTGTGTAGCACTTTTAACAATGGACAATGTCCTAAAGCAGCTTTATAGAAATATATAAATTCAGGATATAGATTTTAAATGTATTAATTTATCCCTAATGAGAAAGCCAGAGGCAACAGTGGCAAGGAAAAATTCCCTGAGATGATATGAGGTAGAAGCCTTGAGAGTAACCAGACTCAAAAGGGAACCCATCCTCATCTAGGTGACACCAGATAGTATGAGTAGAAATAAATCCCTTCTATAAATTAACTAATACTACATGGTCAAATAGTGCAATTGTGTAACCAGGAAAATTCATTACAGTTTTTACATGAAGTCTGTTTTGTTGAACTTATACACTGTTTACTGATGGAGACAGTGCTATGCCCTGTGTGTGTGGAGCTTGCATGTTCTTCCCGTGGTTTAGGGGTTTCCTCCAGGTAGTCCGGTTTCCTCTCCCAGTCCAAACACATGTTGTTTGCTGATTGGCATCTCTAAATTGTCCGTAGTGTCTGAGTGTGTGTGCTAGTTTGCAGCCCATCCAGGGTGTCCCCGCCTTGTGTCCCTAGTCCCCAGCTCTAGGCTCCCCATGACCCTGTGTAGGATAAGCGGCACAGAAAATGGATGTATATTTGGGATTTTTATTATGTAGATATTTGGACAGTTTCAATAGCAGGTTTATAGATCAATGCTACTGCAACATTCCTGATGCCTTTCAAGATGGGCATTTAGAATAATCACTATCTATTTTTATTATCACATAGGGACAGCTGTTCAGAAGTAATCTGATCAGATTTTGGCCACCGGATTGGATCTAATCTTGAAAATGGTTTGTTCAAATGAAAAACAGGATTTTGAAATCAGATTAGATCATGTAATCCAATCTTGCTTTTGATCTGGATCAAAAATCCAGTATGTGTTGTTCAAAATTTTTTAGTAAGATTGGGATACCTGTTATCCAAAAAATAAGGATTATCCTGATCCCAGCAGAAGGGTGGATTCAGGGAGGATTTCAGGAGCAAAATGTATTAAAACTTTAAAACTAGTTAAATAATACAACATTTGTATCATGTAATATATACATTTATTTATATTCTGCACTTGATTTGTTTAACCATTACCATGATAAAGTGGATAAAGTATGCATTAGGCTAACAATTAAGCTTACAGTACAAGTAAAGTAAAAAAGAAATAAGATTTTGTCCCCATAAATAATCCCTCAAACAGCTGTCAATATCAAACAAAAATAATATATTTAATTTTATCTGTTATTTGTCACTGTATATTAATTACAATGACACAATTATCAGAGATGAACCAGTTAAAAGTAGTTTCTAACAAATGCATCCGTTTTTGCTCTCCACACATGAAGAACTCTGAACATTCTTATTTTGTTAACTGTTGGACATATCCCCAATGTATTTGTGAATAATGTATATTTGTTTGCTTGTATTTATTTGTAGTGGGTCAGATAAGTGATGACAGGTCTGACTGTTTAAAATAAATTGAAAAAGGAAGGGTATGTATTGTTTTATTGTGCTGTTTTCTGTCTCTTCAAATAAAACCACTTAAAGTGACCCCGTGCTGGCTAATGTACCTGTTGTTCTATAGCTAGTAGCCTACATTGTGATATGTAGTCCGATTTAGAGCACTAGTAATCTGGTTTTGGTAATCTTGAAACCTTTGTATCTGGATAAGGGTGATCCAATCCAATGTTGCTTGATTTACACAAAAGTAAGATGGATTGCTTGATCCTGGATAGCAAAACATGGGATTTTCAAATCATTTTGAACCAGAAGAAACTTTTTGAACAACTGGGCCCTAAATATCACCAGATTCTGAAATCACACAATTCTATACTTCTTTTGTACCAATTGACCAGTTGACTGAGAAATGGATTGGAGAAATGTTTTGCACTAGTATTAATGAGTATGATGGCAATACTCAGTAAAATGAAATGTCAGTAAATATCAACATCAATAACACATGGTACAGTACTGAGGTTTAAAGCTATAGACTGTGATATCGAGAGTCTTAGACATAACTGGCATCATGATGTTTACCACAGAAACCCAACTTCCCACTGTGAATACACTATTACATGACTGGGAGGATATCTGTTACTTTTGTTATCAGTTCCCAATCCCTCATGACAGGTACTCATGTTTACAAAGAGACTGACTGGTGGACTGGTATTGACGTCCAGCCTCTGTCTGTGTTTGAGCATGAGTTATTTTTGTGCTTCACTCCTCTTTAAGATGTAATGAATTAACCCTCAAAAAGTGTGGATGATAGTTAATAGCCTGCTGAAATACAAATAAAAAATAAAATTGAGAAGAAAAAAAAAAAAATCCTATCCTAATCTTTTAAGGTGCTCGTTTGTTCCATTTTTTTTCTTGAACAATACCCTTATTGTTCATTTGATCAATGATTTGTTAAGTTGTTACACCTACTTTATTGCTTGTATTTCACTAACCAGAACAGAACCATTTTTTTGTTTTGTTTTTTGTTTTTTTTAAACTTTCACTACATGGATAAAATTAGATTTATTATACACTCAACCTACACATCATTAGCTGACAGATTCTCTTTGTTGCAAGGTGTTACGAAACGAGACTATACAGGAAGCAAGTGCAGGTTCGCGTATTTATTAAGAACTAAAGTCAGCATACAAGAAAATGGGAAACAAGGTCTAAACATAAAGCTTGGACACCAATTTGAGGTGTTTATTCTATTTACGAGTTCCTTTTTAATATAATATACTCCATTTTACAGAATGAAATGTCACAGAAGCTTTGAAAAATTACAATAAATAGAGAAGCTTTTTGTATTGTTTAGCATTCATTCTGGAGATGCCATTCCAGAACTGTTATTGCAGTCCCTATATAAATGTGAAGACATTTCTTCAATAAGGTAGGTATGTTGTAAATAGCATTTTACTGACAATAAAAACACTGTATTAAATTGAGTCTGCCTCCGTTTGAATGTGAAGTCATTCGCTCTGTACAAGCCATAGATTTTGTTACATTTTTTTATTAGATGAACTAAAGATACAATGCTTCTCTTTTGTCAATAGTCCAGCAATATGAGCACACCAGTTGTCTGACACTGCAAATATAAAAAAATAAAAAATAAAATAAAAAAAAGTATCTTGAATATATTCACTCAGGGCTTTACACTCAGGGCTTTAAGAATTTGCAATTTTTCATAAGCATTTCTTTTTTTTTTACCTAGCCTACTGGGTTTAAATGTGATAACTTTATTGTGGCAGTTGTATACAGTGTTTTACTTAAAAAAAAAAAAAAAAGCTTCAGTTTTGTTGTCCGTTTTATTCCTGTACCAATGTAATTGTGGAGAGGTACGGATTATTTGCCCAGCAGGGGTCTCACACCCCTCCCCTTTCCCATCACCCTGCTCACCAGCAGCTAAACACATGATACTTTACCCACAGAAACCCAACAGTGTCCTGACTAGTTTTATAACAGACGTGCAGCGATAAAATAATTAATTTGCTTATACTGATTGAAAATGTCAGATAAGTCGATTATCATTCTGCTGGCAGAATGGAATGCCAGTGAAAGGGTTAAGCCTGTTTCTAGCCACATTTACTCATTTCAAGCTTGAAATTGTCTTGTTTTATTGTCAGATAATGTTGCTTCTTTCTCGGAATAAATGCTCAAAAGTGTCTGCCAACAGAACAAGACTGTTTTAATCTTGAAATGAGTAAAAATGTCTAGAAATAGGTTAAATAATCTTATATTTGATAGTTTTTTGTAATCTTATAATAGGGAATGCTAGATAGATTTGACTATATTCAAGATATTTTCACTTGATAAGACATCCTTTTTTGCAGTGTAATTTTGTGCTGTAGACCATGCTAGTATACAGATTACCTTAGATGTTGTCAAAGGAGTTCCTTTTCAAATGGAACTCCACGTTGCGTTCGCTAAACGCTTTGGGGGGAAAGCGCCCTCACGCGTGACCGGTATCGGTATCTGAAGCTTGTGTAACATCATGCCTATTTATAGGCCTGCCGTGATCAGGTGACATGGCAATTAACACATGTGAACCGCGCTGTCAGCCTTATTATCTTCAGCAGGACTGCATGTCAGTTGTTTGTGTAATGCTCACAAAAAGACAGATTTTTTCTGTCCCTTAAAAAAAAAAAAAGGAGATCAGTATGAGTGAGAGAATTCAGGAAGTGTGTTATGCTTGCTCCCATTTCATCACAGGGAGGAAGGACACACTTTCTCTGTGAAGTGTCTATGGGTGGAGCACGCCAGGGCAGCCCTCTAGAGGTCTGGCTGTGCACATTGTGAATGCCTTCCATTTAGGCAGCTCCACTCACGACTCGCTCTCTTCTCGGCTGAAGTGAGTTGGGTTTCAGAGCCTCGCGGTCAGGTCCTGGGGATCTCGTATGGGTCCGGAAGAAGAGCTTGCTCTGCTTGCTCTCTTGCTCTATCTTCCAGGTCCGGCCCTCTGCTGGATTTTGGAGCTTGCATTGCAACGCCTCCTTCCACTATGGAAAGCCAAAAAGAACAAAAAAAAAAACACATACACACACACACACACACACACACAAAAAAAAGCTAAACAAATTCCTCTCTGACTCCGAGGAGCCAGAAGGGTGTGCTAAAAACTGAGAGCAGCATATAAAGAGCTGCTTGAAGTGATTACTAAGGCTGGATGAGCTTTTTTCTCCCCAGTGAAAATAAATCCTTCACACTGCAGAAAACTCCCCTTTTTCCAGAAATGCATGACAAAATATCACGCTTCTGGGGGAAAACCACAAGCTGTATTTATAACCCAGAGATGTCGGATTATTCAACCATCATGGGGAATGAACGGCATGGCTATTTAGCTATGCTGAAGATGGAGGAGGTGCTTGCGAGCTACCTCTCTCCATCAACGGCAGGCAATTTAGGGGGGCTGGCTTTGCCATCCAAGCCATGTAAGGCCACCGTGGCGTTGGTAGGCAAGGCCTATGCAGTAGTGGGTCTTGCTTGTTGGTCACTGCAGACAATGGCAGTGTTGCAGGCCTACCAAGCAGACTTGATGAGTGAGCTCGGCACTCATACGGCAGCATTCAGCCAGTTCCTTCCCTGTCGTGTCGAGTTCACCCGGACATCCATGAGTGGAGCCCGGGCCAGCGCTAGTGTGAGGGAGGCACAGAAGGCGAGTGTGGCAGCCCGCCTCCCCTGAGGAGAGCCAGGGGGACCGGGCAGCCACAGCCACTGCCTGCTAATAGGTCTGATCTAAGAATGATCATAAAAGCAAAGCAGGCAAAGAAGGAGCGGTCCTGATGGGCCATGGAGGGACGTATTAGGGGACATAAGGTTGTTAGGGCAGATAGCCCCCAGTGCTACTGTAGGGCCTGCTCTAGCCAAGGCCATGCCACGTTTTCAGGCTTCTCTGGTCAGCAAGCTGTCACAGGGCAACAGAAATCTGATGCTTTCCCTCCAACAGAATGTGGAAAAGCTAACATCACTGAAAGACCATCTGGCAGCATGGAAACTACTGCCAAATGTGTCTCCATGGGTTCTGTCTACCATAGAAAAGGGTTACCAGTCCAGTTTAGAGCTCGACCACCCTGGTTCAGAGGTGTGCTCACCACAGTAGTCAGCACAGAGCAGAGCCCAATGTTAGGAAGTAATTCCCTTTTGGACAAAGGGGCCATAGAACATGTACCCCGTTCCCTAAGGTAGGGAGGTTTTTACAGCCGTTATTTCCTGGTCCGGAAAAAAGATGGGAGTATATGGCCAATTTTAGATCTGCGTCATCTCTTCAGACATACAGGTTCAAGATGCTGACGCTCAAACTTATTGTGCCACAGATTCAGTTCGAGGACTGGTTTGTCTGGTAAAGCTTTAACCTTCACAAATTGCAGGGATGTCATTCTGGCTCCACTGTGACTCCCGGGCATCTGTGTACTAAACTGCCTGGACGACAGGTTAATTCTAGCACGATCCAGGGAACTGGCACTTCAACATCGAGATGTTGTTCTTGCACACATGAAGAGTTTGGGGCTCAGGTTGAACCTCAGAAAAGTATGCTTTCTCCAGTACAGTGGACAACTTTTCTAGGGGTTGTAGGATTCTACTACGATGAGGGCATTTCTATCCCCAACATGTGTCAGGTCAATCCTATCAACATCGAGCAAGATAAAGCTGGATCTGGGCATTCCCTCCATTCTCTATGAGAGACTGTTGGAGCTTATGGCAGCAGCAGCCAACATCATACTGTTGGGCCTATTGCACGGGAGACTGTTTCAGTGGTGGCAGAAAAGTTGGGGGTTTTGTCCGAGGATGAAAACTCTGAGAGTAATCAGTGTCACATGGCAATGCCTACGTGCTCTGAGAATTTGGAAGTGTCCCAAGTTTCTAGCCTTGGGTCACACTCTATGGGTGTCTCCTTATCGCAAGACGGTAATGACAGACACTTCCCTCACAGGCTGGGCCATGATCCCAGACGGCTGTCCAGCTCACGATCTCTGGAGCGGCCCTCATCTTGAGTGGCATATAAATATCCTAGAAATGTGGGCCAGGTTTCTAGCACTGAAATTCTTTCTTCCTCAATTGAGAGATCACCATGTATTGACCAAACCATGTGTTGATCACCAAATTGTATGCGTTCAAGTGGAAACTTTTTGTCTCATGGCATGTGGAATGTCAGCTAGACCCAGCGAAGTGTGCAATAGCTACAGTCCTGGAGTTCTTACAAGGACGTTTCTCAGTGGGGTTGGCTCCTCCTACAATTAGGGTCTACATGGCCGCCATTTCGGACAGCCATGCCCCTATTGATGGAGACTCTGTGGGGCAACATCCTCTAACTTCAAGTTTTATGCATGAGGTCAGGTGGCTGAGGCCCATCTGCAGACCACGCATACCTTCCTAGGACCTTTCTGTGGTCCTGGAAGGTCTGTCAGGTGCCACATTTGAGCCCCTAGAGTCAGCCGCTGAGAAGCTTCTGACTCTAAAGGTAGCTCTTCTTCTGGCCCTTACATCTCTCAAGTGAGTTGGAGATCAACAAGCTCTCTGTTGCCCCTTCCTACCTTGACTTTACCCCTGGATTAGCCAAGGCCTTCCTATATCCTAGGCCAGATTATATTCCTAAATGTCTACATCTGCAGCCCAACCAGTAGTGTTGCAGGCTTTCTGCCCTCCTCCGTTCTTCATACCGGAACAAGAGAAATTGCACTGATTGTGTCCAGTAATGGCTATCTGTACTTACGTCCACTGCTCTGGCCAGTGGCATAAGTCAGAGCAGCTGCTGGTCGGATTTGGTGGCGACAGTAGAGGTGATGCTGTACCAAAGCAGCGCATCTCTAATTGGATAGTGGAAGCAATCTCTATTTCTTACGAGGTGCGCGGTCTCGCTACGCCTCTGGGCATAAGGGCTCATTCCACTAGGGCGGTCGCCTCCTCAAAGGCTTTGTCCAATGTATGTATGTGCTACAGGATGTATGTGCTGCTGCAGGGTGGTCTACGCCACACACATTCATTCGTTATTACAACCTGGATATTCATTCCACCCCAGGCTCGACTGTCGAGTGACCCTCGGGCTTGGGTCTTTTTGAACAGGCCATACCCTCGGTATGACAGAGTGGGTATTCTCGTTCCCATACTGTTATGCTAAATGCAACGTCAAAGTTCCCTTTGAAAGGGAACATCTGGGTTACGCATGTAACCCTGTTCCCTGAGAAGGGAACGAGACGTTACGTAGCTTTGTCATACCAGGGCAGGCCTGTGAATTGCATCTTTGCTTCAGATAATAGAGACTGGCGGTGCGGTTCACAGGTGCCATATATATATCATATATATATGATATATAATTGCCATGTGCTTAATTGCCATGTCACCTGATCATGGCAGGCCTATAAGTAGAGGCATGATTTTACACAAGCTTCAGATACCAGTCACATGCGCAAGGGCGCTCCCATACTGTTATGCTAAACGCGACGTCTCGTTCCCTTCTCGTGGAACAGGGTTACATGCGTAACCCAGATTTTTTAGTATAAGGTGAATCAAAACAAAGATGCTGATGGCCAGGTGTGAAGCGGAATATGCTGGAAGGTTTTAGCTGTGTCTTGGCATTGAGGCCCTGTTTGCACTAGTGCGTTTTCATTTTAAAACGGCGTTTCAAAATGAAAACAATCCTCGTCCACACTGGCGTTTGCGCTGTGTTTCAGACATGATCTCTGTCTACACTATACAACCGAAAATGTATGTCACATGACCATCCATGCACACTGGGCATGCACATACAAGTGTAAACAGGAAGTTGGTTGCTAGTCACCGGCAGGCACAACAATGATGGCGAGGAAAAGCAAGGATGTCTTTTTTAAACATCGGGTTTATTAATTTCTAGTCATTTTATTTTCCTTGTCATGTTTTTTCTTTATAAATATGGATAATCGAGGAAAGCATGTACTCTAGAGTGTACTTAATCAAACTCGATACAAATTCAAATAATTCACTTTATTTGTAACATTAGTACACTGGCATATTGCACTGAAAACATAAATGATACATCATGGTAAAAACAGAAATACATGAAATAAAACAATAAAGGATATTGTTTCTTTTTAATGTAGACTGTTTTTGCTGCTCTTAATGTGGCCTCTCAAATGGCTTATGGGTCAAGAAACCATGTCATCACGTGTCTCAATCGTTTCCCCTCGGTTTCATTGTCCGCTCTCTGCTCTCTTTTGGTCTAATCCAAAACCGGCGTTCCATGTAGGGCTTACGCTGCTTGAAATGAGTTTTGGTGCCGATTGCTATAATCATAGCTTGCCTCTTGCGCATGTAGGCAGCTGCAGTATTATAAAATACAGAATTTAACTGCACAATGGCTGCTAAGAATGACAACAAAAACAGCAAAGCTTGCAGTTCATTCTCCGTCTTGTTGTGTATATGCTCAATGGTCATATGGAATGGGCTTAATGCGTAATGGTAGCGTAATGGTCATATGGTAGGGGCTTGACAAATCAGGGAAGGATACGCAATGATCCAGAAAACCCAATCATGGGGCGAATTTAGGCAGCCTCGCCTTCATTTTCAAAAGTCTTCGTTTTGGTCTGTTTACACAGAAACACGAGCCTGGGGTTTTCAAACTAAACCGGGGCCTTTGGCATTTCCAAAAGTCTCCATTTTCAAGACTCGAATATGCTGGAGTAGGGTAGACGACAGGTGTAACTGTAGCAAAAGTTATGCATTTTAAAACAAAAATGCACCAGTGTAAACAGGGCCTCAAACTGCACCCTTGTTATACAAAAAATCCAGTGTCTCAAACTTTAAGGACTGCTACAGATGCATTTACCAGACAAATGTTTTGCTACACAAAAGATACCTTTTCAACAAGGCTTTCAGAAATGCATCACTATTGTAGTACATGTAAAACATGCAGTAATGAACACACTGGCACAGCAAAAGATGTAAATGTCTTCTGTTCACTGTGTGAAAGGAAAAGCTAAGTTAGTAAAAAGTATTAAATTGGCTAGTTTCGTAATTTACACATCAGTTGAAAATGATCTTCACAAACTTTGAGTTGCTAGATGTAATACAACAAGTGGCAACTCTGATGAAGTTGTTAAGGGACAGAAACAACATCTCATTAATATGGAATACCGATGGCATTCCTGTGTTCAAGTCCTCAAATTATGCCATGTGGCCAGTTCAGTGCACAATTAATGAATTGTATGTCCTTGATGTGAAACTGTATATATGACAGGAGTCTACTCTGGATCCGTTTGGAGCTGGGAGAAAGGCTACATTAGTGTTTACCCACTCTATGGCAACCAATTGTCAGCAGACTAATGAAAGAATTCTTCATTGTGGTGAATTTGCCACATCCGAAAACTCTGTTGGGATCTTTGTATTTTTCAATCTATAAACTCTACTCTGTAGTGTTGTGTTGGGTTGTGATTGCATTTGGTTGGATTGCAATTCAACAACAAAGTAGATGTACTCTTTGTTGTAAGGCAGCAAATGAATGAGCAGCAGATGTCAAAGCACCAAATGAAGTCTAGTCTTGTCATTTTCCGATTTCACCATATAACTTATATACACTGGAATGAAATGTTGTTTTTTTAGGACCACAGTGCAACATATTGCAAAGAAATAGTGCATTACTCAGGACTACATGAAGTGCAAGTACAGAACAGTGTAAGACAAATATGTACAAAAAATTTACATAGGACAATATATACACAGGACAATGCATAAAAGACTAGTACAGTTGAAAAGACAACAGAACAGCATTGCATGGAAGAAAACAGTGCAAACACTTCTCTGCTGACTGTTGACGCTACACTATCATGCAATTTGTCTAGGAAAACATATGGACACGAAGACCCCGTTCACACCTGGCATTAACATGCGGCCTGGCTGATTGGATTGCAAGTGGACAGCTGAGTTGCATAGCTGTTCACACCTGGCATTATGAATGAGTCTCCAATGACCACTTGTGTTTGGATTTCATACATCATTTCCACTGGAGAAAGGCTGTCACAAACATTTATTACATCAGTCTTCTGCTATATTTATTTTCAGACAGAAGTGTTCTGCGAATCCTATCTCATGTACATGGACAGTTTCAAATGTATTTAATTGTGTGGCCTGTTAACCAAACTTATAAATGAATGAGAGATGAGATGCAAATGAAACTACGAAAAGCAACTGCTTTCTTCTCTGCTGTTATAGCATCATCTTTATCCATTAGCCTAGTAACAGAGAGCTCTATTGTTCGGCACTTTTTCCAAACAGTTTTGCAATGAGTAGATGTTTTCCGGTTAAGCAATTATACAGTCAACTAGTTGGTCCTTTGTTGGTGTCGGTGACACACTGAGATGCTTTCGTATTCACACCACAAATGTGATATGGCCATACAGTGGGGTAAATAAGTATTGGACGTGTCAACATTTTTTTCAGTAAATATATTTCAAATGAGGTTATTCACATTAAATTTTCACCAGACATCAGTATTAACTCAGGAAATCCACACATATAAAGAATTCACAACATTAAAGTCCATAAATAAAGTTATGTGTAATAAAGTGGAATGACACAGGAAAAAAAGTATTGAACACGTTAACTGAAATTTATTTAAAACTTAGTGGAGAAGCCTTTGTTTGTAATGACAGCTTGAAGACACTTCCCCTGTGAAGAAATTAATCGGCCGCAGTATTCAGGTGTGATTTTGGCCCATTCTTCTAAACATATTGTCTTTAAATCTTGTTCAATTGTATTCAAGAAACAAACTGAGAGTTTCATTTGCTGTATATTTTGTATCGTTGACCTGCTGGAAGGTCCACCCATGTCTCATTTTCATCATCCTGGTGGATGGCAGCAGATTCTTCTCAAGAATCTCCCGGTAAAGGGCTCCATTCATCTTTCCTTCAATTATATGAAGTCTGCCAGTACCATGTGATGAAAAACATCCCCACATCATGATGCTTCCAACACCAAACATCATGGTATGTATACAATGGTTGGTATAGTGTTTTAAGGGTGATGTGCAGTGCCATTTCTTCTCCAAACATGGTGTAGTATGACTTTAAACTTTAAATGAGCTCCAACATGCCTTTTCTTTAATAATGGCGTCTTGCAGGGTGAGCATGAGCAGTGGAGTGCATTGGCTATTGTTTTCTCTGATGGCACCTGCTGCCTCCAAGTGTTTCTGGAGCTCTTTTTGAGTGGTCCTTGGCTCTTGGGCTACTCTTCTGACTATTCTTCCGAATCCTTGGTTAGAAATCTTGCAAGGAGCTCCTGTGTATGGCCGGTTGATGACGGAGTGATGTTGCTTCCATTTATGGATAAGGGCCCCAATGGTGCTTACTGGAATATTCAGAAGATTTGAAATACATCTGTATCCGATTGCATCAATATGTTTTGCAACAGTAAGGTTCCAAAGGTCTTGGGAGAGCTCTTTGCTTTTATCCATCATGAGCTATTTCTTATGTGACACCTTGGTAACGAAAAGCCTTTTTATAAACCATCAATTTACTAACCCAGCTGATATTAATTTGCACAGATAAGGGGTATAATTACTTATGGATTTCAGCTGGTTCCTTGCGTTACCTTGCCTTGGAGAACTGCTTTTTCTTAGCGTGTTCAATATTTTTTTCCTGTCTCATTCCACTTTATTACACATAACTTTATTTATGGACTTTAATGTTGTGAATTCTTTATATTTGTTGATTTCTTGAGTTAATACTGATGTCTGGTGAAAAATTCATGTGAATAGCCTCATTGGAAATATATTTAGTGAAAAAAATATTGACTCATCCAATACCCACACTGTACAATCCATTTCCCCCACTGTACATGTCCCAGACCACCTCCGAATGTGGTTTTAGCAATCCGATCACAGTGCATCTTTGAGACACATTGGACCCCAATTACACCCGTACTTAGCTGATCACCCAGGATGTATGTTAATGTCAGGTGTGAACAGGGCCTATATGAACATATGAAATAACCTCTTTGGCTAAATCAGTGAGCACTGATGTTCAGTGTTCTTTCTCGTTGCACCTCGTCTCCCTTTAAGCTTACTCACTAATCTAATGTTAACTATTGGTTAGTCCTTGATTATGCACTGTACTTACTGAATAAATCAAATATCAGCACATCAGACATTCGGATCTGACTTATAACACACACTGCTCTACACTGAGCTACAGTTATAATATTTTGTAGTGTATTGAACCACAGATAAACTGTAGTAAAATGAAAATTTTAGTGCAAAGGCAATAAAAAAACATTACATTTTAAGTTTACCACCTCAAGATTCACAAGGTTTATGATATTAAATGACATGCAATGCTGCAATATCAGTATAGAGTAAATTATCACAATATTCTGCTTCTCACATTTTCAGTGTGTGAAAGCCAATAATGTGTTTCCCTTGTCCTACGAAAGTGGATTTATGTGTTTAAGTACTACATATGCTGTGTTTTAATTTTTTTTTTTTTTAAATGTTATATATTTTTTTTATGTATTCATTTCCCCAACCCACGGGATACAACTTTACAATTCACCCAGAGTCCTGGATTCACTAGAAGTGTCAGAGACTTTTTTCCACCATTTTCCAACATTTTATTAAAAATCATGTGTAGCAGCTAGTCAAAAACAACCAGGGAAAAAAAACAGGAAATGGATGGTTACATACAGTATATAAGCATGGTTCTACATCTGAGTAGAGGACTACTAGGGTGGTTTACTTCATACCCAGTGGAGTTTCTCTGTTTGCTCTATTTCCTTGGTGAGTTCAAACAGCAATCTTGTCACCTTGTGACCGTGACCTCACGTGGTGGCCTATAAAAGGTCCCAGCTACTGTAAGTCACGCTAGTCCTCAGGCTATTCTTGTCAGCTGAGTGACCCAGGTGGCTGTATTGGTCTTCCACTCAACCGTTGAACCATGGTTAGATACATAACCTTTTGTTCTATTTCTTTTCCTTCTTTTTTTTGCCATTTTATGTTTTAAAACTCTTCACACTTACGACAAATACCAACTAAAGTATATAAGTGCTTTACACATGCCAGATACAGTACATTTGCACACTCATCACAGGGTTTCAATAATCCGATTTCTCACACTTAATCTTATATAAGAGTGTGACATGCATATGTATTTGCCTGGACCGTCAAATAAATCTTCATGCCACACAGACTGAAGAACCCCAAAGTCACACTGTAAAATTATGCCAGTTTGCTGATATTATGCCAGTATATTCTCTGTGTAGTAGAAACTGAAAATCTGGGATTTATTTATTTTTTTTGTTTCATTTAAAATTAGAAATAAACAGAAAGCTTATGAATTTTATAATATCTAGAATATTTAATATCCAAGATTCTGCACTATTTATAGGGCTCTATTTATATGTAATGCAATGTGTGATATTGACCATGTTAACGGCTTTGTATAAAAGGTCCGATTTTCCTCATGTCTAATCTCTTCTATTGAAGCACGTGTTCAGACGACACGCTGATGGAATTTAAAGCAAAATGGTGACATATACAAATGCTAGGAGTCTACATTTCACTCAAGTTGTTGTCCGTAATATAATTTGTAATGAAAACTATTGTATTAAATTAGAAAAGAATGCAAAATAGAAGCATTTTCTATAGTGCTGTCAGACTTTTGGACCCCACTATATTTGCTTACTAGAATAAGGCATTGAAAAATAAAATGTGCTAAATATTTCTATGTTCACAAATGTCGTTCACAGGATGCTTAACTAATAGCTATGAGTTATTATACCTTACTTGTTAGTTACACAGGGTTGCTGTGAAATTGGAGCCTATCCCAGGGGATTCAGGGCACAAGGCAGGGGACACCCTGGATGGGGTGCCAACCAATCACAGGGCACAATCTCATAAATACTACAAACAATTTGGAAATGTTAATCAGCCTACAATGCCTACAATGTCTTTGTACTGGGGGAGGAAACCAGAGTACCTGGAGGAAACCCCTGAAGTACGATGAGAACATATAATTCTGTGCATATAAGGCAGGATCAGGAATAGAACCCCCAACCCTGGAGGTGCGAGGCAAACGTGCTAGCCACTAAGCTACCGTGCAATCATATGCAGTTTTCAACATTAACAACTAAATATTAAAAACAATCACAAACATTTTACAGAGTGTAGATGGAATAAAAGTGTCATGATCGCTCTTTTAGACAGAGCAGCCTGTCTACGAGCGCATGCTCTTCGTATGTTGATAACTGTGACACTGTTTACTGTGGACATGTGCGTTTGTTTTGTTTCTGCTCTGTCTCCTCCCTGTTTTGTCATTGGTTGTTGTTCAATGGTGTGTCTTCACTGATTTCAGCTGTCAGTGCTTAACGCTGATTATGTTTGTGATAAATACCTCTCGTTTCCCATTACACCTCGTGGAGTATTATAGTTAAATTGTTAATAGTTAATGTTACATACCTGGATAGATTTACTTAGTTTAAAGTTAGATTTGTTTACTTAGACCATGCTGGTGTTTTCCACTCCCAGTTCCCAGTCATAGTTTCATGTTTTGTGTTTTGACCCCGTTTCCAGTGACCGCGACTTCGATTCCTGCTTTGCCCCGTTTATGACTGTTTGCCGATCACCAACCCATTGCCTGTTTTTGACTACGCCTCTGTTTCACGATTTGGATTTATCTGCCTGTCACCTTTAAATAAAAACATCTTTACCTGCACCTGCTTCTGTATTCCACGCCCTTACGTTGTGTCACACACTGTGACAGAAGCTCTTAACTGCAGTTGCTTCCACCTCCATTCCCGTTTCATGACAAAAAGATTAAACTTATATATATATATATATTATATTATATATTAATTTATTAGTATTTTTTTCTAATTCCTTCAGATTCTCATGAAACATCCCCAGCCCTTACTATTATTTTGCACAGACAAAAATTGTTTATTTACAAGTAAATCATCATTTTACCTTCTCCTGCTTATCCAGTCAAGCCCAGAGGCAGCTAAATTTGGATATGACACATGTTCAAGGATTAAACCTTGCAGTTTAAATTACTATTGCTATCATCGGTGTGACTTTGAGCTTGGATTCTTACAGCTGGCATGTTGCATGCTAAATCCCTATTATGAAATATCCATGGAGCATAATGGCCTCCTGCAGTGCAAGTCAATTATTTTGAAGCATTTCATTTGTTATATAAAACCTTCTGGTGTTCATTAGCAATAACTGACAATGGGCAATATAATTAAAGGAAGTATAATAATAATAATAATAATAATAATAATAATAATAATAATAATAATAATAATATAAATAATATAAAGGAAGTATAATATTTTATCTACAGAAAAAAGAAAGTACTATGCTTCAGTACTATGTTCATATTTATCAGGGCCTAAATAACAATTTTGTGGTCCTTAAAAACTACTATTATCAAAAAAATAACCTCAGGTGACAAAAAAAAACAAAAACAAACAAAAAAAAAAAACAGATTTCAATATGTAGTCATTTTCACTCCAAAACAGAAAACAAACATTCAGAAACCAGGTGGGAAAAAATAAGTACACCTTTCCTACTTCCACAATCATTAAGAGAGTAATTAGCAGCCAGGTGTTACTAACGAAGCACAGAAGATTCATCATGAAGTGTGACTACATCTATAAAAGCAGAACATTTGGCAGTTTGGTGTTCTGGAGCACTCAGGTGTGTGTTTGCCAAGGAGAAATGACATCAGCCAAAGAAACAATTGTTGCTGCTTATCAATCTGGGATGGGTTATAATGCCATTTCCAAACAATTTGAAATTCACCAATGTACAGTGAAAACATAGAATTGAAGGAGGGTGTATCTTCTTTTTCCTATAACTGTAAATGAAAACAAATAGACTATGTGAGAAAATTCCAACTTAGTAATTTCATCAGGTTCATTGGGTATCAAAAACTAATATTGTGGGAAGCAGGACCATTTGCTTGTTTAGTTTTGCCTCAGTGAACTGTTTGGGAAAAAGCTAGAAACAGATGATAATGATTAAAATGTTTGATGTAAAATTCTAACTAACATGTCTGGGTGTACAAAATTAAAATGAAGCAAAAATAAAATAAATAAAATAAAATAAAATAAAATAAAATAAAAAGCTGTCCACAAGTTTACCCAAGAGGCTTAAACATTTAAAGAAATGAAAGAGAAAAGCTGTCCCATACTAAGGTAGTTCATCTTTGTTTAATTCTTGCTAATTTCCTGATAAATTATTTGTTGTTAAGATCATTAAAAGCAAAATTTTGCAATTTTGAGCTTGGTCCATTTTTTTTTAATTCCCCCAGGAGTGTACATATAAAGGAGACCTATTTTGAGCTTTTTTTTTTTTTTTTTTACAAGATGTAATATGAGTCTCAGGTGTCCCCAAAATGTGTCTGTGAAGTTTAAGCTCAAAATACCCCACAAATCATTTATTATACCATGCTCAAAATGCCCCTTTTTAGCTGGAAGCAAAAACACACTGTTTCCGTGTGTGTCTCTTTAAATGCAAAGGAGCTGCTGTTCCCTGCCCCTTTTGGGAAGAGAACAGCTTGTGCTTAGGATACTACACTGGCCTTGGAATCTGCTAACAAGCTCATTCACAAAGCAGCCTGGTGTAAAATAATTCGCCCAAAACTTACACAGTTTTCAAAAAGACAATCACCTTACTGTATTGTGCATAATAAAGGAGTTTTTGGGTTAAAGATAAAAATGATGGCTCTGATCTCCATGAATATAATCAGAAACAATGGTAACTTTAGATACATTAGCTAACGAACACATTCGGAAAGGCAATTTGCAAACATGAACAAAATATACAGTGCGACACTTCTGGCAATGAAGCTGGATCAAGAACAGCTGGTACTGATCCATGCTTGAGAATCAAGTTTTTAGCAAATCCTGCTTTGTGTTGATCCTCATTCACAAAGCAGTCTGGTGTAAAATGATTTAAGGTATTTTTTGGGGCACATTTATTTCAAAAATAAAACTTATCCACTGCATCTCCAGTGGCTCTGATGCTGGGAATACATGAAGACTCTTATGTTCATTCTTACAGCCAACAACAGAAAACTTACAAAGCTTTCGAAGCTGAGACATTGTTCTTATCACTGTAGCCACCAGTTTGGTTACAGCAAATTCTTTTGTTGCTATTCAAAGGTTTGTGTTCCAATCCAAGCCTGCTACATGTCTTTATGAGCTGAGCAAACATTTTACATCATTACATCATTAAAAACAGCTTACTTTGTGCCAATAATCAGTTTGATTGTAGCCTATTTCGAGGCTTCATATCCTTGCCAAGGGCTTGTCGCGCGCAGTCAAACATCACCAGACTTATTTGCCAAATCTTCACAGTACTTTAGACCGCGATGGAAACGCAGACAACAAAGGTCTGGAGGAACCATATGGTCTCTTGAAAAAAGTTCCTGGTTTTAATTGTTCTGGGTAATTTCGGTGGAAAAGCGGCTATAGACATACATAGACACTGCATTTGCTGCTGGATCGTATGTCAACGTTGCCGGCATATTGGTCTGGGCAACAGTAATAAGTCTCAGCTTATCTATACTGCCGTTTTTCTCCAACCCAACTTTTATGACAAGCTCCTCGTTTTGGCTGAACGACTGACATATTGTGAATCTTACTGTAGTTAGTTGGCTAGTTAACTTTTCTCACACTCTGAAGGTTTCCCAAAGAGAGACAGTTGAGGAGGCAGTGGGAAGTAGCTGTAAGAAGGGAAGCTGTTTCCGCAAGTGAGTCCCCCCTGCTGTGCAGTGAGCACTTCAAGCTGGACATTCAGGATTAGAGATGGCGATAAACCATCTGTCTACAGTTTACCCATTCATCTCCAAATAGTAGGTGTATCGATAGGCTATAATGATTTAATAGCTTGTCATAAAATTGTGGCTCATTATTATTATTATTATTAGTAGTAGTAGTAGTAGTAGTAGTAGTAGTATTCACTATTACCAATTTATTATTATTATTATTATTATTATTATTATCATATAAATGTTTTTACCACTGTAACTGTAAATGTTTTACCGGCTCCATAAAGGTTTATCTTAGTATTATCTTTGTAATTCTCTGTTTTGTAGTATATCTGTAACCTTTTATTGCTAATAAAATATCGAAAGCAGACTGACTGCCAGTATCTCACTATTTGATTTGTATTTAGGGGTTTTGTTCCATTTTGGTACAGTGATGGTCAATTATTAGTACTTAAACAAGCCCTTTTTTATTTTATTCAGTTTTTAAAAATGAACGAGCTTTGTTAACAGAATTCTGACCTGGAACAAAAGAAAAGCTAAAAGATGTGGTTGAAGACAAAAATCCATTTCCACAATTAAAAAAATTTGTGCACATTTCATGTATATTAATTTATATCACATTAGGGATGTCTCAGCATTTATTAATCAAGAAAAATAAGCCAAATCTATGCTTGACAAGCATGAGTTTATAACTCATTTATAAAGCATAACTTTTTGGGGTGGCTTTGGCTCAGGTGGTAGAGCTGGTTGTCCACTAATCGTAGGGTTGGCGGTTCGATTCCTGGCCCACACGACTCTACAT
>JANDJT010000199.1:21802650-21816350 GCA_024331685.1 Stegophilus panzeri | reverse complement strand
TATATATATATACACAAGTGAAATTCTTATATGCCAGTATATTACATGTATTGGAAATTCATTTATGTCCATATATCACATTTCAATATGAGGCTCTTTGTTTAAAAGGGAAATTGCATCAGTCCACAATGTCTTCTGAGTGAGTCGTGCTCCTAAATTGTAGTGTTGACTCAGTCCCTCAGCCCTCTAATGAGCTTTATTTGAGCTTATAAAGTAGCGGAACAACCCTTACAATTGTGGCATGGGTTCCCCATGAGCAAATGAACAAGAGAAGATACACAGGTAGGTGAAGACCAGTATTGAAATATGGATAGAGCAGGCATGTCTTAGAGCTGACGAAATATGGCTGACTATGGCGCTAGGGTGGTTTTACAACTCTCTTTCTAATAAAATGGATCAACATCCAGCCATTTAAGCCCCTCTGTCTATTAAAACTGCACAGTGATCTACACTAGTATCTTGTGTGTACAGTACTGTCAGTCACACTTGATAGACTTCCCTCAGTAGACCATCTCATCACACATTCCCATAAATTAAGATCCATGCATACCAGTAAATAAGCTATTCCTGTGTCTTATATAAACCTTAATGAAGCTGGACTGCTCATAAACATGTGCTTAGGCCTTTTTAAACTATCCACTAGTTTCAGACCTCAGATCCTGAAAGTAAGGAATGCCCGAAGAGTCCATAAGCTTGTTTGCCCACATCAGCATGTTTCATTTTTTTAGTGGCAGAGTGTGGATATGAGACCAGAGGCTAGTGCCACTCATATCCCCAAAGATCACTGAAACTTGAGTAAACAAAGGTTTTGTCATTGATGAAGGGTTTTGAGTGTACCACTGAGTGTTGTTTTAACACACACTGTGCTACACTATGCTTGGGGTTTGACTGTAACTGGGTGCAGTGCACCTTACAAAACTAGCCTTTACACAGCTTGTTATTTTTCCCAAACAATTTAATAGAAGCAAAGAACAAGCAAGAAAAAAAGACAGTTGTTTTCTTAGTAGAGAGAAAACTGAGACGAACATACAGGCTAAAGTGCAAGTATAATTAAATGATTATTTACCCAATTACAGACCATAAATAATGTATAGTTTTTTATTTAAGTTTTAATTTGAGACATACAGTCTCCTCTGAAAGTCCCCACTGGGATGCCATGGTCAATTATCTTTTTTTTTAGCTATACACTCAAGACATTTTGGTTTCAGATCAAAATATGAATACGAGATGATAGATCAGAATTCCAGCTATCATTTTCTGATATTTATATCTAAATCTGTTAAACAACTTACAACATGGCACCTTTTGTTTTAACCCGCCCATTTTTCAAATGATCAGAAATATCAGAACATGTGACTAACTGGTGTTTCTTAGTCTCATTGTATAAACAGTGAATAGCTCTGAATGTCTGCTCTTGGTATGAGCCCTGTGTTTCACCTGTGAAGATTGCATTTATTATTAAAAAAAAGTATAAACCAAAATGAAGACCAGAGAGATATCTATGGGAGAAAAGCAAGCCATTAAGCCACTGCTCTATCGTCTCATATTCATCTTTTGATCTCAAACCCAAAAGTATTCAGTGTATAGCAAAAACAAAATGCCCTTGGCATTCCAATACTTTCAGAGGGGACCGTATATTAAGATGACATTTTTGTTAGACTTTATTTTGCCTTTTTTTAATTTCAGTATTTTGCATTTCAGTTATTTAATCTCCTTTGCATTTTTGGCTAAAAGCAGTCACAAGTGATTTATAAAGTACCATCTTAGATAAAGTCCTGAAAAAAGGCTGAGATCTGCACTCACTTGGGGAGCACAGTCTTTGCCAAATCTCCTCATCAGTCTTTATCTAGAAGGACACACTAGCTAATTTCATTTAGAACATCCAATACTGCCAGTCAAAGAGCTAATCAAGTCGTTTTGCATCACATTAACAAATCACTGATCCATGCAGGCTTGCTAGGTCTGAGCAGTGTTATAAGTACATTAATGTATGCATTAGACATGTGCTGATGCTAGGTTATAAAATATGCCGCACTATTTCACACACATCATTTTGTTTGCATAGGCATTTGAATAATATTCCTCAGAAGATAGCTGTATAAACAGTGAGCATTTAATTTAACTGTCAGGTTTCATAGCTACCATGTTCTTTACTCTTTTAACTTTTTAGCAATTTGCTAGAAGTGGTTAGCATGAATATTATAATGCTAACTGACCAAAATAGCAAAAAAGTTGTTAGCAGGAGTTAGCTAGGGCTGAGATAGCTACTGTTTATTAGCTTCTTCTTTAACAAAAAAAATCATTTATTATTTGTGTTTGCAGTGGTTACCTTTTTCAGTTTATGCATGGTTACTTAGATTAATCCAAATGGCAAAAAAAAATAATAATAATAATAAAAAAATACATCATGTATCATATTAAGCTAGAACGATGTTTATGTAACAATGCTAATTCATTGAAAACCTAGCAACACATGCATTGCAAGCAGTACAACATGGAAAAGGGTTTTCAATACAGTATACTATACCATATATTACTGAATGTATGCCAAAATACAGAACTTTATGTTGTATAAATATAGAAATTTCATTTAAATAATTCCTGCTGCCTCTCTCAATTCTCACAGAGCTTTTCACTAATGCAAGAGCTCTCACACTGATCCTTCCATGGGCAAGGGTACATGTGTAAAGTAGTACCAGCCCTGAAATTACATTTCTTTCTACTGCATTCATATCCATGTTTAAATATCACCTGTATAACTAACAACCTTATACCAAAAAACAGTCCAAAAAACATTCATTTAAATAATCTATCATTGGGATGTCGAGTCATAAATCATGCCTATAAAAACGGCTGCATTAGGTCCATCATTTTTTAACCATGTATGGTGATAAATACAAAAAATAAATAATAATAATTTTCAACAAAATATTAACCCTTTATTAAAATATTAACCCCATAGTGTCCACACTTATGGAATCAATTTAAGGATCTTTTTAAATATAAAATGTAAAATATAAAATGTAAATCACTGCCAAATAATCTGAGAGCAATACTGTATATTAGTGTAAACTTTTGCAGCTCTTTAGACTATTGTTGTGTAAAATAATAATAATAATAATAATAATAATAATAATAATAATAATAATAATAATAATAATAACAAATTTTAAAATTTTATTTGATTTTTAAAAAACATTTTTTTTTTTCATTTGTTTTTAAAGCAGCATTGTTTCTGGGAAGATTATTTTTAAACCATTTGTATTATGCAACAGTCCAATCTGTGTAAAATTTGTATGTTCAGAAATTATATTTTCTAAAAAATAAAAAATAAAATTCAAGCATATTTTAGACATTAGACATTTACACTTTTTCAGGCATACTGATTTACCCTATTTACATTTTAATATGATTATTATTTGGACAGACTCAAAATTCATGCAATTTTAAGTAAATAATGCATATATATAATTATGCACATAGTAAAGTCTCTATATTGAATATCCTTTCAATAGAATGTCTCATGGTGTAATGAAAATAATGTATGGAACAGAGGAAGGGCTTTTGGGAAATGAGCTGTGCATTTTGTTTATGGCCATTTTCTCTGTCTGTCTGATTGAGTGTTGCAGTTTCCTGGATTGTTTGTGATAATTCTACACGGTACATTTTGCTTCACAATAGGCCGCTGTTGGCAGAATGCACATTACAAATGAGATCCATTCGCTAGGATGGTTTCAATGGGCAAACATTCCACACATTTCAATCTACTGTATCAATGTGAGGTACTCTCATCCTGGGTCTTGGATAACTATTATCAGCAGCTACCAGCATTCATTTGTGTTTAGGGTTTGAATTCCAGGAAATGCATCACATAGGCATCTGTGAAATTGTCCATGTGCGTCAAACATGTTCTCTAGAGCAAATTTGTCCTGATTTTAATAGAATAGTTCCTGATTGGGATTAAGCAATCATCGTGTAGTAATGACAAGAGTAGCTCTTTTATAGTGATAACACTGATTATTTATAAGTGTCATGTCAATGCTGGTATCGGCATCCAACTACAACACCCATAACACAGCATGGCCTAGAAACACAGCCAACACAGACTCCAATTTCCAACTCACACACTCATTGTCTCTTTCACATTCTCCTGATTACTGATCATGCACACCTGGACTTAATTTCATCACCACCACAGTATACACCAATCAGCCATAACTATAAATATATTAGATATATTAGGCAGCAAGTGAACAGTCAGTTCTCAAAATTGATGTGTTGGAAGCAGTGTGAAGCAATGTAAAGTATGTGCTCGTGTTTTTAAACAATTCACTGTATCATAGCCTACCTTTTTTTAATGTTGTTCTGGTTTTCATGTTTCTGCTCTCGTCTATCACATTTAAAGCTGTTTGAGTCTAAGCAAATTTCCAAAACAAAGTCATCAAAAAGACATTGCAAACTGTTGTGTGCCTCTGTCAACTTATGTTAGGTTATTATTGTGTAGAACTACAACCATACACATATAGATCCATCGGTTTTCTATATCACTTAACCTACAAAGGGTCACAGGGGAGCCTGAACCCTATCCCATGGAACTTGGGGTACACCAGGTGGGGGACACCCTGGATGGGGAGCCAACCCGTCGCAGGACACAAACACACACCCATTCACACACTATGGACAATTTGGAAATAGAATCCAAGCTTCCCCGCAAACTTGTGTAGGATAAGAGGTATGGAAAATGGATGGATGGATGAATGGATGGATGGATTCCTGAAAAAAAAGTTTCAGAAATTTATACAACCCATGGCTGTTCTGCAGTTCTGAAAATTGACATGCTTAGCCAGGTTAAAATAGCTGCCATTAGGTCCACAAGTCAGAAGAAAGAACATCCATTCAGAAAATATCAATCAATGTCAATATTAGTGAAGAAACTGAAACACACACTCGCTAAGAAAAGTTTTATTTAAAAAAAAAAAAATCTAATTTCCTATTTTGCATCTTCTCTTTAACCATATGCAAGTTTTCAGTCTCAGTCAAGTATCAGAACATAGAAAACATAGCATTACATCCTTACAAGCAATGTAGTCAAGCAGGTGAACAGCTTTAAGGAAACTCAACAATCACAATATTATAATCAGACTATAAAAATCAGACTATGATTTTGGCTTAGGAACATGAAAGAGTGGCCCAGCAGAACTCCTCAATCATTGGAGAGAGAGAGCAAATGGAGTCAAGGCCAAGTCAGAGGAAAGGATTAACTATTCATAGAAGAAATGCTTCAGTGGTTCATTAAATTAAGCAATGTTCGGCGTTCCGGAGCGTTCCGATAACTTTCATTGCTTCAGTTCAGCACCCAAATCTGTTGTCATTAAAATGAGTCACGTTAATTACTGCGGGGGAGAAAATGTCCCTTGCTTTTTTTTTTTTTTTTTGCTCAAAATGCCAAAGAGTTCATCTTTAATTACTTGGGTGAGGTTAAAACCTTAACTGTACATTCAAGGCTCTGTGAATTTCTTTGATTTTTCTGAGAAGAGCAAAAGACCATAAAAGAGCTTTGGAATAATTCGAGTGCTGGCGCTAATTAGCTTTTCAGCAGCCGAAGGACTTGGAATTGGTTCATGCAGTGGAATGTATTCGGTGTTCCTTGTTCAATGAATCGTATCAATGGCACAGAATATCAGCAAAAGTCTCTTGTCAATGATTATGGGCAAGCTGAATCTGAAGTCTGGGTTTTACTGGGTTGTTATTTATATCTTCATATGGATATTAAGTCTTTTAACTTTTAGGGTAGAAAAAGCCTTTGGTCCACCTGCTTATCATGTGCTTGAACTGAATGATGACCAATACCAGTTACAATCATTTCATTTCCTTATCCTTTAGTCTTTGATGTATGTGTTGGCTCACCCAGTTTTATTTTTGTATGTAGCCTAGTTATGTTGGTTGTATCACGCAGTTATGTGAGGCAGCAACAAGTGTATACTCAAACTGTGAGATTTATTAGGGCTACAATTCCACAAATTATCATCATAATCCTCAACATGGGTCAATACACCAGTAGACCATAGTAAACAAGGGTTGTTCATTAATGAGGTCAAAAAGACAGGCAGAAATCAAAAACTATAACAAGTGAGAAGCTTGGACATAATTAAGTAAGGCTCAGAAATTCACATAAAAAATGTCTTGATGAGACAGTGAAACAGCAGGGTTTAAATAGAAGAAGCAATCAGAATGAAACTCGGAACAGGGAACAACAATCAGAGAACAAACCAAAGACAGGACAAGGATGGAAACCAAAACAAACATGTATTTACCTTGGGAATCATGATGCGCTCAGAGTGGGAGAAACAATAACATTTGTTTATCTACTGTATTAAGAATTTAGATGATGTAGTGTATGTTCATTTACGAACTACCCTGATATAGAAGCAACACATAATGCCAATGTGCTTCTGAAAAACACCTGAATCAAACAGCTGGGCAACAAAGGGCAGGGTAGTAAACAGGAAATAGTAGCGTTTAAGAGCTGAGTGTAATAGGGTACCAACTTAAACCACCTCTACTCTAATGAACTCTAATGAGTTTATTTCATAGCAGAGTTGAAAGCTGGCACCAATTCCCAACACATCTCACCCCTGGCCTGTAGTCTTTACTGTCTGCCAGAGGTTAAATCACGGTTGATCCAGCTTTGGTTCATGTGAACAGCAAGCAGAGCTGAACTCTGGCACTATAATTTGATGGAAATGTAAATCACCACATAACAGCAATGGTGATGTAATGCAGTTTCACTCTGTTTTATACAAAAGTACATTTCTTCAGTTAACTGCTGTGTGTATACAGTTCATTGTTAAGACAAAGTGTGTACCACCTCTTTATTCTTCATTTTAAACTCAGGTATAACGTTTACTTTTAAAGTAATAAAAGCTAGTTCTTCCATCCATAACCATTTCCTTCATGTCTAATTCCCGATTACTCACTGCCACTGCTTCTAGAGTATTTTGTAAACACTTAAATAGTTACTTTGTGGTGCCATGACCAAAGACTTCTTCTTATTTTTTTTTAATAATAAATATGTTATAATCAGGGGTATAAAACTAAAATTTGGAATGTGGTGATTGTGATCAGGAAGGAAGTTGCAGTTTGAAATCTCAAATTGCCACGCATAGATCTTAAATCTCAAGCGCCGCATAGAAACAAATTTATATAATTATTATGAATAATGAAAAATCTCATCCCATCCCAGTATCTGTGCCTCAGGGGAGTGGGGTCAGGGGTACTGTTGCTGATCAACTAAGATATATATCGATAGAAGAAAAGTTAAATAAAATACTGCTTTAGAATGCAAACTTCTTTTGGTAGATTTCAGTTAATTCATTAGATACCATCAAGTCTGTCTGTATCTTCTAGGTAGCTAACCTAATCATCAAGCAAACAAATTTGTGCATGATAAGTACTTAATTAAAGGGTAAGATTATCATATATATCATTCCAAGGTTGTTTACATGAAGCTGGCCAGTTAAATCAGCAGTACTGTTAGAATCAACTTAATTAGAAGTGATTTTGAGCACGTACATTCCAACCTCTCACTATCTACATTTACATGCAGCTTAATAATCCATTAAAGCGCATCTATTATGGTTTTGAAACTTGCCTAATTTTGTTTTAGAGGTCTCATACAATAGATTTACATGCATCCAAGGTCAAAAAACACTTTAATATTCTCATAATTTAAATTGCAGCATTACCTTTTTTTCCCAGTGTCAAAAATAACTAATTAAATGATCTTTTCTAAAGGATTCATTCTAAACTCCTCCTTTCTGAGAGCATACTCTGCTCTGATCGGTCAGATGTCCCAGTCTGTTGTGATTGGTCTACCAGTGTTAGCGCATGTCGAAAAGGAAATGCCCACTACCATAACGACTTTCAGCTCTGTCTGAAAAAAATGAAGATGAGAGGTGGGGTCTAACGAGGTGGGTAATCAGATAATGCATTAACTAGAAGAATAACAGCTTGATGTGATTTAAATCTGTCTAGTAAAGAAACACAGTTCGGATTGTTCCGGCTTACTTTAACCCCTGGTTATTTAAGCAATATCACACATGCAAGAGTATGAGTATACTGAATATCGGCATGTCTGTGATTCAACATAGAGACAAAGCTACAGGCAGAGTGTTGTAGTTAATCACAGCCGTGCCGACATTCAGTTTAACTGCACAATTGTGAGTGTGATATTGCTTTTATACAGCCGTTCTCTAAGCAAGAAATTAAAACAGAGTAACTGACATTTCAGGCACAATATGTTCTGTTTAATTTTTGCTCTGCTGGTAGAAATAGATCCCAGAGAAGCTACACTCACTTTATCACTTTATCACTCACTTGAGTGGTGTTCCGGCCCATGCGTTTGCCAGAACAAGCTAACCGGCTAATGTTAGTTATATGAGTGATACCTTTAACATTGAGTGATAACTTTAACGTTGTTGATTACGTTGTTGGATGTTTATAAATCACTGGGACTGTTGTTTATTTAGATAAAGTAGGCTATTGCCATATTTTAAACAGTTTATGATCTCAGTACTATGCCAGTGCAGCCTACCAATAGCCCAAGCCTGTACTGCAGTGATTGGAGTTGGGGATAACACTAATTAGCAACAAGATGTCCCCCTTTTCCCAGGACAACTTCTCAAAACTTCCACTGAAAATTGCAGTGCTGGAAACCAAAATCCATCTGTTAGAACTGAATGTGTAAGTGAATGGATTATGTGGGAACGACACTACTTTACCATGGACCCAAAATAGTGGATAAGAGCATGCTAATACACAGTTAATTAGCACTAACAAGACTACCAAGAACCAACAGACCTGTGTACCAAGTAATAAATCTAAAAGTGGTAGTCCTCCCTGGAACTCTCTTGATGCTAAGCCTAAGAGTAAATTATTTCCCTGAGAACTGGGAGGCAGAACAGGCAGAGCCCAGCACCCTGAGATTTGTGATGTGACTGGCTGGCTTGCATTATCATCCAGGCAGAGTGCCTCTTTAACCCCTGTTCTTAGCAGGACACAGCTGTGGACAGCTGCAAAAGGGAGAGTTAGCAACAAACCTCCCCAACAACTGAGTGTGCAACTAGAGAACAGATTTGCACCACTGTTGCAGGACCCTGGATCTCCATCTGGATGACCTGGATAACATCCCATCCTCACATAGCAGGGTAAGAGTAAGAACTGAGAGTAAATCAGAAAGTAAAAGGCTACAGGGATAGCTAATGACTGGGCCTCAAACTCTGATTGTGGGTGACTTTGCTGTAAAAGATGTAAGAAGCATGTGCAGTAAGAACACCAAAATACTCTGCTTTCCGAAGGAAATGGTTCTGCATATCATGGTTGCACATACAACTGTGAATAATATCATACTGCACATAGGGACTAATGATGTTGTGAAGCAACAATCTGAAATGTTGAAATGGGAATTTATTGATCTATTGAACACAGTCAGCTCTCTGAATGCTGAGGTGTTTATCAGTGGCCCGCTTCCACCAGTCAAACAGGAGTTGAGAGATTCGGCAGATTGTTGGCACTGGACACATGGCTCTCAGCAGCATGTACCAACTATTCAGTGCACTTTATTGATAATTTCAACTTTTTCTGGGACTGCAGACGTCTTTTTAGGCACATGGACTTAACAAATCAGGAATAAAATTGTTCAGCTCTAACCTATTTTTCTTCCTGCATCACTCATCTGTTCCCTCTGCCAAGAGACAAGAGACAAGAGGAATCAAATCAAGGAAAAGACATATAACACCAGAAACCTTGAAGGAGAGCCACCTCAGCCTGAAGAGAGCTCTGATCATAGGAGACATCAGAGCCTGTAGGAAGAATCTCCATCTCCCTCACTAATAATCACCTGTGAAGATTCACCTTTTTCACCTCCCCAAACTCCATCCAGGTTACTCTTATCTTTTCTCCCTCCTCGCCCCTCTTGGAGTTCACTGACGTGATGAAAGAGCTGGTCAGTGCTGGGACCAAACTCATGTCCCACCCCTTCCTTCGCCCTCCTCCCATTTTCTCTCCCCTAAATTCCCCTCAGCATACACTTTCAACCTCAAAGTACCAGGCCCCGCCCCCCCTCCACATCGGTGTCAGAATCACTCTCTGTCTCCCCAGCCTGATATAAGCACAGCACATTCAGTTATTTGTGTACAAAATACAGCAAGCTCTAGCTGATATGTGCTGGGTCCAGGTGTGCCAGTAGTGTTTTTAATTCCTGTCATGATAGGTAATAGAAAAAGAATTGTGAATCCACAAACAGGAAGCACTCAAGAAAATTTCCAAATTAGCAAATGTAGCATCAATTCCTTGTCAGCAAGTCTGTTGCAAAAAAATGGGCAAGATAATGTTTTTGATTCATTCAGTTTAGCTTTATTAAATGTTTGGTCTTTAGCATGAACAACATTTTTTACAAATTATTATTTTTTTAATCACGCACAATCTTAATTTTATGTTTTTAACTGAAACTTGGTTAGACCAAGATAACAGTGCAGCTGTTCTTATTGAGTCTACCCCTCCCAACTTCAGTTTTATGAGTGAAGCTAGAGTGCATAAGAAAGGAGGTGGAGTTACCATTTTGTTTTATGACTCCTTCCAACGCAAGAAGTTGTCTTATGGAAATGTTGCTTCTTTTGAATATGTGGCTCTTCAGGTGAATTCCTCTTCTCAAGTTATATTTTTAAATATCTACAGACCAGCTAAATACTGTGCAACCTTTTTTGATGACTTTACTGAGCTGCTGTCTATGGTGTGAATCAACTTTAACTATGTAGTTATTGTTGGTAATATTAGCATCCATGTTGTCAACCCCCAGGACAAAGGGACTAAAGAATTGTGTGGTGTTCTTGATAGCTATGGACTCACTCAGCATGTGACGGAGCCCACACACAATAAGGGGCACACTCTGGACTTAGTCATCTCCAAGGTTCTGAACATTTCCAAGGTTGTAATGACTGATGTTGTTCTCTCTGATTATGCCTGTGTTTTCTTTGAGAGTGCTATCTCCGTGCACACAAATGTTTAAACAGAAGTAATCGCAAAGCAACATATCACTGACAACACCAGAGAAATATTTATTCAGGCTTTCTCTTCCATACCTACCCTCTCATGGGTCTCAGTTAATGAGCTTGTAGATAATTTCAATTATAAAATTACAAATGTTATTGATGCCATTGCACCCACTAAGGTAAAGGTGGTCTCTTGTATGAAAAGATCTCAATGGAGAAATGCCATGCTGTTAAGACTAGAAAAAAGAGTGTCGAAAAGCTGAATACAGGTGGCGAAAAATAAATTTCCAGGTAAATTATGACCATCTATAAAGAGAGGCTTCACATTTTTAATTCAGAATTGAGAAATGCAAGGTGGTCCTTCTTCTCTGACATCATCACTAAAAATAATAAGAATGTGGGCATATTTTGTTTGCTACTGTCAACAGGCTAACTAACCCTCCTGAGTCAGTAGTCTCTGAACTTCTATCCACTAGGGCCTGCATTGAATTTGCCTCCTTCTTCACTAACAAAATTATAAAAATTAGACAAGCAATCAGTGCCTGCATATCAGGAATGGATATGTGTTATCCCTGTATCCACTTAATATCAATTCAAATATTATGACACAATTTGATTCTATCAGTCATAAAAACCTGAGGACATTATACAACATCTGAAATCCACCTCCTGTTGCATTGATATTTTGCCAACAGGCTTTTTAAAAAATGTTTCTAATTGCAACAAATTGCCAACATGTCTCTTCTCTCCAGTGTCTTCCCACAGGCCCTGAAAACTGCAGTCATCAAGCCACTCTTAAAAAAGAACAATCTAGACACGTCACTAATGAGTAATTATAGGCCGATATCTAACCCCCCGTTTTTAAGTAAAATCATTGAAAAAGCTGCTTTTCAACAGCTGAACAATTCTTGTCACTTAATTGTTTTGATGTATTCCAGTCAGGATTTCGAACCCACCACAGCACTGAGACTGCTCTTGTTAAGGTCTTCAATAACATCCATTTAAACACAGACAATGGCAGAATTTCAGTCTTAATGTTATTGGATCTCAGTGCTGCATTCGACACAGTCGACCACAACATATTACTAGACCGAGTGGAAAACTGGGTGGGACTTTCTGGCACAGTACTAGACAGGTTTGAATTCTACTTAAAGGACAGGGACTACTTTGTGTCTATAGGTAATTATACATCTGAGCTGACAAAAATGACCTGTGGAGTTCCCCAAGGTTTTTGTCTGGGGCCTCTTCTGTTTAACATCTACATGCTTCCACTAGCTCAGATTATGAAAAACAACAAAATATGTTACCATAATTATGCAGACAACACACAGATTTATATAACTATGTCACCGGGGAACTATAATCCCATAAATGCGCTGAGTAGCTGCATTGAATAAATCAATGACTGGGTGTGCCAGAATTTTCTTCAACTAAACAGAGATAAAACTGAAGTCATTGTTTTTGGAGCTAAGGAAGGAAAATTAAGTCAGTGCTCAGCTTCAATCTGTAATGTTAAAAACTACAAACCAAGCTCCAAATCTTGGTGTAGTCATGGACTCAAACCTGAATTTCCTCAGTAACATTAAGACGATTACAAAGTCAGCCTACTATCACCTGAAGAATATATCGAGGATTAAAGGACTTATGTCTCAGCAGGATCTGGAGAAACTTGTCCAAGCATTTATCTTCAGTCGGCTTGACTACTGTAATGGTATCTTTACAGGTGTTACTAAAAAATTAATCAGACAGCTGCATCTGATTCAGAATGCTGCTGCTTGAGACCTCACTAAGATCAAAAAAGTGGATCACATCACTGCAGTTCTGAGGTCTTTACCCTGGCTACCTGTCTGTCAGAGAATTGATTTTAAAATACTGTTGATGGTTTATAAAGCACTGAAATGGTTTAGGGCCAAAATACATTTCTGATCTTTTGCTACGTTATGAACCATCAAGACCTCTCAGGTCATCTGGGACAGGTCTGCTGTCTGTCCCCAGAGTGAAACGAAACATGGAGAAGCAGCGAGATTAACAGAGAGATTGAGAGACAAAAAGAGAGGGAGTAGGTTGAAGGGGAGACGCAGGAGAGAGAGCAAAAGAAGATATTAGGAGAGGGAGAGGAGAGAAAAGTAGCGGAGAGAATATCCTGTTTTTATATTCTATTTGACTTTTTTTGTTGTATTTGAATGTCTTTTTATGTTTCCCTATGTTGTTTTTGTGTTTTATGTGAAGCACTTTGAATCGCCTTGTTTAAATGTGCTATACAAATAAATTTGCCTTTCCTTGCCTTGACTTATAGGCCACCGGCTATCTGGTTAGCTAGCTCACATTGATTTGTACGTTCCTGTTAAAGGTGCTTCCTGTGAAATTGGCGTCCCTTCTTCCATTTCATCTACAACTAACAAGCTTTCATGTTTTAAGTCAAAAGTTACAGTCCTGAAAAATGTATTGTTTTCTTTTTAAATCAAACTTTACTGGGTAATTTCATAACAGGTTACAAACACTCATTTACATTTTACAAGATTGACATACACATACACAAATTATACAATTAATAGACACATCATACATTTACATATACAGTATCTCACAAAAGTGACTACACCCCTCACATTTTTGTAAATATTTGATTATATCTTTTCATGTGACAACACT
>JANDJT010000199.1:21787409-21802550 GCA_024331685.1 Stegophilus panzeri | reverse complement strand
GTGTTGTCACATGAAAAGATATAATCAAATATTTACAAAAATGTGAGGGGTGTACTCACTTTTGTGAGATACTGTGTTTGCATATCACGAAAAGTTTAAAATCTTTAATAAAGTCCATGGATACTATTTTTTTGTTCTTCTGTCCTTTCTCTTTTCAGTTCACTCTTAATCTGTTTAAGAACCGTCTCTGCCATGTCCGCTAATGATGTCACAGTAACCCTTCTGAACTAGGAAGTGGAATTTTACATGGACAAGTGGAGTGATATGCACAGTGAAACATCTCAATTATACTAAATATAAGCACTCTTGGAATGTCACTCATCCAATCAAATTATTGGCCAAATAACTGAGGTATAAAATCTATTATTTTCCATTCTAATAAAACTCTATTCTATTCTAAGGGTATTCAGAAAGTCTTCTTTCATTATGCAACAAGTTTTGATATGCAAATGAGCATTATAATCCAATGCATATTCAAATTAGTCCATGACATCATCTGTTGACTTCTCAACTTTTTTGAGCATGCATTAACTACTGTCCCCTGAAAAGACCTGACAGCATGGAATGAAAACTCATTTTAATAATAAATAAATAAACTGGTGCTGTTTCCATAATGTAAGTCTTCTCCACCTCTTAAATCCCAATTGTGCTGTCTGATCCTTTAATAGCTTGAGGTTTAGATCAGATTCTGCCTTAGTTCTAAGTCGATTTTTAATGAAGGCACCAAATAAATAATTGTAAATAGATTTTTTTTTTCCTGCCTCTCTCCTCCATGTTTTTGTAGAAGGTCCTTTTGTCCTTGGCATTTCTCTTCTCACATTGGCATTTCCTTTTAAAGCTGAAAGCATCTCTGCTCCTTCAATTCTCCTCACTTTTCCTCCAGTGCATCTGCTTCTTGACCGCAGAGTTCAATTAACAGAGACAGTCTTTTTCACAATCACTCACCAGTGACTCATAATGACTCTGAGGGCAGAGTAGCAATCAATAAGTCATGTACACCTCACTCTGAGCAGCTTGGAATAGAAAGGAGCAGAAAAGCGAATGACACTTGGTAAAGCTCAGCGAAGAACCTCTGTAGAGTATTACTGAGTCAAAAAAATAAATAAATAAAGTACTAGTAATGCTTCATTTGCGTCTGTATATAAGGACTAGTTATATCACATTCTCAAAAATTCTCCATAGAGATTTCTGAAGGCTTAATTCTACCACTCAAAATGTAACACTTGCTTTGTTGACTGCCTGTTGCTCTCTACATAAGCATTCATAAAACTTTGAATATGACTTACTGTACAAGCAAGTGTTGTGTAAGCTTTATGTACTGTTTACATGATACTTGTTTCATCCCTGAATCATAAGATTGACATAACCATCTTTTTGTTTTAATGCCATGACATAACCATCTTTTTGTTTTAATGCCATAACAGCCTATGCCATATGTATGCTTAAAGTTTTATGACAGATATGATACATAATTTTTGAAAACTGCCATAATGTACAATATTTTATAAAACAGCATTGCTGAATTCTCAAATGTGATTGGTCAGAAGGTGTGGAGTAATAAATAAAAGCATCTCTAAAAGTTATGACAACATTAAGGCAAATCATGTATTTATATTAATGCACTAAAAACATGTGTGAGGACATGTTTGCTTCATATTTTTTGAAGGAGTCTCCAGTTTTAGCACTTTGTAATAGTCACATGTAAAGCTGTTCCTTTCATGAGAAAATCTGCAGGACAGAGGGCTTTGTGGTTTCCCAGTAGCATGACAAGCTGCAAATTTTTGTTTCATTAACTTCAAGAGACCAATAGAGAAAAAAGGAAGCTTACAAGATATTAAGTGTTTATAGCTGTGATAAAGTAATTGATAAAAGGAAAGCATATTGCAGGAATGATCCCTAACATGAAAAGTAACTAAATGGACAAAAAGTATGATGAGTCATTCTTTAATAAAAAAATAAATAAATAAATAAATGTTGGTGTTGCTAAATTCCCGTGGTATCAGAATATGGCACCTCTGGGTTTGGGGGTTCAGATTCTGCCTCCAACCTGTGTGCGGGGAGTTTGCATGTTCTCCATGTGTTTCATGGGTTTCCTCCAGGTACTCCGATTTCCTCCCCCAGTCCAAAGACATGCGTTAGGTTGGCATTTCCAAATTGACCATAGTGTGTGAATATGTGTTCGATTGTGCCCTGCAATGGGTTGGCACCCCATCCATGGTGTCCCCAGCCTTGTACCCCGAGTCCCCTGGTATAGGCTCCAGGCTTCCCCACAACCCTGTTTAGGATAAGCAATATAGAAAATGGATGGATTTCTCACCTAAAATCCTACTGTCTTTGTTTTAAAGAGTGTGAATTCATTACTGGATAATAATGAAAATGTGCATTTCTGATCAAATAGGAAGCAAAAACTTCTAATAAAACTATGAGTATGAGACAGGTGTTAAAGTTTGCCTGGGGAACACAATTAGCTGGGACACTGAATTGAGAATTAACTATTCATCAGTTGAGCACATCTTTTACTGTGAACGTTCCTAAAACCTTCACGTCTAGCGTCAGAGGTCTCGAAAGTCTTCCCATTTACCAACAGATAACGGATGTAAGGGTTCTCAGTGTGCTGTGTTTGGAGACAAATGAGATGTCGGTTTACGCACACATGCACACACACACACACACACACGCTACTCTCGAACTCTTGCTATGCTGAGATTCATAAGGTCATATGTGTCAATCAAAGTCTGCTATCCCAACTGCTAGGGCATCAGTTTCATGTGCAAAGCATATGGTTAGAGTATTGTAGCAATTAGAGCTTCATGTAACAGCATGACTCTGGCGCTTATGGGACTGTAATTACATACATTTCTCTCTCTCCATATACAAGCCCTGAAAGGCAATGTAAGCATTTTAAATGTATTATTATTATTATTATTATTATTATTATTATTGTTGTTGTTGTTGTTGTTGTTGTTGTTGTTTTAAATGTGACCTCATTCAAAGATTGCAAGATTTCTTTTTTTTATGTACACTATCAGGCTTTACAATTCTGTCCTACCACCACATATTGGTAACACCAGTCTTTATTTATGGACTTTATTATTAATATAATTTCATCCTCATACTGTGTTTATAAAATGTCCATAGCCTATATAAAACACCCATACAGATATTTAGGTAAAGAAACACTTTAGGTGTAGACATCCAGAGATGGTGTTATTCCTGCGATTTTCACATAAGCTATCATAAATATAGTTGTATATATAGGATTTATGAATATGCTATGAACAGTATGATAATAAAAAAAGACTACTAACAATTGTTTTGTTTCATTCTTTAGGAAAACTAATACCATTGTGTCAAGTTATGTCTCTTAAAACAGACTCGTTTATTCCTCATTAATGCAAGTTGCTATTTGAATGAAATCTTTGACTTCACAACAATGGAGCAAATGGGGTCTGAACAGATATATTACAGTTCCATTTGTGGACATTCAACTCAAAACACTAGGAAATTACCTTGTCACAAAGTTGAAATCAACTGAGAAATATTTTATTAGCTTTTAATAATGGACAAAATAAAACCAGGTCTTGGTGACAAACTCCTTGGCTTATTGAAGCATGCTGAATGTATGAGGCCATACATTGTCTCTGATATTGGTTGACATGGCTGTCGTCTTCCCTCTTTAGCTGTGTTTTCTGACCTTCCCTCATTTCCCACAATGATATGATGGACAGGCGGTCAGCAGAGGCCTGCAGCGGTTTAAGATTAAAAATTGGATAAGCGCTTACTGATGCTTGAATGGAGATCAGTCAAAATCCATTTAGACTGGAAGACATGTCGAGTGACAGGATGTGAAAACCACACTATGTGCAGCCTGACATAGAAACATTTTAAGCACGCATGACTTTACTGCTGGTGATTCACACGTCATAATTTTCATGGATTTTTTTGTTTGTTTGTTTGTTTTTGGCTTGCTAATAGTGATTCAACTGTAGTTAAAAAGAAAAAAAGAAACAGAGAAGATGGAGGTGTGAATCATTTATGTTGATCTTCTACCTCCCAGTACACACAATGTGTGACAGTCTGGAATCAAATTTCCTACTACATGTAGTCAAAGTACGTTATAGTCTAGTTAATCCTAAAAATGAAAATGTTTGAACTGCTGATACTTCAGAATCATATCAGTGACTTTGTGATTATTGTTTTATTATATTTTCCAATTGTTGCTGGAACTTTGGTTTGCCCCCAAACTGAAATAAAAGCAGCATCTCTTCTCTACTCCAGTGCCTTTTCAATCGTTTGGATGCCATGTTGTGAAAGGAGTGTGATGATATGGCTGTGTGACACAAACATCTGGATTCATAGAAAATACAATCCACTAGAAATTTGCTCCTCCTGTGGTCATTTTATTGTTGTCCAGATGTGAGATTTTTATCACTGAGGAGACTGTAAAAAACACCCCAAATTTTTATATAGCTTAAGTCGCTCAGATCCTTATCCTTATACCCATTTTTCCTGCTTTCAACACATCAACTTCAACTGACTGTTTACTTGCTGCCTAAAATGTCCCACCCCTTGATAGGTGCCATTGTAACAAGATAGGCAATTTTATTCACGTCACCTGTTAGTGGTTTTAATGTTATGGCTGATCCTTTAATACTGTTTAAAAAGCATCTCAGGGTGATTCCTCAAGAAATTGGTTGAGAAAATGGCAAGATACATTTCTGGAAATTCTAGGCAAAAGGGGTGTCTACTTTTGAAGATGCTAAAATACCATAGTTCCGTTTGTGTTATTCCAGAGTTTTGATGACTTTATTATTATTCTAAAATGTGGGGAAAAAAATAAAAGTAAAGAATGAGTGTGTCTAAACTTTTGATTGGTAATTTATATCATTAGATATAAATAGATATAAATAGATAATTTATATCATTCTTCTCCCAGTTTCACCTCTATTGCACAACTTTTGATAATTGCTCCATTTTGACCTCTCAAAAGGTACTTTTCAAACAAAACTAGGTCTAAACAGGAGCAAGAAAATCTAGAGATCTTAAGTTCAAAAGCTCAAAAGGTGCCCTCGCATCAGTGCTGAGGCAGCTCAACCCTTGCTCTGTAATTAACTTCTTGAGGTCACCCTGCTTGCAGTGACTTGTATGAGCAGCTCCCCGAATCTCTGGATGAATCTGGCAATATGTGCAAAACATGTGTACCTTCCCCCAGGCTAAACAACAAGCTGTTAATAAATTCTGTGCTTGTGCATGGAATATGAATTTGGTGTTTTCCAGCCTCAGGCTTCAAGTCACCTTAGGAGAAACCCTGGTCTGATCAGGTGCTGGCCTGGATGGCTAAAAAAAAGCGACCAGATGCTAGTGTGTCAGTGGTAGATTCTTGTTTTTAACCACATTTCTTATTCCCAGTTATGGGAAGGAATATTAAGTGATTTCGCAATTCTTGTTTCCAGTAGTTATTTTCCTCATTGGATTCATGTTTAACCTTGTTGAAGCAATTTGTGTTTTTTTCCCTCATTAATGTGAAATAGCGATTCAAGGTAAGGTTCAAGGCAAATATAAAAGGTTAAAGAATGTCAGGGTGGATGTCTTTTGAATGTAAGATTAGCAGCATATTCTGCAAGCTGCAGTATTAGATAGAGTAAGAATGTGATAAAAAGCTCGAGCTCAGTTTGAGGTCATCTTCCATCTCAGAGGGTCTTTGTTTATTCAAATTGGCCTGTTTAATTTCTGTCTTATTCTTGACAGTATTTTGAGAATATAATAAAATTTCAGACAAAATACTTTTGTTCAGTGATCTAGGCCCCTTGAAACCACTCATTTTTGTTAGGAGTAGGAGCCCACATGCCTTCTACTCTATCCATTCAGCACCCAGCATCCTAGATTCACTGACCATGAACTTGTCACAGTCACCTCATTAACTGTTAATGATTCAATATGAATTCAGACATAACTATTTGTCATGACTTTGCAAGACCTTTTATTATTCTATCGGTTTACTCCATGTTTTGAACCCTGCCTCTTTATATCATTGCTGTTTTTCTGAAGTTGCCTGTTTACCCATGTGCACACCCTGATCGGTATTTTGTTAAGCATTTCCAGCACGTGCCAATAGCTGGCACAGAGGGCACAAGTTCACTGAAAGTGGACAGTTGAAGATGAACATTGATGCAAATATTAACTGAAGCTCTTGACTTGTATCTGCATGATTTTATGCATTGCACTGTCAGATTTAGTCAGTTTGTCTTACATTGCACCTGAATGATGTTATCACTGCCGCTGTAGATTTATGTCAATGTTAAAAGCAACAGACTAAACCATTTGTCATTTTCATTACTTTTTTTATGGATGATCTTCACATGTAAGCCAAGTTTGGGAATGGCCAGTAGGTTCCAGTTCTCTCCAGAGCCTGGTTAAGCATGAGAGGTTTTACTGTTTACATTTACTGTGCACTTTCCCTTTGAGAGATGGATATGGTAATGTAGATTCATCAAACACTTTAGGGCATCTCAAAAGCATAGGAATATGGGAATAGTGTAGCTGACTACCTAGGCGCCCCTTAGCATGAAGAGGCTAAAGAAACATAAAAGGTAAAGGTTGTTTTGGTCTCCAATTTTAGGCTTTCACAAAATTAGATGGTTGGGAGGCCGGATTTTCCATCCATAAAGAATAATGGCGGGCCTGTGAGGCCTGATATTCCCTCTCAAAGCCTCAAATGATTCAGTCAGCCCTTTTAAATATGAACATTACATGTCCACAAGTTTTCTGTCTACCAAATTAATGTTATTATTCCACCCTCATCATTGGTAATTAACAATTATTAACAGAAAACTTTTGGGTGCCAAAAATCTGTTAAAACCTGTTATTCCAATTTATATTTATATATCTATTCCCATCATCACAAAAAGTCCTAAAGCAGGACTCTCTTTTCTAGCATTTGTCCTGCGGTGCAGGGTCCGCTGCTTGGCAAGTCATTCTCCACTTGATCCAGATCAGGGCATCCTCAGGGACGGCATTAAATTGTTTCATGTCTTCTTTGATCCGATCCATCCACCTCTTCTTTGGGCATTCCACATGGTCATCATCCATCGGGGCTTAAGTGCAGTGCCCTCCAGGCAACTGATTCCTCACTGCTGCGGACTACATGGCCATACCAGTGGAGATGTGCTTCTCTTATCATCTCGGTGATCTGGGCTACTCCAAGCACCTTCTTTACATCCTTATGTCTTGATCTATTTGGTTCAGTCCGAGCAACCATCGAAGCATGCACATTTCCATGGTTTGGAGGGGCCACACCTGATGCTGATGTTTCCATGCTGATGTTTGGTGGATGCAGGCCAACACTCCACTCCTTATAGTGCAACTTGGCTTATAACACTCTTGTAGATTTTTGCCTTGAGACAGTTTGCATTCTCCGATCGCAGAGGGCACCAGTGACAAGGTGCCACTTCAGCCAAGTGGCGTTGAGCCAGGATCGCACATCAGAGTGGCTATCGCTGTATACCAAAAGGATGGAGCCGAGACACTTAGTGGTTCACTTTCTTTAGATCTTGCCTATCAATGTTAATGGTGCCATTGGTCTGTGATCCGCTTTCCATGACTTCTTTGGTGAGGAAAATGTCATCAGCATAAAGGAGTGTCCATGGGTGTGGTGTCTGGATGTCTGCTGTTGTTGTGTCCATGCACAGGATGAACAGGAGAGGCAAAAGTGCTGATCCTTGGTGGACTCCAGTGGTAATTCTGGTGAGATTCTCGCATGGCAGTGGACGACGCTTGTGACAGCTGGGTAAAGGAGCTGGACCCATCACACGAAGGCCTCTGATACTTGGTGTGATCTGAGAGCACCCTGGATGAGCTCATGAGGTCAAAGACCTTCTCCAAATCTAGAAACGCCATATGAATCTTCCTGTTCTTCTCCCGGAACTTCTCCATTAGCAGACCAGCAGCATGGATGGCGTTGGTGGTTCCACACCCTTTGACAAATCCACACTGGTTGGGGGTGTGTCTGATACTGTTTCTGAGGTGTCTGTCCAGGATCCGCTCAAAGATTTTCATGCTGTGGCACAGGAGATGAATGGGCTAGTAATTTGTGCATTCGCTGATGTTGCCCTTTCCCTTCCAGATTGGCACAGTGGCGCTGGTTGTCCAGGCTCGGTGAGGTGTGTTGTCAGTGACAATCCGGTTGAAGAGTACTGCAAGAATCTCAGCACCTCATCTTCCCAAAAGCTTCCAGACCTTAGCTGGGATATCATCTGGCCCCATTGCTTTACCATTCTTGTACTTGTACTAGAACTAAGCTTTCTGATTACATAGTAACTCTGGATGGCCTTTCTGTTTCATCATGTGCAGCAGTAAAAGACCTTGGTGTGATTATTGACCCAAGTCTTTAATTTGACGCTCATGTAGATAATATTACAAGGATAGCCTTCTTTCATTTCAGAGATATTGCTAAGATAAGAAATATAATGTCACTACACAATGCAGAAAAATTAGTTCATGCTTTTGTCACCTCTAGACTGGATTACTGTAATGCCTTACTGTCTGGTTGTTCCAGTAGGAGCATAAACAAGCTCCAGTTAGTCCAGAATGCAGCTGCAAGAGTCCTTACTAGAACCAGAAAGTATGACCACATCACTCCTATCTTATCCACACTGCATTGGCTCCCAGTAAAATTTCGCATCGATTATAAAATACTACTAACGCCACAGTACCTGAGTGAACTTTTGGTCTTTTATGATCTGCCATGCCTACTTAGATCAAAAGGTGCAGGCTATTTGTTGGTACCTCAAATAGTGAAGGCTACAGCATGGGGAAGAGCTTTCTCTTACAAAGCCCCACAGTTATGGAACATTCTTCCAATTAATGTTTGGGACTCAGACACAGTCTCAGTGTTTAAGTCTAGGCTGAAAAACTATTTGTTTACTCAAGCTTACCATGAATAGACTTTCTTTTATGCAAAGTACACAGTCTTATCCATTACAGGATAGTAAGCATACCTAACAATCTCTTTACCTCCCTCTCCCTCTCCCCTTCTGTCCAGCTACACATAATATTATGGAGATGCCAATGATCCTGACCCTTTCTGCTCTCCGGACCTGCCTGATGCCCTACCTCTGGTTGGACTACATTCTGCTACTGACTACAGCCCCACACAGTGAGGCAGTAAGGCAGTAGATCTTATTTGCCCTTTCTGGTGTGTCCAGCTGGTCATACAGATCATCGAAGTGCTTTGCCTTTGCTGTGGCTACTGCCCATATCACTGCTGACTTGAGGGACTTATATTGTTTGAGATCGGCAGCCAAGCATGTTTGGAACGTCTTGGCCTTGATGGCTGTAGGACTTCGTCTGTCCACCACCATACTGTTTAATCGATGTATCATCTACCCGGCTTTGTCTTCCCCAATACTTCGGTGGCGGCCTTTGGTCAATGATCTCGCTCCAGCAGACCTCCACTAGTGTACTGGGGTCAATGCTAAGGGCCTTTCCACCACTTGACTCTCTCAAAGCCCATATTCCATGTGTGAGGTTGTTTCTATAGGTGGAGCCTTATGTCAAGGACAAGCGACCAGTGCTGGGGGCAAATGCTGTCTGATGGAATGACCTTGGCATCTAGTGCCAGCTTCATGTCTCGGCGTCATCGTCCAATAATCTATTTGGGTTGAACGTCCACTGCTAGTGTAGGTGGTCAGGTGTGTGGGCCTCTTCTTAAAGAAGGTGTAAGCTATGGCTAGATTGTGGGTATCGCCACAGTCCAGGATATGGCAGCCATCTTCATTGCTGTCACCAAGCCCTTGCCCTCCATGGCACTGTTCGTAACCATCTCTTGATGATGTAAGTAACCCTACATGATTTATTTTTTTTTTTTAAATGCAGTTCACATAAGGCATTAGTGTACATTTCTACTGATTTACAACCTGCTGCATTATTAGAAAGTCCAAGTATTCTCACAAGTTCGTGCATTTCAAGGATTTTATGGTGGCTTCAAACATGGCTGAGCAAATTTTTAGAACGGAAACTATTTTTTTAGAATTTAGGTTTTGCAACCTAATCTCTGTCTCTAACAATTGCCACAATCAATAATTAAAAAATGTACTGAGGAAAGAACAAAACACTCATGTATTCCAAACTCACTTAAAACACAAAACTAAAAAAAAAACATGTTAATTTTTTTTTTTTTTAAATGCATGATTATATAACACATTTTTTTAAATAGCATTTTAACAATAAGGCTCTTAAAATGAGACAGACACGAGAGAAAATCTTAACAAGGCTGTTTCTCTTTTTGTTTTTTTTATGGAGCAACACTGGAACAATACAGTTAAAGTAATTCTGCTTACAGGGTTTTGTGGTATCCATATGGCAACAGGAGGAAACTGACTGCATTGGAATTGCATAATTACAAATCGTTGCCTCTAGCAAGACAGATTTAGAGCTTAATTTAGAAATACATGTGACTGAGGTATTCATGAACACAATTTACAAAAATATGTTTCACATAAACATTTAATGACTGAGTTCAACAGCTGCCCTTAGACTTCCTTAACAAATTATTTGTGAGTAAATGTGTTTTCTATTTTTTTTTTCCCTCAGTGCAGAAAAACATAATGCGGTGGATAGACATTAAGTTAAAAAAGAAGCACTGTCTTCAAAAAGAGTTATTTTGAAAGGAACATATTTGAAAGAAACATATGGTGTACTAGGCCATCTTGAGGAAGACAGAGACTGCTCGGTTATTTTGCTAACATTAGCCTTCCATAATTTTCATCATTATACTTTTAACAAGGTAATGATAACATTTGATTGCACTATATAATAGTCTATTACCACAAAAGAAATTCTGCCAGTGGTGTTATTACTGTCCAAATGGGATGTACTGTAATTCTATGGATGTCTTTTGGATGGAAAGAGTTGTCCTGTTAGTAAGAATAGGAATATGTAGATTTTTATGCATAGTAGTTTTTAAAGTTGAATCTGCTGATTTCACTGATCCAAAAAAGGTTGTGCTTGAGCCAGGATGTGTGACATTCTATGTGCTGTATATTCCAGAGCCAGGTGAAATATGGATAAAATAAGTGAAGCGCTTTGAACTTGCAGATAAAAAACCCAAAGATGTCATCAGTGCATCTAAGAAACAGTATGGTCCAATAAATTACCCAGAAGTGCTTTCTTTCCCTTCAGCAAATCCCAAAAGTCAATTTTTAATAATATTCTAAACAATAATTTCCATTAAGATGCCACTTCGAATTATCTCACACTCCCTAAATCCTTTGCAACTCTCTTTTGGGGAGTGAGCTTGAATGGTTCCAGCTGTGGTGCGAACACCCTCATGCCACCAAACATCTGGAGGACTGTATCCCTTTTCACAGAAACATCTGGCTGAATGTTCATTGGGCGAAAAAGTTTCAATAGAGACCTAAGTTGTGAGCAAAGTGTTGTCATCAAGGGATTTGATGTGTTCTTTAAACTGTTATAGAAGCTTTGTTGTCAATAAAAGTCTTATATGAATATAAATGAATATAAACTCTGCACATAACCCTTGAGTAGGAGTGGAAAAAATCACATTATGATCACCGTACAAGGCAATATTATGGTGTTCAACATATCAATTTACACTTTTTTTCCAGAGCTATTTTGTTCTTGCCTATTGTTCAGAATTCAGTAGGGCGTCTTGTAGGCGTTCTACTTTTAAACAAATATCAGATGTGTGAATTGCTTTGCAAGTGGTAAAATTGTTTGCACATGCAGTTTAATTGTAGGCAGTGCCATTGGAAATGTGATAAACATCTTTAATGGGGTCACAGGTCACAGTGAACCATTTGAAATGTGCTAAAATGCTTTGGTTGGTTGAACAGTTGATATCTGGTCTCTAAATTGCCTGTATACTATAAGGCATCCTTATAAATTGGCGCTTAATGTAGTTAGAACTTAGAGAAATCCATCAGGCTCTATATCATGCTCCTGCACTATATGACCTTGAATGGAGATGGCAAAGGGAAGAATAAGCAATGCCATTTCCCATGCTGATTAAATATTTGTCATTGGGAGACTGTGAGAGCAAATACAGTATCTAGCTAATAGCTGAAAGTAGAGGTAGGAGTCAAGGGAAATGTTAAAAAAAAAAAGTCACATACCTTTACCTTCCCTACTTCGTGTGAGTGCTCCATCTATCCAGCACATCAAGATGCATGGCTGTGAATGTCACGCTCTGAGCATGGAAATGTCAAAGAGCACGAGGGTGAGGTATAAATCGTGGTCTCCAGAAAGCAAATGGATGTAGAGGATCTTATTACTGAGAGTTATTATGTAAAGCAGAAATAGCTTTCTAATATCACCCTTGCAATGGCAGGAAAAAATAAAAGTCTCTGACTTGTATTTACATAGAACCTTTTATACATGGGGTGCAAATCATGAAATGTCTTACACAGTATTAAAATACTGTAAAATAGCACTATCAATCATTTAAAAATCAAAATGTGAAAGATGGCTTTAGATAGGTAATATCTGAGTGAGTTGGTATACTAGACATTGCCTCAGAGATAATCTCTCTTATCTGCACATTTCTGGCAGCACACACAGATGGTTAGCATTACAGCTGGCATTGCAAGCCCTCTGAGATACAAGAATAATGATTCTCATGAGCACAGTAGACAACGTGAGTCCTGATGTGTCCAGTTGGAGACACCAGCTCCTGATCCACAGACAAAAGGGGATATCTAATGCCACAGAGACAGCTTAAAGATAGCTTACTCTGGTTCAGTAGTCAATCATCAACTTTTCTCAACTGAAAGGGTTTTATAATATTAAAAAAATATTAGCCAAAAGAGTATTTAAAGGCACAATAGTCATTTTTTTTTTTATTCCTTGTTTGTACAAATAAACTGGAAGATATGTAGAGCAAGACATTAACAAAAAAACAATGGATTAACATACATGTGGATGTTACTTGACACGCAAGACCTACCTAAACATTGTTGCAGACCAAGAACACCCCTTCATGGCAACGGTATTCCCTAATGGCAGTGCCTTCAAATGAATGCATAACAAATTAAATTATATAAAGTAACATTTCTTGCACTATTAAAGAGATGGTGAAAAAAAAATGTACCGTAAAGATTTTTTTAATTTTTATAGAAATACAAAATTACAGTGTGCATTTTCCAGATCCTTGGGATAAAATGCAGACCTGGGTCAGTAGAGAAAAGTGATAATACCACTACAGCTGGAATAAAACTGAATTAATTTGCTCTGATTTTCTTTTCCTGGTAAGGACTCAGGCCGCTGCATTCTGAAATAGATGGAGCATTCTTAATGAGACATCATGGTGCCCAGACAGCAACACATTACAATAGTCCAATCTAGAGGTTATTAGAGCATGCACTAGTTTCCCAGAATCATCCCATTCATTAAAATCTCATGCAGGAAACACACAGAGCCAATCTCTTATTTGGAGCAATATTGAATTACCAAGACAGAAAATGAAATATCATATCAGAAATGGCTACAAGTCAGTGCTTATGGCTTTTGGTTTCAAGCACCTGTCGATATCAACCATGTGCTGCTTTTGACATTTGTAAACAGACAGGAAACCTGCAAATTGAATTTTCAGCTCTTTATGTCCAACTGCCAAACTCTGGTGAAGGGTGCATCATCAGTGGTGTTCCACGAGTGCTTCTCAGGCCTCGATCAATCCCACTTGTGCTCTCTGACCGTTTCTATTAAGGGAGACTGAGGTGCAGAAACAGTGCTTCTGTGAAATAGGTAAAAGCCCAGAGCTGGGAAATTTCACTTCACAGCATGTGGATGTCCTGTTTGATCTCTGTGTCAACACATTCCCTCTTGAGTCTGCAAGGCCATGTGTGAGAGTGAGCGTTGGTCCATGGCAAATGGTGCATTACCAGAAATGTCTGCACCCAGAGGAGATGGAGAGATGAACAATGAATGACATTCAAGCATGGTTATGCGTGAGAAAGGCATATCTACAGACATAATTTAGCCTTAGATTAAGAATCTGTGATGAATATCTGCAATTCATTCACCCAGCTTTTTATTATTTAGTAGTCTGTTAATTAAAATTACCTTTGACCCAAATCTCACATAAAAGTGATAACTGACTTTTATAGCTGATACCTGCTGTTATTGGCAACGACCCTAATAGAACTCACTTTGTTAGTACACTTAAGTATTATTTACTTTTTGTATTTATACTGCACTTGTGTATTAATGAAATTAAATACTTGTACTCTTGCTTACTTACATTTCAAAGAAACAAGAAATGTAATTTTTACTCCTTACATTTTCATACAGACCTTCAAAGTAGTTGTTACAAAAAAAATCTTGAATGTCTCTATTTCTGTCATCAAGCCATTCACTGTATGCTATATATCACTCACTTTAGCATCCAATCAAGTTCATCCATGGAGAAAAAAAAAACTCTGCTTCGACCTTCTCATGCTACACAATGTAAATAGTGCTATAACTATACATGTGTGTTTGAAGATGGATAATCCACTGGACTGGAGTGTTGAAAGTGAGGATGAGTTCCTCTAGGCCTACCTCAATCAAATATTTCAGTATACTAGAGTAAGCAAAGACTTGTATAAAATGAGTCATATCCTTTGAATTTGAAAAAGCATGTTGAGGTAAGTTTAACTAATTTCATAACATTAATAGGCTATACTGAATTTAACTATGTTAACCTGTTTTATTTGCTAATGATGGATTAGTAGCTAACATAATTTGGCTATGCAGCAAGTCAAATTCTAGCTAACTGTAAATGTTACAACTTACAGAGATGATCTATGTTTTCAGGCCAAATGTGTAGTTGCTTTTAAACAAGAATAGCTAGCATTCTGCAAAGATCATGCCAAGTAGTAAATACTGATAATGAATCAATAATAACTTTCAGGTCAGTTTCACTGTGAGCAAATGTTTAAACACACCACATGAATGAAGAAAACATTGAATCCAGCTTTTGTATCTCAGAATCTATTTGATTTCCTAGGTGGAAAATGGCTGACTTGAAACTCCTAGATTTTCTCTCTCTTTCTCTCTCTTTCTCTCTCTTTCTCTCTCTCTCTCTGTGTGTGTGTGTGTGTGTGTGTGTGTGTGTGTGTGTGTGTGTGTGTGTGTGTGTGTGTGTGT
>JANDJT010000199.1:21765089-21778245 GCA_024331685.1 Stegophilus panzeri | reverse complement strand
AATAACATATGGGTTTATGAGACTTGCAAATCATTGCATTCTGTTTTTATTTACATTTTACACAGCGTCCCAACTTTTTTGTAATTCTGGTTGTACTACATGGTCAAATACTGCAGTTATGTAACCAGGAAAATTCATTATAGTTTTTATATGAAGTCTGTTTTGTTGAACTTCTCCACTGTTCACTGATGGAGACTTGAGTGCAAAACTGTTTGTAGTAATTGCAGTGCTAAGGCTATAATAGTAATTGTAGTCCTAATCATAGAAAAACTGTTCATATGAATTGAGGTCCAAAGCCATCTTTATGGTTTATAAGTGGTACCATCCTTAGCAATCTCACTGATAATACAGGCATCTGTACAAATTGCGCTATTCAACGTGGCTGCTTCTGCTGGAAGAGGGATGTAATAGACAGATGGGGAAACACTTGCACTTCTCCAAATTTCGGAAGGAGGACTATATTAAGAAACAACTATCAACCACCCACAGAAATTCGAAAGTGTTTCTTAACTTTTCAGCAAAACTGTAAAATGGATTTTAAGCAGACTGCCTTGCAGTGCCGGGTTATAGTTAAAAAATTACTCCAGAAATATATGGCCACACGAGATAAGTGGACAGTCCAGTGGACAGTCAGCCAATGTCAAGTGGCCTCTCTATGATTTGTTAGACAAAATTATTGGTACAAGCCCCTGCACAAACCCAATGGATGTCATAGAGGATGATAATGGTATGTTCATTGCAAACTTGCTTCACCTATTTATCTGCACAATATTGGTGTACCCACAACAATGCACAGCAGTGCAAGAGGACTAGGACCCAAAAAGCAACAGTATGAACAAAAAGAGGTCTGAGACCCCATTACTGCTTAAGTGGACCAAAAAATTATCTAAGTCATCTTTCAGGGACAGGGTGAAGGTGAAGAGAACTGGATCCTTTTTCACTTGGTTGTCCTCTTGGTCCACTTCAAGGGGTCTGAGTTCAGTTCTTTTAAAGAGGACACAAGTGTGAAAACACCCTAAATTTACTCATAAGAAGAATAACTGATGTAAACCTTGACTGATTGGCATTGAATCTTATAATTTGTGATGAGTTAAAGCATTTTTATTATTTTTATTATTTTTATTATTTTACAGATTATGCTGTGACTCCACTGGATACACTGCTAAACAATATATTTTTGAATTCTTGTAGACACAAGTCAAAAGTATCTCAACTTCTGCCTCAGAGAAATCCTTTTTTGGTCGTTTTGTGCTTTTCACTCTGTGAACTTGACCTTTTATGGAGTTTTGTAGTGTCAACAAAAACAAATCATCTGTGGCATGCATGTGCCTGGTAATTTACAGATGATTACCATTTGTGTGTACACTATACACACATGAATATGAAGAAAATCAATGTTTACAATGTTAAACTTTAGTAAATCCAGCGTAAATCTTTTTTTCGATTTGGCTTACGCATTTACACACAGCTTTACTCAAAGATCAATGAAGGAGGCCCAATGTGTGTGACAGCCAACATCTCCTAGCAGAATTATGGTACATTTAAACAGATTCATTCATTCATTCATTCATTCATTCATCTTCAGTAACCACTTTATTCTGGTCAAGGTTGCCGTAGATTCAGAGCCTATGCTGGGAACACTGGGTGTGAGACAGAGACACATGCTGAATGGGACACCAAGGGGCAATTTATAGAGGCCAGTCCAGCTACTGGCATGTTTCTGGGAGGTGAGAGGAAACCAGAGAACCCACAGGAAAATATAAAATGTCCCACAGAAAGATCCCCAAGCTCAGGACCCAGGAGCTGTATGGTACCTTACTAGATTGCTGGTTTTCCAAGACAAGTAACCTTTCTTGTAAAAGTGCATTACAATATAAAAATAGACTACAGCTAAAGATGATTTAATAAGTTTAGAGGATCAAAGGGGAAGTAGTTCAAATCCCCATGTGGTGTAATGAGATAATAAAGCTGTCAGGAAAACCTCTCTTTTGGCCATATTGCTCTGTAGTGATGATTATAACAAATTTACTCTTGTATTGGAACTGATGTGATGTAGAACCATTTACTGATAAATCATAATATCAGATACTCAATGAGAATGATTATAATGGAGCAGGTGGTCTGATTTAATTCTTCTTCTTCTTCTTCTTCTTCTTCTTCTTCTTCTTATTATTATTATTATTATACACTCTCACAAATATAAATGTAAGTTTATTCTTTATGCAATATACAGAAGACAATCATCTTTTACAGTCCTGCCTGTGTCCTAGTCTGCCAATTAAAATCATACTCAGTCACAAGGAAATAATTTCCTTTTCTTTGTTTTTGGTTCTAGAAAGAACTCTTATAGGTCAAAAAAAAAAAAAAAAGATTTCAACATCATCACAAGAAGCGAAGACAAGAAGATTAAGTCACCTGTCATGCCCTGTGAATCCCATTTCCACTGTCGCTCTGATAACAGAAATGATATAAAAAAAAAAAAAAATTCTACTTTTCAATCCACCTTCATGAATGTCATTTGTCTTGGAATTTGGCACACAGCTATTGATAGGAAGGTCTCTGTTTAATTCAAATGGTGGAAATCATTAGCTGTATTCACATGGTCTGGTGAGCAAAGCCAATCAGCTTGCCACCGTTAATTTAGCTCCTCATAGTTTAACATGGTCTTTGTCCATTTTGCGCTGACAGCTCGAGTGATACCAAGCTAAAAAAAATGGGGAGAATAAGAGGAGGATAAAAATGAACACATTTAGTGGCCTCTGGGTCAGTTAATATCAAGGTCCACTATTGAGTTGTTCCAGGCTATTGTGTTAGCGCCAAAAGAGCCCTACAATATGAACCTGCCATTCTGTAGGTCCTCGCTTTGTTTCACCTCTGAATGGATGTCAGAAAATGGAGGAACTGCTTCATTTTAATATTCTCAGTGACCTGGTAAATGTTCAGAAGTAGTATTTGGTATATATACACATTGTTGTTTATGAAATGTGTGTTAATCAGAGATTAAAAACAAAGAGATAGCAGAGGTTAAAAACAAAGAGAGAGAACATTTTTAGACCCAACCAGTATTACACTACAGTATATCTATTTTCGTTTTCAAAACCCCCCCAATAGCTTGTGCTGTTTTTTATTTATTTTTTTTGTTTTACCATTGTACCAACCCTACAGCTTTACTGCAAATTTTGCTCTTTGACCAATTAAGCTAAGAAACTACAGGTGAATAGGGTAATTTAAGTCAAACAATTGATATCACAATTTTGTAAATAAATTTACATTTCTTCATAAAAAAAAGGAGTCATCTTATTAAATATGACAATAAAACAAAAAAATCTAGTTTTTGAATGATGCTAGAATTAAAATTGTGTAGGCACTCTTCAGAGAAGACTTTTACAGAACAGTTTGTTGGAATGTATTTATTATTAGTATTATTATTATTATTATTATTATTATTATTATTATTATTAATAATAATAATAATAATAATAATAATAATAATAATAATAATAATAATAATGTTTAAGCAACAAAATACTATGTGTTGTTACCAAAATAAATATATGCCATTTTTTAGTACAGAATCTAACATGAATCAAGAAATAATCAACAACTTGAGAAATTCCTCTCTAATATCTTTCTAAATAGGGACAGGAATGAGCATGAATATGCAGGTCGATAAACCATAAACTGTGATTTTTGAGTCTGAACATAGAAAAATTTGCTAATTTTGAGAAAATACTATAAATGTGAATCCACACTAGTAAATGTGGTTTATAAGGTTTATAAAGTAAAGTTGACGTGCATGTCACATAACACATGATTCAACATATATGCGGAAAACAAAGCCATTTCTCAATATGCGTTCTTATGCGATCTTGCATCCGAGGTTCAAATCCAATACTCAAGAATTCAAGTATCGGGGACACATAAAATGACCCAGATCTGTTAGTGAACTATGAAACAGTGTGCCGCACCCTCTTAACAGAGCATGATCAGTTTGCAGTAGAAGCATGAGAGAGTTCTTGGAGGCGACCTTGGGTTTACAGCTCATAAAAGCCCGGCTCTGCTCTGCCATTCCACTCGCCAACAGGACCAGCTGGACAAATTTGCAAGAGTAACTGAAATCCATTACATTGGTTTTGTTTTCCAAACCCAATTTCCAGTCCCCACATTAAAGTTAGCCATATTAAACTAGTAGTCATGTATTCATGTGCACAGTCTAGAGTCACTGTTGCCCAGCAAGGAAAATACATTATAGAACAAACTGCAAATTTTAGTAGCATAAAATTTTGAAGACATATCGCTCTTAGTCAGATGGATGAATTGTTTGTGGCATACATATTGTTGTATTTTGTGTATTTGCTCCTAGAGTCGGGGTGATGCTACTGATGAGATACTGCCATCAACACTGCAAAATACTGGAATGTGTTGTGATCTTTTTTTTTCCTTACTAGTTTACTGCTAGTACACAGACATGCATCAGCATAACCTAGAAAACTGACATCTGAAAAAAAAATATTTTCTATAAAATAGCAGCAAACTTCTGATGTGTTCAATATGGACAGCTTTTTAAAACATCCTGTCAAAATCGGCACAGGAATAGAAATCTTCTCGGCTGTAGGTATGTCACTTTTTGAAAAGTTGGAAAAATAAAATGTGAATCCTTTTGTGATTTTCATCAGTTGCTGAATATTCTGAAGAGAAAGCAACACATGACATGATGAAAAGATCCAAACATACATACAATGGTGAGACAATACACTCACTGCCATCATTTATTGCAAAAATCTGTTTCAATTATGATTTATCACATCATCTCTTTATCAATGTGCCAACATTTCGTTCTCTGGCAAGTTTCTTGTTTTTTTTCCAAAAAACTTTTGTTGCAATTCCTTTGCTTGCAACCCCGTCAGCCAAAACATTTCTGTATGCCATACACAGTAGTATATTGTTTTGTCTGGTTTGATGTGTGCTTTTTTGGTCACCATTGTGTCTGGCTGCAGTTGATTGGATAATTGGCAGCTTATTTTGGCTCGACTACCACCATTGGCTGATGAAAGCAGGAGGATCTTGGCAGCGCTCTTTATTACACAGCCTAGTTCCAACATGGTCTTATGATTGAAAATTTATAACACTGTATATGGGCCAACTCATATGAAAAGTTAAGGTGCAGGTTAAAGTTAGATCAAGGGGCAGGGTTACTTCATTTATAAGACTTCATCATAAAAAATCCATCTAAATTGCTCTCAGTCATTAGAAATTATCCATGATTTCAAGTTGACTGGTCAAACCTGTCCCAGAATACAAGCTCTGACTTTATCATACACACATCCTGGCTAGCTGTCCATCATTGTTTCGCCCACTAGTGTTTTCTCCATGAATCAGACTGGGTTTATTTTCCTGGCTCAGGTTTTCAGCATACACATTCACTATGTTAAAACAGTTCCAGTATGGTATGGAGAACTTGATTGTTTGATGTTTATTTCATGCACCACCTCTCAATTATCATGTCAGCATAAAGAAATTCAGAACTGACAGTCTCAGACTGGTTCCATATACAACAATCGACATGAACAGAATAAAATTAAGTTCCTTTTGAAACAGATATTATTTTTTGTTTCAATACTTTCTTCCTTTTTGAAATCACTCCACAGTCCTGTTTCTTCCTGGTCACTCAAAATGATGTAAGGACAGTAAAAGTGAACTGAGGTTGTGACTTGTTTAGATGGATGTAAGAATGCTCCTATGTTAATGCTTATATTCAGGTCAGAAATCATCATCGTCATTGGCAGTTACTCAAGTCAAGTATGACTGTCTTCCATGGGGTTAGCTGTTGGTGGGTCTGCAGATGGCAGTAGAGGCCAATCTGTAACCTGAATGTTGGATTCCTTGTGGAAATCTATAACATTGACCATACTAATCACTGTTTTGTGAAGGTAATCATCAACATTAGTGTTATGATTAATTTTAGCTGGTTAGCTTTTTCCTAATAGCTAGTTGTTGTCTGCTGACTAGCTTGTTGCTAAGCTACTCACTCTTGTCCACTGTTGTTGCTGTACTGCAATTTCAGTCCAAAATGTTGCATGTTCACTACAGTAGAACAGTACCAGTAGCCAGTCAGGCCTGTAACTGTAAAAGTATGGTTAAAGTAGCTTTTTATAAACTTTACATGCTCTTTATGGCGGATGGAAATGGTTGGACACTGCTCTACTCCACTATGAAGGAGCCGCCACCACAAACACCACCTGGCAGGCCACCACGCACCGTAAAGTTTTCTTGAATCAACTCAAAGTTCTGAACCCTTAAAGCGAGTGAGGGTTATAACATGGAAAAAATGCTTTCATATACTGGAACACACACAAATTTGGCCTGAGATACCCCAATGCTGATATAACAAAACACAGTCTCAGGAGATTTTCCCAAAAGACATGAGTTAATTGTCAGGTGTCAGATGACCCTGTATTTATGCGTGCTACTCCCTGACCTGGTTATTGGCTTTATGCTCAACCTCAGCATTTCCACAGCTGACAGATCTGCCAGGCAGCATTGTCCCCCATAGACACACTCATTTTTGCTGATCCATATTTCATTGATCTTGCACACTTAATAATATGCTCATTGACTCATAGTATAATGTTTAGATTTGAATAATAACATTAATATTTTTCCCATTCTAACACGTGCTGCCAAGATGACAGACGGTACCTAGATATTAACTCCTTTTACACCAGCTGATGACCTGTTGGCTGCACAGGTTTAAGCAAAGAAATTTTTTGCACCTCATTGTGTTAAGTAGTGTGAAAGGCTTAGTTTTCTTTTGACCCTGTTATGTCAAAAGAATCAAATATTAATTTGATTTGGGGATATATTAATTGTAATTTCTTGAATTTCAGATAACCTCATTTACCTGAATGTACACTCACCATGCACTTTAATAGGAACACCTGTACACCTGCACATTTATGCAGTTATCCAGTCAGCCAGTCATGTGGCAGCAGCTTCATGTGCCAGTGTCATGTGGCAAGAGCTTCAGTTAATGTTCACAGGAAACATCAGAATGAAGAAAAAGTGTGACATTTGTGACTTTGATCATGGCATTGTTGTTGTTACCAGATGGGCTGGTTTGAGTATTTCACAAACTGCTGATCTCCTGGGAATTTCACACACAGCAGCCTCATGAGTTTACACTGAATGGTTGAAAAAAAAAAAAACATTGAGTGAGCGGCAGTTCTGTGGGGGTGAAAATGCCTTGTTGATGAGCGAGATTAAAGGAGAATGACCAGAATGAGCTGACAGGAAGTCTAAAGTAACTGAAATAATCACTCTTTACAACCATTATGAGCAGAAAAATCATATCCGAACACACAACACATCAAACCTTTAGGTGGAGTGGCTATACCAGCAGAAGACCACGTCAGGTTCCACTTCTGTCAGCCAGGATTAAGAATCTGAGGCCATCATGGGCAGGCTCACCCAAACTGGACAACTGAGGATTAGAAAAAAAAAATCCTAGTCTTGAGTCTATATCAAGAAAAAATCAAGAAGATGCAAGTGGATGCTGACCACCCTGTAACTCTGAAAAACAAACCTCCATGCTAATAGGCAACCAATATGCAGTGATAGGTATTCGGTTTGTTTTTGTTGATGAGCTTGTTGTCACATCCATTAAAATACATAGATTATCTATCAAATTAATTAATTAATTAATTAATTGATTGATTGATAATCTGATTATCTAAGATTAACTAATCTGAAATGTAAGTAAAAGTCAAATAAAAACTCTTGAGATCGTTGAAACAAATGATTTACATACAGAAAGCAATTATACGACATTTTAACCCTTAAACTCTAAAATTATGCTTAAATTTTTATACTATTTGGTGCAAGTTCCTAAGAATATACAATGAGATTATACTAGTTAAAACCCTCTAGGAATCCACCCTGAATGAAATGGTGGGTACACCTTCTCTACATTAAATCTGTCCTAGAAGACAGATTTAATATAGAACTATAATATAATTATAATTATAAGAACTATAATTATAGTTCTATGATATAGAACCATGATGAATTTTAAAATAATGTGATTGTATTTCTCTGACTGAAAAACAAGTGAAAAGGAAGAGTATGTGGTGTCCATGTGTGTGTGCATGTACAGGGCATTGACTGGGAGCAGGCTGTCTGTTCCATCTGAATCACAAAACAACAAGGAACCTGACAGAAATCAAGTATTCTGTGTCTGCAGCTCTACTGCTTCCCTAGGAGACCCGATAGCTAGCAGAAGTGCTGCAGGCAGATTTCCAGGTATTAATAAAGATGTGTACAGTTCCTGCTGTGGTGTGAGTATGCTTGAGGAAAAAAGGCAAATAACAACAAGGATTTTGCAAGCAAACCTCACAAGAAGAGCTTAAAGGTTCGGTTTTATAGACCGTGTGGGTTTGCAAAGTTAGTTGAGAAATAGCTAGCTTGCAAGTAATCAAATAAATATGAAAATACCTGTACTCTGACTGTGCTAGCATACTAATATATGACAGTGTATGGAGGCAGAAGCTTGGGTCTTCACTTTTGTGTGGTTGTCAAAATGAATGAAGTTAATCCTATGAGCAACTTGAGATGCTGCAGTTGCTACAGTCGATATTAAACTTATAAGGAGAAACATAATTTCAGGCTACTACTGAGTAGAAATATGCATTCATTCATTCATTCATCTTCAGTAACCTGTGAATCCGGAGACCAGGAACACTGGGCGCATGGTATAAGTAGAAACTTGTTGGTTTAAAAAATTAATATTTCCATTTGAAAAACACATCAGTACCTGACTTTATTAATACTAGTTTGCAATGTTTAAAAGTGATGTCTTGACCAGTTTCCATCACACAAACATCTTTTGTTGTTGTTTTTGGTGGGGTTTATCAAAATCAGGGCTAAGTCTGCCTAGTCTGTGGGATCAGCAATAGTTCAAGTTGTAGTCTTTCTGCCTAAGGTTCTTAATGATATATTTATTAGATTAGGGCAGATATAAAGTATATTTAATGTTTCTAGTACAACATTGCCCATCAGTGCTGTCTGTCATTCAGAGAACAGCAGAGAAGGTCTCATGATTGTAAATTCGTAACAATTCACATCAATCAAACAGTAGTTTGAGAAAAATAGTCATCATTCAGAGCAGTGGTGCCTGGTGTTTTTTAAAATAGGGGAAGGGAACTGCCTGTCAGCAGACAAAGCCAGCAGTACATGTGCTTTTTCACAGCAACTTTACTGTACCAAGAGAGATCAAAGGACCTGCTTTTTGCTTTCTGACTTCAACTAAATCAACTTTGGATGTTTATCTGCCCTCTAACATTAGCAGTGTCTGCCATGTCATGCTAAAAAGCAGCTAGCTAAATTTCCCTGAAGAGCTAGTGACAGTTATGAGGTTCTGTCCCTTTGAGAGGTCTCCCAATCATTGTATGGAGAAGCCATGCATCTGGGCAGGACAATCATGCATTCACGAACAGCGTACTGTCCAATAAATTTTGAGATTTGTTTTTTCTTATACAAAAAACATCCATGATACACTTGTTGAATCCCAGCATAAACAGCACCCTCAGGTGGACTGGAGGAACAATTTTATACTATCTATAAAAGTGCATTTATGATCACTGCTGCCAGCATGATTGTCACTAGATTTTTAGATACCTTTTGAAACTTTCAGTCAGGTTCACTCAACTCTCCACCAGTATGTAAATCCTAAATTAGTATGTAAATCCTAAATTGCACAAGCTGATGTTTCTAATGGCCAAATCACTGATTAACATTGTTCCCAATGACCAATCACTGATCACCTTTTTTCACAATGACCAATCACTGATCACCATTGTTCTCAATAACCAATCACAGATCATCAAGTAATAGAAGTGAGTTATTCTATTCATCTTGCCATTTTCTTCATGTCTGTTTTCTGACTACTTGCTACCACTGCTTCATTTTGTCTCAATTATTGATTTAAAAAAGTATAATATTTTGTTATATATGTAGTTAGAATCTATTTAGTAAATATGTAAATAAGTTTGCAAGGCCATGACAAAAGATTTCTTCTTTCTATAAGGAATAACATATAATTAATATTTTCTTTTCTAAAGTCTTCAAAAATTCTTCCCTCTTCATATAACATATCCTGATATGCAAATTATCACACCATTGCGTGATCAATTAATATGCAAATTAGTCCAATTGACACCATCTTATCTTCTAACTGACTTTTTGAACATGCATTATCTACTTTCTTCTGAAAAGAGTTGGCAACACTGTTTATGATTATAGTTTTTAGCTCACACTCTACTGAGACAGCTTCAAGATCTATGGCCATTGAAATAATTTGTCACAGCACAATAACATGACAGGCTGTTATCACAGCTTTCAAATCTGTATGCATGTCACAATGCTCTGTTTTCTGCTAAGCTCTCTCGCCTGATCCTAATTTATCAGAATTGTCAATCGGGTTCTTTAAGTGTCTTTTGTTCTCTGAACTGTTCAAATTGTGCAGAAGTCGCTTCTTTCATAATATCCCCAGTGGCCTATATCCTATCTCCAGATTCTGATGATGAGGGGTATTAAAATTTTGCAAGCATTTAAATTGGACAAAGTAACTGTATGAACACATTACTCCAATTTTATCATCTCTAAACTGGTTAGCTGTTAAGCTCCGTATTGATTATAAAACTGCTACTCACCTATAACACCCTAAATGTCCAAGCTCCTTTATATTTAACCCATCACGTTACAATCATTCACACTCTTTAATGTCGCAAAACTTGTGATAATACAAAGGATATCAAAGTCTACCAAAGGAGGTAGAGCGTTTTCACATTTATCTCCTAAACTCTGGAATAGCCTTCCTGATAATTTTCGTGGTTCAGACACACTCTCTCAGTTTAAATCTAGATAAAAAATTTCTTTAACATAGCAATCACATAACACGTCTCATAACCTTGCACTACAGTCATCAGTGATAAAACAAAAACAATTGTACATGGTTATCTCTGCCTGAAATTCATTGAACCGCAGCCACGCTAATTCTTCTCCATTTGTTTCCTGTTCCTACCTCGGGATGCCCATCCTGAGGTAAAAAGTGAATGTGCTAGCTCCAGCTCAGAACCAGCCTCTACAAAGATTCCAGATGACATCAACACCTGCAAAGACTTTGGATGATACCAACACTCTACACGTGTTGCTCCTGGGATAGCAATGGGCCTGAACTATTCTGCTCTCTGGGCCAGCCTGGACCATCCTGGTGACCTGCTTCTGGAGTTCTTGTCGCTTGGAGGCCAGTCACTGTTGCTGAGGATGGCCCCATATGGACAGCCTAGGGACACTTGGAAGCCGTGGAGATTGCATTGGACTGCAACTGATGTGAGCAGTTTTGGTGTGGTGTCTTTTTGGGCTCAGGTCTCAAAAGTAAATGTAAAACAAAACTAAATGTAAAACTAACTCTCTAAAATATGTACTGTGTAATGACTGTATAATTTGTAAATGTGAGTACAATGTGTGCTGCTATATTGCTTATTTGATTGTAAGACCTACAATCTGAAAAGTTTTGTCATTTCAAACCTGTCATGTCAGAGCAAATAAGCGACTCCATTTCCCAGAAAGCACCACCAACTACAAACATGGCTGAAGAGGACTACACTTCCCGTACACATACATGTTCACCTTCTCCAGAGTTCTATGAGAGACGCCTGTTCCCATTTACACTCACAATCACACTACACATAAACGAGACTGTTTGAACACTAAGTCTTTTTTTTTTTACTTTTACGTTTATGAATTAGTTTCTTCACCCTGCCCTGTTTGTGCTGTTTGCCTGATCGCCTGACCTCTACCTGTTCATGATTACTGTCTTCTGCCTTATCCTTTGGACTTGTTGTTGTTGTTATTATTGTTGTTGTTGTTGTTGTTGTTGTTGTTGTATTAAACTGCCATACCTGTATTTGCTTCTGTCTGCGCCACCATTACGTGACAAAGCCTCATACCAGGCTACTGGTGCTGTGTTTATATATTTTTCCTCCCTGATGTTAGATGTTAATTCTTACCCAACACAAATGGGATTAATCAGGATGAATACATTGGAGTAGGGTCATGCAGTTATTCTAAATCCAAACTCACATTTTAATTTTTAAATTAAGAGGACACTTTAAATATTAAATAAATAAATAAATAAATAAACTTGGATTCATCCTATACAGGGTGAACATAAAATCCCACTAAAATGACAGAATTACTGGTAATCTGTGGGTGTGTGAGATGTGTCTTGTGAGTGACAGGTTTTGGTTTTTTAAATAAAATCCTTATCAAATATAGCAGTTAATGATATACTGGCTGCCTGGCTTTGTATTTCTGTCTTTACTTAATCTAAAATGTATTTTATAACCCAGACACATTGGTATAAATTAATTACAAGCACATGGAAATTGCTTTTAAACTGAGTTTTAGCCGCTTCAATATGAGCCCTTGTATTTCCATGCGTTTGAACATTGCAATCATAAAACAAATGTTAAGCTAGACTGAGTGATTGAGGGCTGCTGAAATCCACAGCTAAGACCAAAAAAAGCATATTTATAAAAGAAAGTCTGACACATTATAAATTCTTAATCTGCCAGCTACACAGAGATCAATACTGCAAAAAAAGTATAAAATATCTGTTTGTGATCTTCAATAAAGATTACACAGTGACATGAGCCTCATTACCGGCATGAAAAATCCGTGAAAATCTGTTTTTTCTTTAGACATATGAAAGTAGAATAGTTTTGTAAAACATAAACATATAAAGGTTATTTCTTGTTGTATTTTTCCAAGAGCAAATACAGAATTTTTTTTGTAATATATCTCCACAGTGGTGCTTGCAAGTTTGTGAACCCTATAAACTTTTTTATATTTCTACATAAATATGACCTAAAACATCATCAGACTTTCACAAAAGTCCTAAACGTAGATAAATAGAACCCAATTAAACAAATGAGTAAAAAATATTATACTTGTATGTTTATTTATTGAGGAAAATGATCCAGTATTACATATCTATGAGTGGCAAAAGTATGTGACCCTTTGCTTTCAGTATCTGGAGTGACCCCCTTGTGCAGCAATAACTGCAACTAAACATTTCCAGTAACTGTTGATCAGTCCT
>JANDJT010000199.1:21734587-21754964 GCA_024331685.1 Stegophilus panzeri | reverse complement strand
CCTGGCCGTCCTGGTTGGCTTGAGTGTGGTCGAGCCGAGCTGTACAGTGAGGTTGTGGTTGATTGAGGGACAGGCTGAGATGACGAGAAGCTCAGATTTTGCCAGGTTGAGCTTAAGGTGGTGTTTCCACATTGGTCCTTTTGTTAGGTCCAATGTGGATATGAACCGGACCCTCCCCAGTCTCTCCACTAGATCGTCCGCTCAGGGAAGGGGATAGCTGTCAAACTTGGTGACCTGGTTCAGTTTCCGGAAATCATTGCAGAGGTGCATACTTCCATCGGGCTTCGACACGACTACGATGGGGCTGGACCAGGTGTTGTTGGACTCCTCTATGGTGTTGTCCCGCAGCATTTGGCCAACCTCCTCCTCGATTGCCTTGCAGCAGGCCTCCAGGACACAATAGGGCCTCTGTTGTACCACCACTTCCAGTTGGGTCTTGATCTCGTGTTGGACCAGCTGTGTCATTCAAGGGGAGGTAGAAAAAACATCAGTGCATCAACACACCAACTCTGTTAGCTCCTGTCTTTGTGTGGGGGTGAGGTCTTCACCCAGCTGGACCAAGATGCCCTTCTTGTAATCTGTGTCCAGGGCCACGAATGCAGACAATTCTGGCACTGGCGCTACCCATTTCTTTAGCAGGTTCACGTGGTACATTTTTGTCTCCACTCGCTTACCGGGCTGCTGCAGGCGATAATTCACGGCGCCCTTCCGCTCAAGGACTGTATGTGGACCCTGCCACCGGGGTAGGAACTTTCAGGAGCTATTTGGCACTAGCAGGAGTACCCGATCGCCAAGCTGGAACTCCCGGGGTTGCGTTGGGAGGTTGTATACTCTTTTCTGCTCCTCCTGGGTGGCTCTCATATGTCAAGCGCGTGGATGCTTGGGGGAACTCTGGGATGGCGAAGAGGCTGTAAGGCAGGACTTCCCAGTTCCTCCCTTCCTCGTCTACCACCCGGCATATCATCCACTTCAAGGTTTGGTTCAACCTCTTGATGAGCCCATCGGACCTTGGGTGGTAGACGGACGTCTTCAGGTGTTTTACCTGCAACAGCTGATACAGATTAGACATTAGTTTGGAGATAAAAGGCATACCTTGGTCTGTCAAAATGTCCTTTGTGATCACCACATGGTTGAACAGGAGCACCAGTTCTCTAGCAATGTTGCGGGAGGTGGCTTTGCATAGTGGCACCACCTCAGGGTATCGGGTGGCGTAGTCCACGATGACTAGTATGTACTCGTGCCCCCGGGCGAATTTGGGAAGCAGCCCCACGAGGTCCATGCCGACCCTCTCGAAGGGGACGCCTATGATGGGAAGAGGGATAAGTGGCATTGGCCGGGGCTTCCTTGGGGCGGTGTGCTGGCACTCGGGGCACTGTTGGTAGAAGCCCCGGATCTCTGCGTCCATCCCTGGCCAGACAAAGTGGTCCTTTAGTTTTTCCAGGGTGTATCGTGCCCCCAGGTGGCCCCCGAGCGGATGGGCATGGGCCGGGTGCATCAGTGTTTGTGTTTTTGTCTTGGGGACTACCAAGAGGTCCATAATCTCCCCTCTGTGGCTGGCCCAGTGGTACAGCAAGCCTCCCCTGACTCGAAAGTAGGAGCAGGGGAGTCTCTGGTCCGGACTCTGGTTGACCCCCTCGATCTGACGCACCTGGGCCCAGCAATGTTTCAGGTGGCTGACCTCTTTCTGCTCCCGCCCAAAGTTCCCCTGCCGGTTCACCTGTTGGAACACAGACGAGATTGTGTTAGCATGTGTGTGCGGCTCATCTTCTTCTGTGGTGTCCCCCTCGTCTTGCGCCAAGCAGGCCTTCCGGACTTGTGCCTCCTTCGCTCGCTGTGGTGCCCACCTGGACTTGGGAGCTGGGCTGGCCAGTAACCCTGGCCAGTCTCTTCCCAGAAGCAGTGGTAGTGGCCAGGTGCCTGCTTTACCTTGTATTTGGACGTTGGCAGTGGGGACTTCCCGGGCAGGTGAAGGTGAGGTGAGGTGCTCAGTCGTCTGCGGGGCTGCCGGGTCTGTGCTGGGGTTTTCATGAGTGCTGGGGATCCATTTCTGCCATCAGGCCACGCCGCGGATGCAGCCGGGGGGGGTGGAGTCTTCGGTCGCGTCGGAGTCTTCTGCAAGAAACACACAACAGATTAGTGCACATGCCTTGAGAGCCTTCTCTCCTTTTGCGAGCATAGGATCGCCCTTTTATACTCTCCTGTCAGCTGCTGGATGATGGAGAATTGCCGCGCTTCTTATCATCCACCAGCCGTGTGTGTGTCTGCGGCCCCACCCCGCAGCCACACGCTATCCGGCTGTCCAAAACATTGGTGGTGCTGAAGCAGAGCTGTCTCTTCAACACCACAGCGGCAGTCGCGGTAGGAGTGCTCTTTGCTTCTTGTGCGCCAGCTGCCGACCTGTTGCCACAAGTGTTAACAAAGGAAAAAGGAGGAAAAAGTGTTAACAAGGGAACAGAAGGGAAGAGTGTTCACAATAAAATTATCAGCATCTTTGTCAGATTTAACACTTTTTAAAGACGTCTTTAATGCTGTTTCAAATCTTGACTGAATTTGCAGTGGTGACATACCAAATAAACCCTTTTGAAAGTAATTCACATCAAAGAAAAAAAAAATATCTGTTTGTGTATGCAACCACAAAAAACTATCAGATCTATGTACATCCTCTTGTAGTTGCATTATTGAAATGTATTTGCAAAGATTTTAATCAGTGTAAGCATTTGCCATTTCAATTTTTGATGATTTTATATTTCCAGAAATTAGGTAAGTAGCCTTGGTTTAACACACACACACACACACACACACACACACACACTAATACTATCCTTTTATTAAATGAAATGTCAAATATTGATGTCTAAAAACCTGCAATATTCAACATGCTGACTAAAGCAACTCCAGTTTCTACATTCAAAAGCGTTTAGGCACACACTGGCAATTACTCTGTGACATTATATGTTGGGTATTAGTAAGATTCACAATGGTTTTTAAACTGGAATCAACCAATAGCATCAATGAAGACATGAACCTAAGAATAACCTGTTGATGCACTGATAACAGTGAAGTGCAGCAGCCCAATGCATATATGGGCATCTTTATTTGAAAAAAACGTACAGAAATAAAGACAAAAAAAATCAGACAAAGTCTGTAAACCTTGAGAGATTGAGAGAAGCATTTTGTTGGCTTGAAGACAGTAGTGACTGACTGTCTCTGTCATCAAGGCAAATGACCGTTGTGTTATTGTTACCAAATAATCACAGAGAAAATATTAACATTTAAAAAGTGCAAAACATCTGTCTAGCAACAGATCCACAGTCCCTTCTGAAAGTATTGGAACAGCAAGGCCAATTCTATTGCTGTACATAACTCACTGCCAGCACAACAAAGAACTTAATCAGGTGGGAAAAGGGGAAGGTTTTAGACTGGCCAAGTCAATCACCATGCCTTAACCCAACTGAACAGCATTTCACCTCCTGAAGTAGAGACTGAATGGAGAACCCCCTCCCAGAACAAACAACAACTGAAAGAAGCTGCAGTAAAAGCCTGGAAAAGCAACACAAAAGAAAAATGCAACAGTTTGGTGATGTCAGTGGGTCACCGGCTTCATGCAGTTATTGCAAGCCAGGGATATGCAACCAAATATTAGCGTTATTTACTTTTAATTTACTTTAAGACTATCTGTTCCTATACTTTTGCTCACCTAAACATTGGGTGCTCTTTCATCAAAGATGCCATGTTTTAAATTGTTTAACACATCTAGATGTAAATATGAGGAAATGAAAGCTGAAATTCTGATCTGTCGTCTCATTTTCATCTTTTGATCTCAAACCCAAATGTCATCAATGTAAAGCAAAATCAATAAAATTGGCCTTGCCGTTCTAATTTCAGAGCAGACTGTATAATACTTCTATATTCATCCTTTAAAAAATAATAATATTGTTCATATAACAAAGTTTTAATTTCCCCAAATCCTCTATTCCTCCTAAACAATGCTGCTAGCCCTTCAAAGCTCTGATAACATTCATTAGAAGTGATAGAAAGTTCCTCTTGGAGTGTGAATCTCATGGCTTCCTCTGCAGACTTCCTCTTTAATGATGATTTCACACTTCAGTTCTTTATCTCAGCCTGCAGACTTCTTTTGGTTGCACATAGAGCAACATACGAAAATGACAATGCATATGTTAATTAGCACATTGTTATTCTACTGCTGCTCTTCTACCAGTTTTCAGAATGCTGCACTATCGCAGCACAGAAATATGTATTAGTAATTATTCATTTTGCACTTGTAAAAATAATTCCAACTATGAAAAACAAGGAGTTCATGCCAAGGTCGAAAACAAAGAAGTTTTACAGTAAGTCAGATGAAATCAGATACCATGAAGAGGTTCTACAATGTCACTAACTGTATGTACAGTACACATCATTACGAAATCTGTCTATCCCAGATTATAGATTCATTCATTCACTTCTGCTTGCTCGCAACTTCTCCTTGCCTTCTGCATCTTTTAAAGCAAAATACTATATATGAAAACAGATACAACTGTTAGTTCTGAAAAGCATTCTAGCCATGCTGTCAGATAACAGGTTTTGTTAAGACTTTATAATAACTTTGATTAATACAGAAGTAATAGATAAGAACAAATCATTATCTAGTCAGAATTAGACAATTAAAATGACAAGTCATCTCATTGTTATGTTGTTGGATGATTCACTTGAATTACTGATTTAATTCTGATAAGATTTGAACTGTTTACAGTCAAATTATTTCATGTCTTTTGTTTGTTTTTTATTATTGAGACTGAACCATTTTTGTACCCATGTACCAAGCATGTTAGATTAAATGTAAGATCAGATTAAATGTAGGCATTAGGCTTATTGAACGGAGATAGGAAAATTGTGGCTTCTGCTGCTTGGGCCTTGGTCATGCTTTTAGAGATACACAAGCAGCAACAGCGAAACATAACATAAATTAACAGGAGGGTGACAAAGAACATCAGGAAACCCAATAGAATTTCCCGGCCATATTGCCATCAGGAGCCTAGCCAGGCACCTAACCAGTCACTGTTAACTTGATCAATAGCATTAACGCGACTATGTAACTCACCTAGTTCATTAATGTATAGCGTCAAATTTAGAGTAGGGCCAGACACATCCGTACAGCACTCAGGACTCCTTGTTGTGCTATAATCTAAAGCAACCCGATTCTGCAAAACCATCATCTGATGTGATTGCAGTGTGTTAGATATGATGCCTAAGGATTGTGCAGTATGATTAGCCATGCAGTATGATTAGCCATAAAAATTACGAATTTGATCAAGGTTAATCATGAAATCTGCTCCAAAAAGTTTGACTACAGGTAAAATACTCAACACAAGGACTTGGATCAGTTAACAATGACAGCGAGATACATAATGCCTTTCACATACTGGGGGTGACAAATGGAGTATCAGTGACACTAATAGGAGGGAAGTTTAAAATGTAAAAACCTCATTTTGTAGCCCTATTGTAAAGCATATTGTGTATTTAAAAATAAAATTGCAAACAGAAGTTAAAAGTTCATATTTACATTTAGTAGAAAAAAATATATTTTTGTTAAATGTAAAGCATTTCTCTCATGACCAATACTAAAACTAATTTCAGATCATATTTGTTGGTATTTGATTTATTTTAAGTTTCATGTTAAACTTCTGTACAAAGAATCAGAATAGCACAATGAACAGGTTTCCTGAATGTCTGAATAATTAAACTATACATGTTCAGGAAATGATAATCATGTTTCAGTGATGAGACTATTTATCCTTTACAGTTTGGCAACATAACTTGTTACATTGTTATAACTTATTTCTGGTTTTTCAGTTATCTAATGTATATGACTAGAAAGGCCTAGTTTTGCTGTGAGCTGCCGATTTGACATTTAAGAATTCATTAACATCACTACAGAAACTAGTGATTCAATGCTAAGAAAATTATAGCGTAACGCTTTTGATTCAATAATATTTTGCTTCACTCACATAAAGGGCACATATACACACAAGGTTTATTTACAAATCATGTCTTTTTTATTTCTTCATTCATCTTTTTTATTTTATTTTCCTGTTATTCTGTTATTAATTAAGGATAGACAAGAAGCAACTGTTTTTGAGCTGAAAATTGCATTGTGAACGTTTAAACTGAGATAAACTTATTACTGGTTTCTGTGCACATTTGGGCTGTCAGATTCTTATAAAATCTTCTCAGCCTTTTTAACCAGTTGGACTGGCTGCAAGCCACAACATATTTGATGGACCATTATGTGATTCAGTGTCTATGTTCATTAGAAGGAGCAGAAAAAAAACAAATGAAAGACAAGTTCTCACTCTTGATTATTTGACCAATTGTGTAAGAACAATATGTATATTTATTAAAGTCTTGAATTTTGAATGATTTACTCAAATTATCCTAAGTTCTGAGCAAAAATAACTGCTATTGAGTATAAAACTTTAATCATATCAAGGTGTCAAGAACACACTGTGTCCACTTAAAGTTAAAATGAAATCAGCAATAATAACAGCTGGTTAAATGATGGCAATGTTTCTCTTCTTATGCAGATAGCAACTCATAAGTCACTTGTGGGTGAAAATTGCTCTATGCGTAATGCATCACTGGTGAGTTTTGAGCGAGACGTTACATGCAGCCATGACTCATTTGACCCTTTCATTCATTTCATACATTTACTGATCATTTGTTTAGTAACTAGGAATTTAACATTCAGTACATAATATTCTTTCTTCTGTAGACTTGCCACACTACATGCACTGTACATGCAAGAGGTCATGTGGTAAAATGTCATGTGGTAAAAAATAACCCAAAAATTGCATTTTCACAGGCTGGTTAAATGGGCTCACTTTATATTCACTTATGACAAAGTAATAGTGCTAAAAAAAACCATGAGTTAATGATGTGATCATATCAGCACTCTTTACACAAACAGGACTGTCCAAAGGAGTAGGCTCATGTTAATTAAGTAGGCTCATTTCTTGTTAAATACTTATGTCTTTAACATTTAATGTATAATAACAACACCTCTAAACTTTAGAGCTTTTCACAATATGGTGTTATTCAATCCTTATGCAGCATGCACATATTTGCCCCAAGTCCATTAAAACTACCTTTTGCCCCATAAAATGTAATATAAAAAACTGTGCAGTATTGAACACTGGTGGGTTATGTGATTTTATTATTAAATGTATTTGTGAAGAGGAATGTAATATTAATATAGTAATATAATATAATAATAATATAGAATGGAGTGCATAAATCAACACTCTTGCATGCTTCTTTATCTCAAATGCAGAAGGGAGAAAGTCAGATCCATCCTATCCCTACATTAGGGAGCCAAACATGACACCCTTTGAAGAAGGTAAGGATACTGAAAATTACTTACTGCATTTTGAGAGGCTTGCCAAGACTGAAAGAGAGTGGGTGTGTTGATTGGTTCTCTGGCTGACTGGAAAAGCATTGGGAAACCATGGATGAAGAGCTGGCAGACACCTACGCAAACCTGGAGGTGACTCTGTTGGCTAAATTCCATAACATAACAGAAATGTACCAGATGTAATTCTGGTAAATGACTACCCCACTCAGACAGACGCAATGAGATCTACTATCAGTTGTAATAGGTTTTATATAAGCTTTTTAGATTTCACTTAAAATCTCCACTGTTGACTTTTTAAATTTAATTATATTATATTTCATTAATATTCAATATAATGCAAAAAGTTTAAATAACCATTGAATATGAATACTATTGCAAATCTCTACCTTGATGATTTATATCTATATTTGTGAATTTATTATTGCTAATGCGTGAGAAGATTTGCTGTATTACAGCTGCCTGTACAGTGTCTGAGGCTAGCACTCCACCCTCTTACCTTTCTCTAATTTTCTGGGTGCATGCAGAGAGACTAAACGCAGGCAGACATGAGGCTTGGTGTAACTTTCTTACTGGATTTCTGTTTTATTCATCCAGGTATGTTCTTATTCGCTCTTATTAGTGAAGAGTGTTCATGTTGTTTATCTGTTTTTATATTTGAAGGTGTTTATTTAAAAAGCTGGTAACAACAGAAAACCAATTAAAATATCAAATTTGGAATTAAACTGTATGGTCAAGAAGTCATATTTTCATTTGTGCATGTGTATTTGTATATTTTAAAATACATTTGAACAATTTTGATATGCAGTGAAATACTGTATAATGAGTAACGATGTTCAAGTCTGTTAATTTGGTATGTAATGTAATTTTTTATGAACTGAAATTTATTTATTTTATTTTTTTTCTTAAAGAAGAAAGATTATCCATATTGTACTTCATGGATTGTAACTGAATTTGAAATTTGTATAACTGAAAGCACTTCTACAGTAATTAATTAACTCACATGAAGAACGCCTGGGTTCCCTTCTCAGGGAACAGGGTTACATGCATAATACAGATGTTCCCTTTCAAAGGGAACTCCACGTTGTGTTAGCTCAACACTGTGGGAATGAGAATACCCACTCCGTCATACTGAGGCTACAGCCTGTACAAAAAGATCCGAGCCTGAGGCTCACTGTAAGACACTCGAGCCCAGGGCAGAGTGTATATCCAGGCTGTAAAATTGAATGAATGTGTGTTCATTCATTCATTCACCCCTCCGCAGCACACACATCCTGTAAGGATACCCCTTTGGACAAAGCCTTTGAGGTGGTGACCGCCCCTAGTGGAATGAGCCCTTATGCCCAGTGGTGTAGTGAGACCGCATGCCTCATAAGTGATAGAGATTGATTCCACTATCCAATTAGAGATGCGTTGCTTCAACACAGCATCACCTCTACTGTCGCCACCAAAGCAGACTTGCAGCTGCTCCGACTTACGCCACTGGCCAGAGCAGTGGACATAAGTACAGAGAGCCCTGACTGGACACAGTCGGTGCAATTTCTCTTGTTCCAGTGTGAGGAACGGAGGAGGACAGAAAGCCTGCAACACTACTGGCTGGGCAGCAGATGTAGTTACTTTAGGAATATAATCCAGCCTAGGATACAGGAAGGCCTTGGCTAATCCAGGCAACAGAGAGATCTCCTACTCGCTTGAGAGATGTCAGGGCCAGCAGAAGAGCTAGAAAAGCTTCTCAGAGGCTGACTCTAATGGCTCAAATGGGGCACCTGACAGCCCTTCCAGGACCACAGAAAGGTTCCAGGAAGGTATGTGTGGTCTGCAGTTGGGCCTCAGCTGCCTGACACCATGCATAAACCTCGAAGTTAGAGAATGTTGCCCTACAGAGGCTCCATCGATAGGGGTGTGGTTGGCTGAAATGGTAGCCATGTAGACCCTGATTGCAGGAGGATCCAACCCCACTGAGAAACATCCTTGTAAGACCTCCATGACTGTAGCTATTGGGCAGTTAACTGGGTCTAGCTCACGTTCCTCACACCACGAGACAAAAAGTTGCCACTTGAGCACATACAAATTACTTCTGGATGGTGCTCTAGCATTCAACATGGTCTTTACAACCTCAGTTGTGAGACCAGAATCTATGAGCTGGTGCCCCTCAGGGGCCAGACCCACAGTTTCCATTGTTCTGGCCGAGGGTGATAAGTCAGCCCTCCAACATGAGACAGTAGACTCCTATGGATCGGAATCTCCCTAAGAGTGCTGGCTTGCGAGTATATTATGTATGAGAACCATTTCTGAGCTGGCCAATAAGGCACTACTAGCAGCAGACATAGACAGTCTTGGCGAACTCTCGCTAGAACATGTGGGAGCAGAACGATCGGGGGAAAAGCATATAGATGTGACCTCGGCCACATGTGCACCGTGGCATCCAGCCCTAATAGCGTGGGAAGAGTGAGGGCGAACCACAGCAGGCAGTGTGTTGTCTCCTCGTTGGCGAACACATCCACTTCTGCTTGGCCAAACCTCTGCCATGTGGACTCCACCACTTGTGGATGGAGCCACCAATCCTTGGGCCTCAGCCCCTGCCCCAACAGGATGTCTGTCCCCACATTCCAGTTGCCCAGAATGTACATTGCACTCACTTACAAAAACTTTCCCTCTGCCCAGAGAATAATTATTTGCACCTGCCTGAACAGGAGGAGAGAACATAATCCTCCCTGGTGGTTGATACATGGGACCACCGCTGTGTCTGTCACAACTAACACATGGTGACCTCTCAATAGAGGAAGAAAGAATTTCAATGCTAGAAATACGGCCCGCATTTCTGGGAGATTTATATGACACTCCAGGTGAGGGCCGCTCCAGTAACCCTGAGCTGGACAGCGGTCTAAGAGCCTGTGATGGAGTTGTCTGTCATTACCGTATTGTGATAAGGAGACACCCCTAGTGTGACCCAAGGCTAGAAACCGGGTACACCTCCAAATTCTCAGAACACATAGGCATCGCCATGTGACACCAACTTTCCAGCCACAACTGAAACGATAGGTCTCCTGTGCAATAGGCCCAATGGTATGACGTTGGCTGCTGCTGCCATAAGCCCCAACAGTCTCTCATAGAGATTGGAGGGGATGCCCAGATCCAGCTTTATCTTGCTCAATGTTGATAGGATTGACCCTACGCATGTTGGAGATAGAAATGCCCTCATCGTAGTAGAATCCTTATAAACTCTAGAAATGTTGTCCTTTGCACTGGAGAAGGCATACTTTTCTGAGGTTCAGCCTGAACCACAAGCTTTTCATGTGGGCAAGAATAACAGCTCAGTGTTGAATTGCCAGTTCTCTGGATCATGCTAGATTAACCAGTCATCCAGGTAGTTTAGTACATGGATGCCCTGGAGTCACAATGGAGCCAGAATGACATCCATGCTCTTTGTGAAGGTGTGAGGGGATAAAGCTAGCCCAAAGGGAAGAACCCGATATTTTTATGCATTACCTCCAACACAAACCTCAGGAACTTCCTGTGACTGGGCAATATTTCTATGTGGAAATATACACCTTTTAGATCTATCATCAAAAACCAGTCCTCAAACTGAATCTGTGGAACGATAAGTTTGGGTGTCAGCATCTTGAACCTGCATGTCTGAAGAGTACAGTTCAGATAATGCAGAACGCATACGCCCATCTTTTTTTGTGGACCAGGAAATAACAGCTGTAAAAACCTCCCTCCCTCAGCGAACAGGGTACATGTTTTATTGCCCCTTTTTCCAAGAGGGATCTTACTTCCTGTGCTAATGTCAGGCTCTGCTCTGTGCTGACTACTCTGGTGAGCACACCTCTGAACCGGGCGGGGGGGTTCGAGCTCTTAAGTGGACCCGGTAACCCTTTTTTACAGTAGACAGATCCCATGGATACACATTTGTCAGTAGTTTCCACGCTGCCAGATGGTCTTTTTGTGACGTTAACTTTTCCACATTCTATTGCGGGGAAAGCGTCAGATTTTCGTTGCCCTGTGACAGCTCGCTGACCAGAGAACACTGAAAACTTGCGACAGCCTTGGCTAGGGGAGGCCCTACCATAGTACTGGGGGCTAACTGCCCTAACAACCTCACATCCCCTGATACGTCCCTCCACAGCCCCTCAGGACCGCTCCTCCTTTGTCTGCTTGGCCTTTATGACCATTCTCAGATCAGGCCTAGTATCAGGCTAAACCGACAACAAAGTCTGACTTGGTTGCTGCCATGAATAAATTCTGGTTTGAGGAACTGACAGAAACGGCATGCAATAATTATATCAATAGACTGTTTAAAGTTCTTCCCACCATGTTTGAGTGTCAGGGTGGACACATTGGCATGTAGCAGATAATTTCAAAAGTTTCAATATCTTTACATTGTACATTATGTATCCTTTTTAGATTTGCTGAAAAAAACAAAACAAACATGACTTAACAATAATTTGGGATTGTACTTCATTCCTACATTAAAGATAAAGTACACAGACTTGACCCATTTGTGTTATTTCATACAGTAGCTTTGCTGATACTAATATTATTCTAAAATGTGAAAAAAATATTTTGAATAAGCAAGTGTTTCACAACTTTTGACTGGTAGTGTACTTAAAAAAAAACTTGATTTAACTTTACCTTTATTAAATAAACTTTGTTTCTTTTGATCAATGCAGAAATGTGTGTAAAAAAAAAAACTTGAATTTTAATAAAATAAAATCGTGGTGCAGAAAATGCTCACTTAAATATTTAATACTTAAATATTATATACCTTAATATTTTGCAATAAACATAAAATATGAGATCAAAACATGTTTGATGTACAAAAACAAATTATGTTTTATGTTATATTATGTAACTCAATTCAATCATGTGGAACCAATGTACAAATTTGAATTAAGTAAATTCACTGGGCTTTTTTCAATGTGTGGGCTTCTGTGTTCACTTTAAACCAGTTTACTTTTTTATAATAAAATTAGGAAAAAAGGAAAAGAAAACTAATCTAAGAAAAGAACAAAAGTTTCCATTGACAAGAAAGGAGAAGATGGAAGTCATTCAATGTTACCTTAAGGAACTTTCTACAGTGAAAAAAAAAAAAAACACCCTCATTTAAAAAACACTAAACTGAGCTGGGGCTCGAACCCCGGACCCTGGCGGACTAAACCCTACATGTTACCGCTGTACATGTTAAATTTTCCAGCCATGTTAATTTAAATACTATAGTTATTGAACCTGTAGTATGAGACTTGATCAGCTCACTTTATATACTTAAATCTTGTAATTAGAAACTTGTTTAAATTAGGATTATCATAAGTTTTGATGAGAAATGTAATATTTTTATGTGAGCCATTCAACCATACATTCCATTTTTTTATTGTACTGTGTTCAGCTACAGTATGTTGTTCCATGCACCATCTGGTGGTTATTGTGTGAAGCACAACAAATGAATTTAAGTTCTTAGAACCATGCCCGCAGGGTACTGTGTGATCTCAAGTGACGAATCATGTGAAATCGTGTCAAAAAATATGCATTCTTAAAGGCCACATCTGTAGAACATGGCTAACTTTAAGAGCAAATGTATGTTTGTTCCTAACCCTTTCCACACTCTACTCCTGCATCTTTCACACACAGTCTCATGGCTGGGCCATTTATGTGAAAACAGCACATCAGCTTATTGATCATTTCTTTTGACCTTCTAAATACAAATACTGTATTTCATCACATACTGTCAAACCTGTTCCGAGTGTCAGAAAACATGTGCTATGTGCAAGAGTGACAGTGCCGCTCTGATTCCTCTGCCAGTTGTCACCATCCCATTCAAGATGATTGCGATGGATGTGGTGGATCCATTATAGAAGAGCAGTTCAGCCTCTGGATTGGTAGCATACCAGCTGGGAGGGGAAAATATCAGTTCTCAGCTGGAGGAGTGGTGGGTTATGCTTTGAAGATGAGAGTATTAAAGGAGAAATATCTGAGTAAATTTTCTTTTTTCAGAAAAACTAAAAAGAGGCCAGGAAAAGCTCTGCAATGACAAGAATGCTACAGTGCAAGAATTCAAGCTTACTGCCAACTTCCAACAGTGAGCTATGAGATGATTCATTGGACTGGTCCAGTCATCTACGAGGTAAGGTCCAACAGGTCCATTTACTCAAAGAATGGAGGAAGTGGTAACTTATAAAGGAATCCCACGCTGTGGTATGGATACTGATGTGTGAAGTGGAGGAGGAGGACCATGTGAGTGGTTTCCAGTCCTGAAATTAGCCTTTGGAAACTGTGTACAGCCACCTGACAGCACAACAGCTCGAGGAGCTCAATCAGTTCTTTGATGTGTTCTTGACTTCCGGGAGAACCCTGCCAGAACTAATGTTGTGCAGCACTCCATCCAACTTCAAGATCCCAATCCTGTCCAGTAGCATCCTTCTTGTGTACCTAAGAGCTTGTCAGCTGAGCTAGAAAAAGAAATTAAGCCTATGAAGGACATGGTCACCATTGAACGATCACATAATGAGAGGAAGCCTGATGGTTATTTTCCCCAAAAAGGATGGGTCATTGCAGATGTGTGTTGACTTCTGGATGGGCAACACTATCTCCAAATTTAGTGCATACTCAATGCCTTGCGTTGATGAGTTGTTGGAGCGGATCGGCAATACCAAGTATACTATCACCTTTAGGTCACTTCAGGGCCTATATGAACATTAAGACCTTTAGTCTACACAGAGCCCCTACAATACTTCAATGCCTAATGGACCATGTGCTCCATGATACAGTACTGTCTATATGGATAATGTGGTCTGTAGTATCTATAACATATACCACCCTCACTACCAAGTCTTTCAGCTATCTAGTGAAATGTACTAAGGTCTATAATAGACCTTAGTCTTTCACCACAATCAAGCATATCATTACCAAGGATTGTTCTTTACCAATCCTGATCAGTTTTTCAAAAATTCTTGTCTAGATGGATGGCTCTGCTATGTCATTTGTGGCTGTCCTTACTCCGGGGAAAGAGAGAAAAGATAAGTATTACTTACTTAGTAGTACTTAGACACCTAAGTAAAAAACTCTTGCCAAGAGATACTTTGTATTCCACAACAGAAAATGAGTTTCTGTCCCTAAATTGGGCACTTGATAGTTTGTGTTACTTCTACTACTGCTAGGCAGAGAGTTTAATGAGGAGACAGACCATCGGGCCTTGACATCAAGCCAAGTCATGAAGTATCCTAATTCCAGATATTACATTTTTATATTCCAGATGCCACTGACCTGGAGAGAGGAATGTGGTCACTGACTATCTGTCAAAATTGCCTATCTGGAAGAGAGGAAGGGCAATGTGACTAATGACTCTATAAACCACTTGATTTATGATATATGGTGAAAGCTACCTGGTAGGATAGTTAAGCACAGGTTAGCTTTATGCTTTATGCTAGCATCTGTGGCATGTGTGTGAAGCATTGACCTCTTTGTATTTGTGCATAGGGGTTTAGATGCAGCTCATTTTTAGTTCACCATAACTTTCCTTTATTCAGTTTATACAATATCACTCAATGTTGTACTTGTGCTAGTTACTAGGTATAATAATATAAAATAGCTAATATTTTGGGTACACAAATACACAATCAGGTTTATCCATGTGCTTATTCCTAAACAGCTGTATTTCCCAGATCTCATAGTGCAAATAGATACACACAAACTTGATTGTAGCACTTAATATTCACAGTTTATTTTACTTAACATTTACAAGTTATTTTACCCAGTTGGTCTTCTGGGGTGCTGTGTTTGTTCTATGCAACGCCCGTGTTTGTCAGTGACTTGTATGATTCTGTGTTGTATGATTCTGTGTTCAAGTTGAAACATAACACATAGCATAACACATTTTGCAATATCTGCCATGTCTATAAAAGGCTATGCAGTATTGAATACTGAATGGTAATATGAATGTTATTAAATGTATTTTGTGTAGTGGAATGCAATTAAAATGCCTTTTGATATTTGACATAATCTTTTGTATCTTCCATGATATCAGGCTGCATATGTGAAAGCTCTATATTGATTAACCCCTTGAATGACTCTAAAAAACACATGACATTATAGCATGAAGACACTGTGTTCTCAGTACGTTGCTTTTCAAGGTATATTTCCGACTCTTGATGCTTGACTGAGTTTAAGCCATTACGAACGGTTATCAGCAGTGTGAAGTGTTTTCATTGCACAAAAGATTTGCCAGCAGCTTCAGTGACCTGCACGTAATTTCACTTGTCACACTGATGACTTAATGCACACTTGGGGGGAGAAGCCTCTTTATGTCTGCCATGGCTGACACTTTAGCTGCAGTAGATCTGTGCAGGCAGCTGCCTCCTCTAAAAATAAGCAGTGGTTGCCTGTGAATATGAATACAGGATTTCCATATCTCTGCAACTCCCCTTTACAATGCATCAATCACATCTGACTTGAGTTTTAACCATGCTTCCCTGTAGAATCAGGATCCTTGAATGAACAAGTAGGGAATTTCCAGCTGAAATACAGGTGAGGGTAATGATGCTTTGCAAGAAAATGTGTGTGTGTGTGTGTGTTTATAGATTCACACCTGCTGCTATGTTGAACGTGCATTTACTGGATCTTCCCATACCTATAAAGACAACATAAAAGTGATTGACTGGATATTTATTTAGAGGAACAGGTTATGCTTCTCAGCAGTACATCACTGAACACACTGCCTTTATGAATTTTATATCTCACAGTCTGACTCTTAGTGTTGCTGTATTAGCATACTGAGGTACTTGAGAGGGCTGCATCTCATTACACTTCTAATTCTTGCTTTGGCCTGATCACTTTATCTAGGGAGAGAGTCCTGAAGGACCCAGTTCACATCAAGTTCACCTGAAGTTAAAGTTGATCTGCATTAGCGCCTGTGTAACTATATATGCACTTATGCAAATTTATATTCAATTCAAGTGCACCTAATTGAACTTGATCACATAACTGAATAGATGTGGTCAGTAGAAATACACTATATGGTCAACAGTTTCTGGAGACCTGACCATCAAACCTACATGTGTTCCTTCCCCAAATTGTTGCCACAAAACTGGAAGCACACAATTGTATAGGATGTCTTTGTATACTGTAATATTACAATTTCCCTGCACTGGAACTAAGAGAACAATGCCCCTGTGCACAAAGCGAGTTCCATGAAGACATGGTGTGCCAAGATTGGAGTAAGAACTGTAGTGGTCTGCACTGACCTACATTGACCTCAACCTCACTCAACACCTTTGGAATGAAGAGGAATGGTACGTGAGCTCCAGACATCATCAGCCAACATCAGTGCCTCACCTCACGAATGCTCTTGTAGCTTAATGGACACAAATTCCCACAGCCAGTTTCCAATCTCTAATGGAAATCCTTCCCAGAAGAGTTACTTACATACTCAATCCTCATACTTAATAAGGCTACTTCTTCCCAGAAGTGTGGAGGTTATTATATATTTTAAATAAACAAAAATAACATTAGCTCTTAATATTGACTATTTCCCCACTGATAGCAAAATGACAGTTACTACTACTAAAGAGCTGTTTAGTTTAATAAATTTGTTGTAGCTAACTGAGCCATTGACAAAATTGATGTTCCAGTAGTTAAATGTCCTTTGGTGCAGTGCTACACAGCAAAATCCACAGTGATAAATTAATGTTCAGTTGGACACAAATTACCTCTAAAAGAGTTAAAGCAACACTGTAGGAGTTAATTCAGTACTGCGGATTTTGCTGTGTACACTTGCTGGATGAATGGTTTTGTTTCCTAAGAGACAAGCAGTGGTCATATTCCTATTATTATTATTATTATTATTATTATTATTATTATTATTATTATTATTATGTCAAATGGGATCTGGGTTCAAACTATGCAAAGTGACCTCCAGTCAGTCTGTAGATGTAAAACTATAAGAACAGGAAAAACCCAAGTTCATAGCCAAATGAATGTGACTGCTAGTAAATATTAAGACAATCCCTGAAAATGATGAACTCACTGGGTTTTGGAGTTATATAATATTTGCTTGGCTCTATCTGAGGTTGAAATAAGCCTTAGATAAAGCAGCTTATCCAATCTGATATTGTTAGAGATATGTTAATTTTCATTGAATTATTCTCTTATATACTTACCGGTTCAAAAGCACCAATATATCAGCATACAGAAAGCTGAGACTACTCATTAAAGAGTTTTAATATACTGTAGCAACCCAGGTCAACCCAAGCATCAATAATTGGTCAAAAACAAGAGCCATTACACTGGATAGATTTATTCTTTGCAATGCAATATTGTGCAAGAAAAGAGCAGTTCACTCAGATATCCTGGAGCAATTATACAATTTCAGTCATTATAATGGTGGTTTATGAAGCCAAAATACCAAATATGTGTAAGAAGTGATTCATCAGTGTGTCAGTGTAAAAATATTTCTTTGTTATAGGTACATAACATACTTACACTTACTTTGGTATGTAGGTATTTAATATACATTTAATGGAGTGAAGAAATTTATAATGGAGTGCAGAGAAATTAGCATATCTCTAACAACATCAGATAGGATAAACCGCTTTATTTAAGGCTTATAGTATTCTCTGTTTCCTCCCACTTCTCTAAAACATGCCAGTAAATGGATTGGCCATTCTAAAATGTCCCTGTGTGTGTTCTGCAATGGACTGACATCCCATCCTGTGTGTATTCCAGAAGCTAACCAGAAGCTATTGTTCTCATAATGGAGATCCAGATGTCTGTATACAAGAATTTAAAAGCAACTATAATAACTATTTGTTGGTTCATTTATAGAGAACAGGTTCAATCCAACATTAAAAAGAGGTTTTTGCTATGCTCTTAAGATGGGCTTACACTGTATGTCTTAGCATGGTTTATATACAATTTATGATCACACGTGATACAGTGCAAGCAGGAAAGATTTCATCTAGCACTTCCTAGTTCTTTGATTTGTCTTACGAACCATTCAACACGGTGTTTCCCCTTTTAGAGAAGGCTCCAAGTAGAAACACTTTAGAAGGTCTAGAACACTTGACCAAGGACAAGCTGAAGAATACTAAAATGGATTTTTAAGAACGGTGGTGTCTGTGTGTCGCTCAGCAGATTTTGAAGGTATTTTTAAAAAATTAGAGTGATTTTGTTGGAGATTATATGAATGAAGTTTTAAGAAATTCTCTGTTCACTGACCCAGCCCATTAATTGTAATGCTTCTGAATGATATAAGCATATTTCGTATATTGGTATATATGAATTCTAATGAATTTGCAATTTTAGACTATTGGATAGTTGGAATAGTGCAGAGGCACACTTATATCCATTGTTTTTTCTACAAAAAGTGTTTTAAATTATGTGACTAAGTTTAACTGTCAATTTACAGTACACCTATGTATATCAATATGATTTTGTGGTGTTATTTTAATACTTTATACACACTGGGCCTCATTTATGAATCAGAATATTAACAAAAGTATTAGTAAATCATTCACATTTGCACGAGATATGGGGTAAATCAAGTTTGTATCCTACAAAAGATGACGAGTTTGTGTAAATTTACGTGTAAGGAGACTCACCTTGACTGATAGACTTTAAATTGTATAATTGGTGATGAATTCCTGCAATTTTATTTACGGATTTAAGAAAAGTTTGTGAAACTTTCAAATTAATCACTTGAAAGAAAGCAATCCATAACAAAGCCATAAATTAATAGCAAGAAGAGTAGCCATTCAATTCAAACAAAATAGCGATCTATTAAAACAAGGAATGTGTCAGTTACAGTTAGTGTGTGTCTGTTGTGGCTAAACTGCTTTACTGGAAGATTTAGAATATTTAGGAGGCGCTCCCCATTTCACCGTTTAGTTGTCATTTTGTCATTACCAGCTCTCTGTGAGCTTTGCCTTTTATAGAATTTTGGCAGCGTCCCTAAATTAAAAATCAGCAGTGCTGTGAACAAGCTTGGTAATTTTGATTCATGATTGGTATTCTTCAACATTTGTGCAGGGGTGAGGAAATTAGTGTTACTGCAAAATAAATCTTAGTTCATTTTGAAATTTTAGTTCACTTTGACTGTGAAAACATTTACACACAGTTTTAGTAAAATATTGAGAAATGAGACCCATTATCTGACAACACAATGAGGTAATTCAATGTTTTATTAAGAATTTGAACTGGTTTTTAATTGCTTTATGTCTTAGTTTTCTTAATGGTGGCTGGGCAAGCCTAAAATTCCTGGACACTTTGCATTTCTGAATATTAAACAGGTTTATTACACAATAGCAACTTTAAACTGTGATCATGATTCCTTTACTGCATGCCTGATGGCATTATTTTGTGTTGAGTGAATATTTATTTTATTACTATAGTGTATATCCTGCAACATTGAACATCTGTTAAGTACATGATACAAACTTTCTTGACTAATCATGAACTTTGTTAGCAAAATATATATATATATATATATATTTAAAACTACAATAGTCTGTCTGAGTGGTCCTATTCATTTCAGTTGTGGCTAATTATGTAATTTTCAACAAAAATTGTGTACTTATCTTCAAGAACATCCAATAACATAAAACAGTGGGTCAACATGAACTGATTGCTTTGACCACATGTAGCTAAAAATCCCACTGGTGCAATCAGTGTCATGACATGACCAGTCTTTACTGAAAACAACAAGACCATTCCTGGCCATCTTACTGTACCCAGGAAGCAATTTAAGATAAAATAGATTTCTTCTTAACAATGATTATAACTGCTTGATGCCAAGCCTGCTTTCTTCATAAATGCACAATTACCTTCTGCTACTTTGAGAATCTATGCCATCTCTTATTGTTTTCTTTACTGCAACTTTAATCAGCCTGATGCAATTTCTAAGCAATGCTAGAGCTGCTTATGGGGTTAACTTAAAAAGTAAACTGCTCCAGTTGATGTAGATGATGACTTGGTAGAAAC
>JANDJT010000199.1:21713477-21726094 GCA_024331685.1 Stegophilus panzeri | reverse complement strand
CTCACTTTTGTGAGATACTGTGTATATATATATATATATATATATATATATATATATATATATACACATATATACTGTATGTCTTTGGGTACTGATCAGAGGGGGTTCTATTTACTGTATATTTGTTCTTTTTTTCTTCTGTTTTGTTTCCTTCTTTTTTTCCTCAAACAGGGTGCCTAGTTTTAAAGAACAGCAGACTCACATTGAAGCACAGTGGTGGTAGCATCATGTACACAGTTAAGTTTGGTGTCTTGTAAACTTTTGTGATTGGTTTCTCCAGTACTAACTTATGGGGTTTCACATCAACAACGGTGAATACTCATGTAATCAAACTTTTCTTTACTTATTTTTAAATAATTTTTCAAGCTTCAATTAAATGAATGTTATGGGCTGTTTTCATGACATCTTTGGTAGATTCGTGACATATAATCTTATTTCAGTTTAAGGTTCTAACACGTGGAAAAGTTAAAGGGAATGAATACTCATGCAAGGAACTGTATACTGTATTATTCTGAAAATTATGATGCTTGTGTACTATATGGTTATCATCCTGAGAATATTTCAGCCTTACTCACAATTTTCGGACACTTTTTGAGGACATATTTTGTAATAAGATCATGTTTGTGTGGATTCATACGCAGTAGCTTTTATTACAAGTCCATGGCAAAATCCAATTTGTAAAAGTAGAATTGACCTTCTTTTATGAAAAGCCAAGAGGCTCAGGGAAACAAGGCAGTTTGTGACGTGCTCAAGGCACGCACAGCTGGCTACATCTCTGCACTCATTTCCGGGACCATGAACGAGTACAAGAAGGCATCCTATGCACAAGGAGTCATCTAAACAGAGTTACAGGGATAAATTGGACTGTCAGTTCCAACAGCATGACACCAGGTACATGTGAAGAGGGCTGAGAACAATCACGGACTATAAGGAACAGACTGCGCACATGCTGGGGGCTGATATTTCTCTGGCAGTGTATTTTAACTGCATGCAAGGATTTTCTCTGTGTGCTTTAATGCTGAGTACACTAGCATTAGTGATTGCATTAGCACTAGCCATCAAGCTAAAGCAGTGGAATTTAGATTGTCCATGGAAGATGCTGCTGCTGTAACAGGATAAAGTCTGGCAAGAGTCAAAAAATGTGTTGCCAGGAGAGTGGTCAGGAGGGTGAATATATGGAAAGCCAGGACTGAATTCAAGGATGTGTCTTTAAGCACTGACCAGTTAGCTGCCACCTACAACCCGTCCACCGGTTCAACAAGCTTCCAGGGTTGGGGTTTAATTCCCGTCTCTGCCCTGTGTGCGTGGAGTTTGCATGTTCTCCCCATGCTTTGGGGGTTTGCTCTGGGTACTCTGGTTTCCTCCCTTAGTCTAAAGATATGTGTTGTAGGCTGTTTGGCATCTCTAAATTGTCCATAGTGTATGAATGGAAGTTTGTGTGTGATTGTGCCCTGTGATTGGTTGGCACCCCATCCAGGGTGTCCCACATCTCATGCGCCAAGTTCCCTGGGCTAGGCTGCAGGCTCCCTGTGACCCTGTATAGGATAAACGGTAAAGAAAACGGATGGATGGATCCATCCATCCATGAATGGACATTCATGAATGTCCAGGAATGTACACAATATGTATAATATCAGACACACTTGCATGTTGCAGTGTGCATTCTCTTCTAGAATATTTCTTATTTATTGTTTATTGCACTGTATTATCCTGTCTTAAATGTCCTATACATAATGTTTGCACAGTTTGGGTAAATATTTTCGGGTAAAAACACAGTTTATTTAACTTTTTTTAAGAATTTCACTGCAAGAATTATACACTGTGTTACTCTCTTTACATCACAAATAAAGAACTTGAACTACCAGGGTACTTCTGAACAGTAAACTGGTAATCAGTCCAGGATAAAAAAAAATGACAAAAAAAATTCCTGTAAAACGACCATGGCCCCGGCCCGTCACTAGAGGGAGACAGAGAGCTGCCTCCCAGCAACTAGGGGCAGCCGGCTCCACCTGCATCTAGCCTATTTAAGGGCTGCTTACAGGTTCTGCAAATGCTCAGCCTTGAGTTCAACCTGTGAGGGCAAGTCTAAGTCTAGATTGGTATTTTGAAAATGGGCCTTTCTACTGTGCTGCGTTGCCCTCACCATGTCAACCTAGTCACCCTCTCAAGACTTAGGGCTCCTTCTGTTGGGGAGGGGAAAAAACTTTTGTTTCCTGGTTAGCTGTCTGTAGTGAGTAATCAGAGGTCCTCCCCTGATGGTTTTAAGTTTATGCCTTTATTTTCTACCTTGTTCTCATTCTCACTTGCTCAGTTGGGTTTCTTTGTTTTGGTTTGCTGTTGGGTGAGTGTCAGACCTCATACCTCTAAAGCCTAGCTCCCCTTTTAATTTCAGTCTTTCTTGTGATGCACTGGTAATACATTTGCTTTCTAACCCAGAAGTCATGAGTTTGACTCCAATAGCAGGCAATCTTTATTTTGTGAATTTTTGGAGAATAATTTTTCAGTATGTTACATTCCTCCATAACCACTGCAGAGTATGTTGGCCTGAGCTTAATATATCTTTCCCTTTTTGCTGGTTTCTGTTCATCCTCTTTATCTGATCTGCACTTGGGTTCTATCTATTAAGTTTTGATTGTAGCTCACTCAGTTTGCTCAGGTCTCCAGTATACTGTGGGTTGAATCTGGTGTGGGGTGAGTCATCACATCACGCATACACAATGACAAGGAAATCAATGTTAAATCACTGATTTGTACAGAAACGTGTTTTGCAATAGCCTCTGGTATTCCAATTACATTAATATTGTGATGCATTTTTTATGTATGTTTTAAATAGGCTTTTCCTGAAGAACTGTAGGACTGAGTATTGTAGGACTTTGTTTGGATTCATGCTGAAATTGCCTGTAATTTTTTATATAATGTTAAGAGCTGCAAAAAATAAGCAGAAAAGTTAATCTCTACAAGACCATATTGTGCTTGTTACTGAAGAGCTACATTTGTATATGCTAATGTTAATTAGCTGAAAGTTTCTTTATGCAGGATGTCTTGTATGTTAATGCTTGTTGCAGTTAAGTTTGATGTGAAGCTAACTTTTTTTTTTTTTTTTTTTTTTTTTTTTTTTTTTTTTTTAAGAGAACTGAGTGTAATAAGCAATATGTAATAAGATCATTTTAGGAACTTGGCAAATTAACTATTAAAAATAAAGGTGTGACTTTAGTATTGCCCATTCATTTGGTCTTGTTTCATTGGCCACTTGCATAGAAACCCTGCTGCTTAGATCTCTCAGTGAGATTTAAAACACCAGGAAATGATTAGTAAGAATTGGTGCTAACCAGGACATTGAGTTTCAAGAGCCCTCTAGAGGGCATGATGTTTATTACCATGTGCTGATGTGACACAGTGTGAACACAGTGTGAAGTCTCCTTTGCCCAGTTTATTGTGAAGATGATTGCACACGGTAAAATGGCTCTTGCTGTGTAATAGTGGTGCTTTGCCTTAATGACACTGTGTGTCTCCTTGTTTTCAGAGGGGCTGCTTAATTATACACGAAGACATCAATCGGGGTCTTTAAGGAAACAGCTGAATGGTGCTTCTATGCCAGACATCATGTCTATCCATGCATTTTACTGACATGTCAGCCAGACACAGAATGCGTTCTTCCTGATAATGAGTGGTGGTGTGAGCCAGAGGGACTTGCTGTGTATTAAAAATTGTGGCCTTCAAATGTGTGTAATGAAAGTGTAAAGTTAGCTATATAACTTTGTGATGTACACCCATGAGTCATAAATGTTTAACATTTGGTCCTCCACTATGCTTGTTAAACCTGGTACTACACTAGCTACTATAGACTAATTGGACACATGCAGTATGGTAATTAAGCACTAGCCAAAAACTAATTACATTCATCTTTGCGGATGAACATTGTTTATTCAGTGTGACATGCAGTCAGTGTATAAGATGAAGCATTTTTAAAAGTATTTATGTAAAATCCCACCCCCTCCTAAAATAAATTAATATTTTTTTCAATAACACTTAATAAAAAATACTTTCCTTTAATGGCCAAACAGATTAAACATGTAAACAAGAACAGTATTTAAAACCTTCTGTACAATAATGATGCATTGCATGTTAATGCTAATTTGTATTGTATGCACTGCTACCTTTGAGAATAAATGTAATGTACTGTGTAACCCTGAAGTATATAGATTTTTATCATACTGCATCTGAAAATGTTTCTTCTACTTAGAATCATTTACTTGATAAAATCATTTACTTATTACATGAGTATCCAAACAATTCTTCTTTAAAATTCAGTTACTATTTTTGAATAAATATTGGAAGTGGCTCATCAACCTTACAGTAGAGGTCCAAACAAAAGTCCACCACCGAGAACTGATTTGTTTTATCACTAATCAAAAATGGGTACAAACTTTTTTTTCAGTTGTTGCTTAAAATTTCAGAATAGATTGTATGAAACTGAATATTTTAGCTGTTTAAAAAGTCCAAAAACAACCCTGTGTTGTTATTTCAATAAGAACACATGTATAAATAAATCAGTGTTGAAGAATATAAGAATCTATAGGAATCTTGTATGATTTAACAGTTATAAAATCAATTATTAATAACTGATAGATTTCTAAACAGTTCTTGATAGCTGGCTTGGTAATGCTTGTTTGGCCTAGTTTTTACCATGTGCGTTTGTTATTAACCATACAATTAAAAAATTAAACTCAAGTATGCATTCAAATCTGTCATAAAATAAAAGAAATGTACAGTGTAAAAGCTTAGTGTCTCTCATTTACTGTCTTCTAAACCAAATTTCAAAGCATATTATGAAACAAGTAAGCTAAGGTACACATTCCCATGAAGAGGATCCACTGTGTGATGCTCCATATTTTGGGGGCAAACCACTCAGTGATGTAAATCACTCTGAAAAAGGGAATATGAGAATGATGCAAGTTAAAATTTATTTGGACTTTGTATGGTAATTCCAAATTAATTACAGCACTATATTTGACATACTTGGGCCTGGTTTCATGCTCTATTTCTGTCAAGTCTGTGGTTTTCAGGGTCGTGGGTGATATTGATGTTATTGTGGTCCTCCTGAAAGTTGTTAAGGTGCTCATTGTCAATGGTTGAGTAGTTGCCTCAAGCACAGAACAATGCTGCTGCTCTTGTGTGGAAAAAAAAAAAAGTTCCTTTTAAGAATGGAAACTTTAAGCTCTCAAATCAAACACTACATTTGAAAAACATTTCAGTGTACTGAAGGTTAATCTGACCCCTAGAAGAAATGTTAATGTTGGCTTGACGGAGACCCTATAATGTTAAATTTTTAAAATTCTAAAACACTGTTAATGTTAATATAAAGTAATGATAAAATGTTAAAATGCTACAAGGTGAAATCATTAGGAAGTTGCCATATGGTGGATATTTTATGTGGTTGAGAAGGTGGTGCTAGGTGGTGGCTATGAAATTTCAAGTGGTTGCTAGGTGTCTGGTAGGCAGTTGCAGGTAATTTCAAGTGGTTGAAGTGTGTTGTTAGGTGATTTGCTATTTCATTCCAAGTGGTTGGTATTGATTTCCTAGGTGGTTTCTAGGCTGTAACTGAGCAGTAGTCAAGGAATCGCAGATGGTTGCTAGCATGCTCCAGGGAGAGGCTAAGGTGCTTGTAGGCAGAGTAATGCAGTTTTAACTGCCTCAATTATCTGTGAATTAACACGGCCTCAAATCATGTGATTGTAAAACCAGTAAAAAAAAATTTTGAGTGTTGCTACACGACAACAGTAATTTTGATATCCCATTCTCGATTGGGATCTACATCTCTGACAAATTTTTCTGGTTCTACGCAAAAAATTGTGACCTGTGAAAATTGTACAAATTTGCAAATAGAAGAAAATTATAAAGATCGGAATATTGCTTCTATCAACCAGCATAATTAAGATATTGTGGTTACATTCAATGAAAATGTTCACAGAGCTACATGACACTGGAAAAGTATTTAATTGCAACTGACAAACATACATAAACATTTATAAAGGCATATTCCAACATAGCAGCTGTACTAGACTGCGTTTATTAAGTCTGATATCAAGTTGACTTAACACTTGTGTCAACAGACAGCATTTGTCTGATACAAGGTTATGTTCTGATATTCACCATGCTGACTTTTTCTAGAATATGAATATTTAGTATGCCAAATTAACATAACCCTGCTGATGATGTGACAACCATGACAACTCTGTCATTACAGTGGCAAAACATTTTCATAAGTAGTCACTAAAATTGGACTTTTTAGATTTCTAGTTATAACCATTATACTGTGTAATCTTATATTGAACATGTAATAAAGGTATACTGGTGTACATTCATATTTGATTCAAGTTTAATAAATAAATTACTTGTTAATTTATTTTTTGTAATATAGAATGGTATTTAAAAACTAAACTAAATCCATTTGAGCAGAAATCATTTAATATGGTGACACCTTATAGTTTATTAAGATGGCTTTTATTCAGAGAAAACCTTTCCACTCAAAATGGAATATTAATCTATATACAATCCCCGCAATTAACTGTTTGAAAAAAATGTGAAATGTGAAAAAATAAGTACACCCCATGGAAATTGTTGGCTTTTTTGGACAAGCAAACATTTGATCATCTTTGAAACAGTGCCCATTAATAAAGTTAATATACTTGAACGAAACCACAAGGAAAAATATATTTTTCAATCATTTATTCAGCAGAAATATGTGATAGAAAAATGTGATATTCTTCTGTGGAAAAAGTAAGCACACCCTTGGCCTCAGAAGCTAGTATTGCCCCCTTTAGCAGGAATAAGTTCTTGTAGGTGTTCTGCATAATTGTCCACCAGTCTCTGACATTGGCTTGCTGGAATTTTTGGCTACTCTTCCATGCAATATTCTTTCAGTTGCAGGATGTTTGAGGGTTTTCTTGCATGTACTGCCCATTTCAAATCCCCCCACAACATTTCAATGAGATTCAGATCTGGGCTTTGACTAGGCCATTCCATAACCCTCCATTTCTTCTTTTTAAGCCATTCCTTGGTGGATTTGCTCATGTGATTAGGATCATTATCCTGCTGAAATGTTCACTTTCGGTTCAATTTCAATTGTTGGACAGATGGCCTAAAATGATCTTCAAGCACTGTTTGAAATAATGCAGAATTCATAGTTGAATCAATGAGTGCAAGCTGTCCAGTCCCTGAGGCAGTGAAGCAACCCTAAACCATAACATTTCTACCACCATGCTTCACAGTTGGTATGAGGTGCTTCTTCTGAAAAGCTGTCTTTGATCTGTGCCAAACATGTCTGCTGTTATGGTGGCCAAACAACTCCTATCTTTGATCTGTCTGTCCAGAGCACATTATTGCAAAAGGCCTTTGTGCAATCTCTTTCTGATTGTAGATGCTTGCACTTTGACAACAACAATTTCAAGACTGACTATGGATACTGTGATGAAATTTTGGGGTTCTTGGAGACTTCTTTTTTCATCAGACGGTTCTTGGGCTGAATTTGCTGGGATGGCCAGTCCTGGACATATTGACAAATTGATCATTTGAAATCTGTGTCAGTTGTAGATTATTTTCCTTACAGTGGAATGATGTATTTCAAATAATTTGGGGATCTTTTTAAATCCCTTGCCAGACTCATAGGCACCGACAACCTTTTTTTTTTTCTGAAAGCCTTATAGAACTCTTTAGATCTTGGCATGATGACACCACACACCTCAATAACAAAGGGAATTTTTTTGTCAACTTAAACTGTGAAAATTACTACAAAATGTAATTTTTATGTCATTTGATAGAGTGTATCAGCTTTATTAATAGGCACTGTTTCAAAGAGGATCAAATGTTTGCTTGTCCAAATAGATAAAAAAAAAATAAATAAATAAATAAATAAAATTTGAAAAATAAAAATTCCATAGGGTGTATAGAGTATAGAGGGGGTGCAAAGTAGAAAACAAAGTTTCCAGGATCTTTTGGGAGTTCACACATTTTTCACTCTCATACCTACATATCTATAGATACTGAGAAAATCTGGAGTCATTACTAAATAACATTAAAATATATAATTAAAAAATAATAATAATAACTTAATAATTGCTTAAGAACTATTACGTTTCAGAAAAACCTGAAATTGACTAATTATTACACTCCTGTTACAAATCACTGCTTTCCAGAACAAGAACAAACATTTACATTTACATTTACGCATATTTCTCAACGCATATTTACACATATTTTTTTTTTTTATCATTTTCCACCAAAACATTGGTCAAAATTATATTACTTTCTGATACCTAAACCTGATAAGATAAAACCAGTTCTTGATGATGGACTCATCAGTTTTGTCCCTACTACATTATACTGAATACTGGGGCGGCTGTGGTTCAGGTGGTAGAGTGGGTTGTCCACTAATTGTAGGGTTGACGGTTCGATTCCTGGCCCACATGACTCCACATGCCAAAGTGTTCTTGGGCAAGACACTGAACCCCAAGTTGCTCCCGATGGCAAGTTAGCACCTTGCATGGCAGCTCTGCTACCATTGGTGTGTGAGTGTGTATGTGAATGGGTGAATGAGGCACAGTGTAAAGCACTTTGGATAAAAGTGCTATATAAGTGCGCCATTTACCATTTACCGAATCTGAGGAAAGTCAGCCTACCTGCAGATATGATTAACTCAGTCCACTTAGTGTATGATCACCTGCAACTAAATACAAACAGTAGTATAACATGCAAGTCTACACACCCCTGTTAAAATTTCAGCCTTTTGTACTGAAAAATTAAGCCAAGATAAATGAAACCAAGTTAAATCATTTTATGTATTTAATCATTAATCATTAAATGTAATCATTAAATGTATTTAATTTAATACCTTTAATGCGATGACAGCGAATAAAATTTGAATGAAAAGCAAATAGCAACATTTTAGAAAACAAACAAGACAAAGAAAAAGAAAAAAACGTCCAATAACCTGGTTGAACGAGTACACATAGCTTTTTTATAGTGGGGCATGTGAATGCTCAGAATTAACCAATCACATTCTCAGTCACACAACTCATGTTCAATCAATGAAGTGATTCTGATTAACCACAAGTAAAGATCAGCTCTTTCTGTAGGATTTTCATGACATCTTCTTGGTTTTATCTGACTGTTGAAGCCATGATCCACAAAGAGCTTGCAAAGCATGAATGGAATCTCATTGTTGAAAGGTATTGATCAGAGGGGTAGAAAAGAATTTCCAAAACAATAAATGTACCACAGAACACTCTGACACTACCAAGAACCAGATGTCCCTCAAAAATAGACAAAAGGAGAAGAAGAAAACTGCTCAGGGAGACTGCCAAGAGACATATGGCAGCTTTAAAGGGGCTGCAGTAATATTTGGCAACTCCTGATCACTCCCTGCATGTGACCACAAGCTCTCATTTTCTTTACATATCTGGGCTATGGGGTAGGGTGGCTAGACAGAAGCCCTTTGTCATAAAAATAAAAAATAAAAATAAAAAATAAAAAACCTGAGAAAAAAAAAGCATCCAAGCCTGCCCAAATCACTCCAAATCATGTCTCAAAATTTGTTGTGGTCTGATGAGACCAAAGTAAAACTTTTGGGGCATAATTCTAAAAGAGACAGCACGTTTGAAACAAAAACAGACAGCTTATCACCCAAAGAACACCATGGTAAAGCATGGTGGTGGCAGGATCATGCTATGAGGCTGCTTCTCTTCAGCTAGGACTGGGGCTTTAGTCAGAATAGAGGGAATCATGATAGATTCTCAACTGTTAGACTGTTGAAGATAAAGAAATACCATATTTCTGAATGGCCCAGCTAGAGTCCTTATATAAATCCTATTGAAAACCTGTGGAATGACATGAAGAGGACTGTGCACAGGAGATCCTCTCGCAATTTGATAGATCGGAAGCATTTTTGTATGGAAGAGTGGAATAAAATTGCCAAATCTTACCCAAAAAGACTGAGTGCTATATTATGCTTTAATAAAGTATTAGTTAAGGGGTGTGCACACTTTTGTAAGTAGGTTATTGTATTTTATCCCCCTTTTATTGGTTGTGATATCACATTAAAGGTGGGGAACGATCTGAATGGAACAAACTTGGTTTCATTTTTTTTTACATTAAAAAAACCTGCCATTTTAACAGTGGTGTGGAAACTTAATCCACCGTTTCTTGCCAATTTTATTAAGACATAAATATGTAAATAACAGTAAAATAAATGACAGAAAATCTTCACTGTACAAATATGGTGTTATCTTCACTATGTAAAAATGTATGGTGATATTTTATTGTGATATTATTGGTATAAGTTTTGTATAGAACAATATGTCTTATTTAGCATAAACTTCCATTGCATTTTGTTTCTATAAAGAACATGCTATAAGAAGCGTAAAATATATTATTCAGTAACTAATCTGAATTGTTCAGTGAAACTGAAAGGCCTGCAGTGTGGAATGTATGTTGGGAATACAAGTCCTGAAAACATAAAGGTTTCACTTAATATTATAGAAAACAGGAAAAAATATCTCATATCACACCTACTTTAAAAGATTATATTCCAGTCAGTCTGTATTGTTACACAGAGACAATGATTAATGGATGATTAAGGTTTATGATTAATGAATGTCTTTTGAAAGATTTTGAATGACATCTAGTGGGTATGTTGTGGCAGCTCAAGGCCTATAACTCCATTTACTTGGAAGTTCCTTATGACTCAGTGATCAGGATGAGAAAGATCACAGTACCATCACCCTGCCTCAGGCTGTGGATTGTGTTATGTTGGACATATCTATGTGTAATGTGTTGTAATAGTAAGAACTATTTCAGAAACAGGAAAATATTGTTGTTCTTACTGTTAAGAACACTCATTGCTGGAATTTTATGACAGTATTATTAATGTGTGAATTACACATGGATGGTCAAACCAAACAAACCAATGAAGATCTCTGTGTGTGAGCTCTGTGACTTTAACCCTGGCTATGTTGTTTGTGCCAGATGGGCTGGTTTGAGTATTTCAGAAACTGCTGGTCTCCTGGGACTTTCACACACAACAAGAGTTTACAAGACAAGAGTTGTCTCTAGAATTTACACAGAATGGTGGAAAAAAAAGCAAGAATTCTGATTTTTCATATCAACATTAACTGAAGCTCTTGACCTGTATCTGCATGTGTTTTCCACTGTGCTGCCGCATGATTGGCTGATTAGATAACAGCATAAATGAGCAGGTGTACAGGTGTTCCTAATAAAGTGGATAGTGAGTGTGTTCATGAAAAGAGTCCAATGAAGTGGTAGATTTATATCTTGTTAATACTGTTATTGTTACTGGAATACCATAAAAAAATTCGAATATAAACTCATTTAGACCAAAGGGAAAATCAACAAACATTCTATGTGCATTTAAACAATGTAAATTATTTGGAATATTAACTGGAATAATAAATAATGAAAACTATAAAATGTTGACCATTTGAAGCTTTACACATCTGTTTAAGAACTTGAGCTCACGAGGTATTTTCCGCGATTCGAAGAGTTGTTTAAAAGAATCGACTCGTTTTAGACTCTTCTAGACGGAGCGCACCAAGGGTTTTGTGACGGCAGTTAGATTGGCGCGGTGGGTCGTGGACGGAGAAACGATACTGCTGTGCAGAGCTTTAAAAGTATGAACGCAGCAGTGACCTGGACAGGAGCAAAAGGTACCCAGTGCTTTCTGATAGCGTCACGTTTCACAAGGTGGGTGCAAGTGCTGAGTCGAACGAACCAGGGGCTTTAAAGCTTTTACCTCTAAAAGAATTGGTTTCTTTCTTTTATAAATTTGATGCTGCATTATAGTTAAGTTTATCAGTGTAATCTGTATAAAACAGAATTGCACTGATCATAGACATATATGAACAAATATGTTGCATTAATTAAATGCATAACAGAAGAAACAGATACGTTTTATTCATGTGAGACACTTGAATTATATTAATTTAATGCTAAGCTTTTGCAGTGTTCTAGTTTACTCTTAGCAAATAACAAGGTGTTTGAACCAGCAACTATTTTTGCTTTACTGAAATAACTGAAGTAGAAGTAAAATCTTGTACTGGGAATGTTTCAAAGAAGGCATGCATGTGGTAAGTATGATTGTCACTGAATGCAGATAATATTACCAGATTAACACATCATTCAGCTGTAATGTATATACAGTTTTATGTATATACATTTACCTTCCTTTTTTGTATACATTAGCTGCCAAAATCTTTAAAATCTTTAATATAACACTAACAGAAAACTTTATCTACTGCAAAGTAAAAGTTTATGGTAAATAGTCCAGTGGATACTGGCTTTTGGAATGAAAAGCAGTTTGGGAAGTTTAACAATCTCTGTCTAATATATTATGTTCCACTGGTGGTTTTTCTGTAAAACTGACAAAAATAGATTATGTTATGAGGAGAGTATGAGTCCAGCAGCTTTGCACTATTAAAAGGCTTCACACGTACAAAATGGTCATTTTGACACTGTAATTTACAAACGTATGCCTTGCTTTGCTGTTAAAATGGATTATTGTTTCTGTGTGATGCATAAATACTATTGCTATACCAGCAGTATGT
>JANDJT010000199.1:21684047-21706988 GCA_024331685.1 Stegophilus panzeri | reverse complement strand
TATATAGTTTTGTTTTTTTCAGTGTAATGGGACAAGTCTAATGTGTTAGTTTAATGGGATTATGTGACAATATTACTAACTTCACCATAAGAATTTGCTAATTAGCGTGTGGAATATCTCAGTTGAGTTAGATCTAGAACCAAGTAGGATAAGTAACCGAAATGTAATGTGGTAATGTAATGGAAATATAAATAATTATCTACACAGAGATTCAATTATTTATATATCCACTAGAGGTCCTCTTGTTGGCATCCTTAGGCTATACATGCATACTGTTGCTAATGGTTACTTGTAATTTTTGGGTATTTCCAACGTAACTTGAAACTGTGGGTAAGTGAAAAATGTCTCTTTCTAAAAGCAGAAGATGGATTCTGAATGTCATATATGCCAAGAAAAATGGACAGCAGAATATTTCTTTTGGGAAATAAATAATAATAATAAAGTTATTTAATTTCCTCCCGGCAAGTGGCAGTCCTCAAAGAATTTAATATTCAACAGCATTACAGTACAAATCATGCCAAGAAGTACAGCCATTATACTGGCCAGGCATGGACAGACAAGGTAATGAGTTGGTTGCAGCACTTAAAAAGTATGTTGTCTTCCTCTTTTCCTTGAAATTAAAATTTCTTTAAAATTGAGGATGAAGTACTGTTGAATTACAAGTTCAGTGTGATGTGGTGAAATGATAGGTCTGGTCTTGTATCAGTTGTATCCTTCATGTTGTGTGTTAGCCAAATCCTGCCTATTATGGCTCTTGTACCTTACAATTCAGTTTTTTTGGTGATAAATAAGTGTCAAGTTCAATTTTAACTGTTCTGATTGTTCTTGGCCCGCCTAAGGTGATATTTTATCCAATGTGGCCCCCTACCCCATATGAGTTCCCCACCCCTGATCTAGAAGATAGTACATTCCTGAATTCTGAATTCAAACTTTTCATGGGAGTTTCTGGTGGGATACACATTTTAAAGGAGACCTATTATGAACCTTTCTACAAGTTGTAATATGAGTCTCAGGTGTCCGCAGAATGTGTCTGTGAAGTTTCAGCTCAAAATACCCCACAGATCATTTATTATACCATGCTGTAAATGCCCCTTTTTGGGTGGAAGCAAAAACACGCTGATTTCGTGTGTGTCTCTTTAAATGCAAATGAGCTGCTGCTCCCCACCCCCTTTCTGGAAGAGAACAGCTAGTGCTTCGGATACTACATTAGCCCTGGAATCTGCTAACAAGCTTGTTCACAAAGCAGTCTGGTGTAAAATGATTTGCACAAAACGCACACAGTTTTCAAAAAGACAATTACCTTATTGTATTGTGCATAATAAAGGTGTGGGTACGAATTATACAGACAGTAAGCATTTTCGGGATAAAAACAAAAATGACAACATAGCTCTGGTCTCCTGAATACAGTCAGAGACACTGGTAACTTTAGCTGCATTAGCTGTGGAATCTGCCAACAAGCACATTCAGAAAAGCGATTTGCAAACATTCACAAAATATAAACTTCGATACTTATATCTTCTGGATATAAATCTGGATCACAAACAGTTAGTACTGATCCAGGCTTGAGAATCAAATTTTTAGCAAATCCTGCTTTGTATTCGATCCTCGTTCACAAAGCAGTCTGGTGTAAAATGATTTGCACAAACATACACGAATTTAGCTATTTTTTGGAGCACATTTCCTTCAAAAAATAAAACTTCTCTACTGCATCTTCAGGCGTTCTGATGCCATGAGTACTTGAAGACTCTTATGTTAATTTTTACAGCCAACAACAGAACACTTGCAAAGCTTATGAAGCTGAGGCATTCTTCTTATCATTATAACTGCTCCAGCATGGAGAACATGGAGGACTGTGTGCAGCTCACTCAGGGGAGGATCTATGCTAATAGGGCAGAGTCCATCACCAGTTGTAGGCAGGGCCTGTTCCAACGTGACGTCACGTTGAAGATAAACGACTTATTTTGAGACACTGTTTATTATTTATGGGGAAAATAAAAAAAGGAGTGGGTGGATTTTTACCATTATAGGGTGGTTGTGTACACACACTGCCGACACACATTTATGTTCAAACACCATGTAAAAGTAAATAGGTCCCCTTTAAGCCAAAACAACACTATAGCCAATAAATATCTGGCCTTTTTTTGTTTGTTTGTTTCCCAAGCAGATCGAATGAAAAGCTTCTGGTCACAGTTTGGATGTGAAGATGGACCAAACTTCTTGACAGAGAAAGGAAATATGCTGCAGGAAAACTAAGCATGGCTGCCCATCGAATTCGAACAACTAATAACAACAATGCAATACCTCGCTGCAAGTCTGAGGGAACACTTATTGAACTAAGTTCTGGAGTGTCAGAAGCCACCCTTTCTGATGTTAAAGGTTCCTCTCATGTTTTTTTTACCCTGCATAGAGTGACTAGAACATGAGTATTTTCTAAGCATTTTTTTTTTGTATTGACTTAATTCACTCATTTTTTTTCAGTGCCCAGCCCAAGCACTTTACGACTGGAAGCTACTGCTTCAATTGAATCTGCAAGAGAAGTCATTGCCATTAAAGATTATTGTCCATCAAACTTCACCACCCTAAAGTTTTGTAAGGGAGACCATCTTTATGTTCTTGACACATCTGGTGGGGAGTGGTGGTATGCCCATAATAACACAGAGATGGGATACATCCCAGCAGCCTATGTCCAGCCTGTCACACATCGAGAATCTTTATCCTGTGACAGTGGCATGATTGACAGCCTAGGAGACATTTCTAATGATGGGTCCAAAGTGCTAGATCAACGAGGGGAGTGGTCAGAGCACATGAAACCTACAGTTCCTCAAAACAGAAACCCTTTTGTAATGAAGCGGATGTCGCTCAATCCATTCCTTGATGGCTCCTTACTAACTGATCAAAACAGTATCCAGAGTTCAACAGACCGCCTTGGTTTCAATATGTCCTCCTCTCCAGACTCAAAAAACAGCAGCAGTATTAACTTCAACAAGTTTGGAAGTAATGTTTTAGATACATATTGCTTAAGTCCTGGCACAGAGAAAGGTCCAGTTCCTAGAAGGAACAATCCATTTTATAGGAGCAAGCGTTGTTACAGTTTGTCCGAACTGTCCATCTTGCAATCACAGGCAGATGCACCTCCAGAATTCTCTGGTTTTTTTAGTAGCTTGAAAGCCCCTTCACCTGAGCAGTTTCAGAGTAGAGAAGACTTCAAAAATGCCTGGTTGAACCACCGCAAGTTTACAAGGTCCTGCCATGACCTAGATTCCATTGGCCAAAATCCTGGATGGGGTCAAACACAACCAATAGAGACCAATATTGTGTGCAAACTGGACAGCTCAGGTGGTGCTGTTCAGTTGCCCGACACTAGTATCAGCATCCTTGTACCTGAGGGCCATGTTGCACCAGATGACACTCAGCAGATATCTTTAAAGGCCTTGCTGGACCCACCATTGGAGCTTAACAATGACAGATGTACTACTGTGAGCCCAGTGGTGGAGATTAAGCTTAGTAATATGGAAACTAAAACCACTGTAACATTAGAGATGAAAGTATCTGTTGTAGTCAAGATGGAGAGTCGACAAACGGCAGAAGTGATCTGTGTCCGCAGTGACTGCAAGGATGGACCCTATGTTCCAGTTTCTCATGTTTATATGTATGGAGATACAGTCCAGGTAACCTTGGACAATTTAGAGCCATGCATGTATGTATCCGTTGTCGCTCAAGCCCAAGTTGTAACCCCATATAACACAGTCTGGGAGCATGTTTTAAAGAAAGTTGCACTTGGCGTATATGGTCCCAAGCATATCCATCCATCTTTTAAGACAGTTGTTGCCATGTTTGGCCATGATTGTGCCCCCAAAACATTATTAGTAAGTGAGGCTAAAATGCAGTCACACTGTATTCCACCAGTATCCCTCCAACTCTGGGGAAAACACCAGTTTGTACTTGCAAAGCCTCAAGATCTTAAGGTTGGTGTGTATTCCAACATCTCAAATTTTGATGTGAAAATTAGTGAGCAGACAAGAGTGGTGAGGAGTTTTCAGCTGAAACTTGGCAAAGTATCACACCTCATATACATGATATCTGCTCGAGATCCAGACAACATCTCAGACTTCACTTTGCGCATTCAGGTTAAAGATGACCAGGACTGCATCCTTGCCCAGTTCTGTGTTCAGACACCACCTCCTCCACCAAAGGTTGAAGCAAGCTCGGTGCAGAGGCGCTTTCTAAAGAAAAAGGAAATGCACAAATCTATACTATCACCTCTCATCGGAGTCACAAAATACCCTGTGTTTCAGGACCGACCAGTCAAAAATATCAAGTTTGGAAAGTTGCTGAAAACTGTTCTTAGACAGACAAAGAGACAGTATTTGTTGGAATATGTGAAAGGGGATGTTGTAGCACTTCTATGTGAAGAAAAACTCAAACTTAAAGGACATCTTTGGACAAAGGAGTGGTACATTGGATACTATCAAGGCAGGATTGGATTGGTACATGCCAAGAACATTCTTATAATGGGAAAAGTCAAACCAGTTAATTTCAAGGGGGCTGAGCTTACCTCTAGTGTTCTTCTAGACCAAATTCTAATCCCTTGCAAATGTCTCACTTACATGTATGCCTCATTGAGGACTATACTGATGGAAAATGTAAATAGTTGGAGAGCATTTGCTGATGCCTTGGGCTATGTCAACCTTCCTTTGGCACACTTTTGTCGTGTAGAGCCGAACGGTGAGGCAGAAAAAGTGGCCTGTGTTCTTGAGAAGCTTAAAGAAGACTGCAACACATCTGAAGTAAAGCAAAGGAAGTCTTTCCAAAAGGAGCTCCTTATGGTACGTATTAATTAAGTGTTTTTAAATCAAAATGTGAATGTATAATTTGATTTGAATTAAAGATCCTGCACAGTATTTCATTTTATTTTTACTCAAAGTCTTAAAGCTGCTAGATTAAAGATTTTAGAATGTTGCCCTCTCTGGTAGAAAAATGCTATTGTAAGCTGCTTGCAGAAGAACATTTTGTAGCATGTTGGTGTTGGCCTTTCTGTACCACATGGATCAATATCCACTATGCAAATTAAAAAAGGCTGTGAGTGCCAAGTCAGTATACATTCAGAGAGAACTCAAAGCTTTATCCCAAACTAATGGTGTACTGACAAACTATTTAGTATGGTCGTATGCAATTTTGGACATGGCCCAAGTGTTTGTGACTCCAAGGGTATAACATCTGCTACAGCTGTTGTCGTTTCCACACCATTACAGAGACTTTATGAGAATTAAAATGCTCTGTTTTGCACATCAGTGTGACTGTCACATTTATTGAGTACCAGTAAAAGAGAAAAACTGCTTGTTTTCAAGAGAAGCTTGTATTTTAGCTTTTATCATCTGGTTAGCTTACTCTGTGACACTGCTGATTCTGCTACAGTCTGCCCATGCAGTGTAACTGTGCTTGTTTTGCTTGTTCTGCTGAATGCTCTAGCTGTCTAATTTTAACTTGCAAGCTAAAACATAAGCTCTAGCTCAATGGGAAAGGGATTGCTTTTCACTAAGCTCTGTGTATCTCTCGGGCGAATTGATGCTATCAAGCTGGCTAGCTAAAATACAATGTAGAAAGCATAGCTTACAAGCTCCATCAGTCTCGCTATGCCTGACAGTGTAGGCAGGTTTACAATTTGAGATGGCACACAGTTACAGACTCTAATGTTTGGATAATTCTAGTAAATTAGTTTTGTCAATGTCATCACTTTTGTGTTTCATAAGATACATACAGGAGAGAGGTGTAATAGGAAAGTTAAATACAGGTGATAAAATCGTGCTGGTCTGAGTCCATAGGACAACCATCTTAAGAAGATATAGTAAAAAATATAGAATCATGATATTTGAAGACATTTTCACAATACATAATACATATCACAAGTTTAATTTATTTGAGGTTGCATTGTAAGTGTTGACGCTGTGACATTTAGCAAACATTTATAAAACAGTGGTACAAAGAGTACATCAATGCAGGAATGGATCTGGATTGATTATTTTCAGTATCCTTCAATGGAAGCTGCTTTTAAATGTAAAATTCTGTACATGAAATAAATAAACTTGAAAACTTCATTTTTCATTCAAATAACACTTAATATTTTATTTAGATTTAATACAAATTAAGCTCTTCTCCTTAACCAAATCATTCCTACCTTTTTGCATGCAAATTGGTTTGTGTGACTTCTTACAAGTTGCTTATAAAAAAAAACAAAAAAAAAAAAAACTTGGGACTTTGTTGTGTTAACACTGAATATCAGTCTCCTAATTAAGAATTAATAATAATTGATGGTATAAGTGAATGGTATATTAATAAATGTAACCTAACAGATCATTCTAAATGAACAGCAGCAATAAATTTTGAATCGGTATGTTATATAACAGTAGAGGCTAGATGAGCACATGCCATTGTCTTGCTTTGAAAAATTTTGTAAGATATATACGTATCTCACTAAGATCAGGCATTTTTGGTCAGTTGCAATTCATCAGCTGATATCCATATGGAGATTTCATAATTGACATATCCTGAATTTCTGCACCAAAACCAAGGGAGCATATTTGAGTGCATGACCAGCCCAGGCCAGCTACTGATTAGTATTCTGTTCTGTATTGGTGGAAGATGGAAGAAGGCCAGGGTGTGTCAACTTGGCTCAACAGATGTTTCCTTTTTTATTGTTTGCATCTAAACAGGAGGGCTGCGAGCACAGCAGGAGACGCCCCTTGTTCAAACACACAGTTGTATTTGGACCAGGCCAAGACACACAGAGCCATTAAGTTAATCTTAATGACCATCTTCTGTTCACTTTTTAGTAATGGATGGTCTTATTGATCCAGGTCATCCCTTTAGTGTTTACAGAATACAGGGTTTAAATATAGCCATGCTTTCCAGCTGTATGGGTGTTCCAACCCTTAGTGAAATAGCACTGGAAACAAATGTCTTGCCAGCCATCTCTGGGCCATGATTAGGACTCTGCAGCTTGGATACTGAATTCTGTCCAACATGCAAATAATCAGCTAGGAACAACATATAGTACATTGTGAGGCTAGATGTGGGGCAGCGCATCCTGTCCCAGCAGACTACTGGCAATGTGTTGACTTGGCATTGGCAAAGAGGTCCACCTGTGACTTGCTAAAACTGTCCTAAAGCTGGGAACATCACTTCTGAATACAGACATAGCTAGTTGACGTGTTCTGATCTCCTGTGAGCCTGTGGCACCGCACTTTTCCCAAGCCAGTTAGGGAAGTGTCACTAATGGCGTTTTAAAATGAAAACGATCTGTGTCCACACTGGCGTTTCCGCCGTGTTTCAGAAATGATCTCTGTCCACACTACACGACCGAAAGCGCATTTCACATGACCATTCATGTACACTGGGCATGCGCATACAAGTAAACAGGAAGTTGGTTGCTAGTCCAAACCTGGCGTTCCATGTAGGGCTTACACCGTTTGAAATGAGATTTGTTGCCGATTGCTCTAATCATAGTTTGCCTCTTGTGCATGTAGGCAGCTGCAGTATTATAAAATTTTACTTAAATTAAAAATTATAGAATTTACTACACAATGGCTGCTAAGAATTACAACAAAGCCAGTGGTTCAGTCTCCAATTTTGTATTCAATCAAGGTAGTGTAATGGTCATATGGTAGGGGCTTGACGAATCAGAGAAGGATACCCAATGATCCAGAAGACCCAATCAGGGAGCAAATGTGGGTAGGCACACCTTCATTTTCAAAAGTCTTCATTTTTCAGAGTTCTTCGGAATTTTCAAACTAAAACGTGGCCTTTGGCAGTTTCCAAAAGTCTCGAGGGTTGAAAACGCCGGAGTAGTGTAGACGACAGGAGTAACCATAGCAAAAGTTATGCATTTTAAAACAAAAATGCACTAATGTAACAGGGCCTCAGTGTGTGTGTGAGGTGTGTGGAGGGTGGATATCTCCTGAATGGCCTGCTCCTTGATGGGGGAACATAGGATCAAGTTGTCTTAGTACCAGTAGTATCCTGATACTGGCAGCCATCATACACCTTGAAAACACATGTCGCACTAAAGAGAGACCCAAGGGTAAAAGTGAAGAATTCTGAGTTGGAATGCCTGACTTTGGAAGGCAGTCATTGATAAGCATCTGTGTTCTGGGGAGATGTGAACAGGAAAATAGGCATTGTACAGATCCACCTACAGTATGTGAACCAGTCCAGTGGTGAGACAGGATGAAATACATCATATAACCTTAATAACCAGGTCTTTAGTAACCAGTTTGCCCCCCTCAAATCTATAATTGGATGGAATACACTATCCTTCTTGTGAACAAGGAAGTAAGTGGAGTAGAAACCTTTTTGATCATGCCTTTGTCTAAGAACTACTTGGATCTGAGCGACAACTTTGTTTAGGTGTGATATTAATGAGTTTATGAGCCATGAGAAGTTTGGAATATGGAGTGGTGTGACCCTCCTTGCCTGAGAGTTGCACAAGGCGCAAGGAACCTTGGTGGTCATTAGAATATAAAGCATTGATCTAAAAGTGAAGTGCTGCGCAGATAGAATTTGGCCATGATAGTGTTATGATTCTGAAACCTGTACTCTCCTGGTTTATGTGTCCCACTGCTAAGAGGTAGGTGTCGACCAGCAGTGTATATTGGTTGGAAATGCAGTTATTTGAAAATAGGGGGTTTGACAACAGGAAACAGTCTTTGTCATTGCTCTTTAAACATATTCTGGTCCATAATTTCTTTAATTATATTCAATGATGCAGGTAGTACGGTCTTCTGAAGTACTCTTCAGAATGCTGGGACTTCCCTAAACCTTTTCATGGGCAATGAACATCTTAGAAACCCCAACACAAAATGGGGACCCACAGTATCAGCACAGTACAGCAGTAAGTGGTGGAGATCATGATGAACCTTATCCCGTATTCATATAGGATGCTCAACCCACACTGTATACACTATTGGCATGACAGTGTGCTTCATTTTCATCAAGAAAAGTAATGTCCAAATTTACAGATAAACATGTCAGACAGGAGCAGCCAGCGGTATTTACAGCATGGGTTCATAAAAACATGATTATAAAAGTGAGACAATGAATGAATATCTAAATGAAATTAATCTTATTACTGTTAGTACCCACACTTAATACTAACACAGTGGAAAGGGATGTCAGTAGGGAAAAAATCAGAAGAGTCAGTTTCCTATGATTATGTTTTGTTGTGAATTGTTCCTCTTCTTTTAGCTGGTTAGTACCAGAACATTAGGTCATTTTCATTCTGTGGTAAATTTGAGTACAGTTATGGTAAATTAAAGTAGAAAATCATTCACCCAATCAAATCTTGAACTCATAAAGTTGTCGGAGCTGGTCAGGAAAATTTCCCAGCAACATGCCACTTTTTTGCATCATCTTTACCTCTACCATGAAAACAGATGGCAGTTTTACTTGCAGGTAACATTCCTAATATGAAGCTAATCTCCAACAAATTGAAAGTACACATAAATGGTCCAGCTGTGTAAACATGTAGTGATGCATCTTATCACTGGAGGATTTGTTTAGCAAGGCACCAATGTTTTGAACCTGTTTTACATGTTTAATATAATCGAAGAATACCTTCATTTAACCCATCACTTGGTGAACAAAAATATTTTAACTGGAAGGCCGGAATTCAAAACCTCTTGGTCAAGTAGATCCTTGAGGTTATCAGACCTAAACCTTCCCCCAATTTCCTCTCATACCGAGCATTCCATCCATGCAACTGGAACCTTGAAATTGGACATCACAGACCTCATGGAGTGTGTGTGTATGTGTTTGCAAGGATTGGAATATCTGATATTTTGACATTGTGTGGACATTTAGCTGGTCCTGCAACTTTTATTTAATCAATTCATTTGGTTACTGATTTTTTAAGGTTAGGATTACATTTAGGTGTAGCATATATTTTATAGCAATAATTATGTCAATGTAAGATCCTCACAAGGATAGTAAGACAAACGTGTGTGTGTGTGTGTGTGTGTGTGTGTGTGTGTGTGTTATGCTTATATGTCTTTCATTAGAACCAGATGTCCCCATAATGTTAGGAAAATGTGACAGGTTTTACCTTGTGGAGATATTTTTGTAACAAAAACTACATCTTTTAAAATGTTCTTTAAAGAACATTTTTAACATTTTTTGTTTGTTTGTTTAAACGAGCCAAAAGATTACTTTTAAGTCAGCATTGTGGTTAAGGTTGAAACTGAGTTGCTAGATATGCGAGACATAGCATTGTTTAGCTACAGTAGCACAGAGGTCAATGCAAATACCCCAAAAAACGTGGGTGTGTGTGTTAGCATGTGTCCCATGCTGTAGTGTTTACGTGATATAAAGTTTATAGTATAAAGTATAAAGATTATTTTACTTTGAATGCATTCAGCTCTGGCAGGGAAGCTGCAGCATAAAATCACTGAAAACTCTCGCTGAACTTGACTGAATCTTTCTGAAGCACACACCAGAGAGAAAGAGGGCGGAGGAAACAGTGAGCCGGGTAGAACCAAACAAACACTGGTCTTTTTTTCCATCCACCCCAGCCGGATGTTCCTATTTCCTCCAGTGTTTCCCAGTTGGATGGAACTCGAGGGCACGTTATGCTCATACTAGCACGTAAATCTCTCACTAAGAGCCTTATCTGCCAGTTCATCAAAGCACATAGTCGCTATAATCAGTTGTATAACTGAAATAGCTCGTCCTGTGTGCCAAGGTGCTGTGTACACATGCACACATCCATGTTTCAGCTCAGAGGATTTAATTTAACCAGCTAGTTTATTGTAATGTGACACAATACACTCTTCCCTAATATATTTAATATTTCCTTTCATTCAAGTATAAATGCTGTTGAATTTGTAGACTGCACCAGGGTATTCTTTCACTTTCCCTGGTGGTTTCTTTTGGTTGTGTGCATGAATGAATGTGTTAGTTTGATGCTTTTTTCCATGTCTCTCGGCTTTGTGGCAAGAGTGCATGTCACAGCTTGTGCTGTAACTGAAAACAGTTCAGTACCCTGCACGATAAGTTCTGCAGTAGTTGTCTCAACTTGCAGCGGTATAATTACAGCAACACACATACAAAAATACAAACATACATACATGCATACATACATACATACATAATAGATGCTATATGTAATTTTAGGCTTGAGTTCAGGGTGAGAAACTTACCATCATGTTACCATCATGTTCTGATCACTGTTTTGCAATTAGTGGCTCACTGACCCAGGTCATGTATTTGGATTTTAAAGTTTAAGAACACAGGGTGTCCGCATTCTTGTCAGGAATCAGTTAGAGTAAAACTACAGTTTGCGCAAAGCCTTATGATCCATTTCAGACCCAATCTATTGGTGTGTCATCTGAACACATGCTTCAATTGAAGAGATTAGGCATGAGGAAAATCTGACCTTGTGTACAAAGCATTTAACATAGTCAATATAGCATTTCTTTATAGCATTTCTGTACATGTGCACAGTATTTATTATTTTTTTGTGTGATTTCAGGCCCTGTTGAAACTGGACTGTCAGGGGCTGGTGGCTCAGTTGCTGAAGGACTTTGCGCTTCTCACTGCAGCAGTGGAAGTGGCTGACCGCTGGAGAGAGCTCGCGGAAAAACTGGCCAAAGTGTCACGCAAACAGATGGATTCTTACGAGGCTCCTTACCGAGGCACGGATGGCGTGATAGACAGCGAGGTTTGGAACAGAAACACAAACACACATATGCACACTTAAACACAATCAAAGGTAAAAGTTAGTGTCCAGCTCATTTGTCTTCAGTAAGCACTTTATCCTGGTCTGAGTTACAATGAATCCGGAGCGTATCCCAGGAACACTGGGAGCAAAGCGACAGAATTCCTCTCGCATTACAGATTTTCTTACTCGATTCATATAAAATTCAATGAAAACACAATTTTTTGTGTGAGATCTGGTTAAACTGGCAGGCAGATATTGTATATTGGATACTGTGTTATGAATATATGCATCAGTATCTAAGAGCTGGAAAAATAAAAATATTGCTATTCTCTTCATTTCTTTTACATCCTCCCACATTTCAGGCCATGTGGAAGCCGGCATATGATTTCCTGGTAACGTGGGCAGCCCAGATTGGTGATAGTTACAGGGACATACTCCAGGAGCTTCACACTGGCCTTGACAAAATGAAGAACCCCATCACCAAGCGCTGGAGGCACTTAACAGGAACACTCATCCTCATCAACTGCCTGGACCTGTTACGGAGCACTGCCTTCAGCACCACCCCCCAGGACGACTGCGCCGTATAGACATCACGGATGCATCCGTAATGACACCATTTTCACAATATAGTGCAATACGTATATGATATACATCATGTTCAAAAGCATAGTGGCAGACTCCATGACATAGCATGTAAAGTTTACCCATAATCCTCAATGCTGTTAGTAGATGAAATAAGTAATGCTTTTAAGCATGCCTTCATTGATTTCCCTTCGCCATTTCTTCTAGCTTAGCTCCCATCGACATCTTAATAGCTGTTTTACGACTCCTGAGAGGACAGAGGGATCAAGACCACATGACTGTAGATACTCTTTTCAAAATATAATAAAACAGTGGCATCTATAAAGGCATCTATAAATTAGCTAGCTAATTAGCAAGCTGATAGAGTCAAAAGAGATAGACTGTACTATTTTGTAGAGTCAAGAACTAAATCAAATTCCAGTTGTCCAGAGACCCTTAACACTATGATGCAAGTGGCCACTCCTCTGATACACACTTCCTAGTGAACAGAGAAAGTCTGCAAACAGTATTGGAAAGCAAGAATTGTGGTTTTCCACTGGGGCTGAATCACATTGAAAATTCACACAGACTATTTCTTTGTCTATTAATGAAATAGGGGTCATTCCATCTCAAGTGGTCCAGTGCAGGTTGTTCTGTGTAGGTCCGTGTAGTTTCCATGAAGGTCCTTATTTTTTTAGCTGGAGTTATTTCATTTTGTAGCATGCTCTCATAAACCGAGTGTAATTTAACTAATTGAAAACATGCAGAATCCATCAGTGGCATCGTCAAACATGTTGCTTCGCTCCAGGAAGTTCATTATGTGCTTTTCAAAGGCAGCGAGAGGTTACAGTAAGGGAGGATGATATGTCCACCAGGATTTTACACCGCCATTAGTTTTAATAATATTCAATTAATATATAATTGAAACTTTTACTCAAAAATGCCAGTGTGTATTAGAGCTGCATATTTACACCTGAGAATGTTCTGACGTGGTCTTACAGCACAAGTTGCCTAAGGGACCATCTGGCAATTCCACCCACTGAGTTAAAACGTTGACAATGTCCACATATTAATTAAAATGACATATGTTTTAACATACAAAAGTCATTTAAAAGCACATGTTTTTACATTCTAAAAGCTGTAGCAGGCTCACAATAAGATGCCTCACTTATTTATAGGTGAGATCTTGCCAATAACTCCCTTTATACAAATACAGTACAAAATTATTTTAAAACAAATAAATAAATCACTATATTTCATCTATTTCTTTTTTTTTTTTTTTTTTCACATTCCAAAAGTTGTAGTGTCCAGACTTATGTACTACAAGTGAGATTTTGCCAATACCTCCCTTTGCTAATGGTGGTATTGATATCTGTGTAAGACTGTTGCCTCTATAGAATAAGGGAAGGGGAAAGTGAATATTCAGCGAATAATGAATCTAAAACGAAATAACTCCAACTCAGAAAATAAGACAGAGAGAAACTATAAATGAGGCATATTTAAAATATTTAATAAGTTTTTGAGCAAAAATTGTTTATTTTTTTATTAATTTTAATTGGAGTTAATTAGTTATTTAATTTTCAATATTTTAAAAAATTAATGAATGTGTCATAATTTGTATTTTATTTTTCAATTTTGAAACCAAGAACGAATGAATGCAACATACACGGACCCAGGTTGCTCGACTGTTTTTAATCTTACTATTTTATTTTTTGAGTGATTACCTCTATGTATTGGCATTGCAAAATCACCAGGTTTTTTTGTTTGTTTTTGTTGTTGTTGTTTTTTATTTTACTTGGCTTAACATGGTACACAACAAATTTTGGTTATACAGCTGTTTATGGAAACCTCAATATCTTGTGTCAGGATGGTCCTAGCTCTTTGGAACAAAAACCGATCTCTAGAGTACATTACAATGTGCATGTATATGTAAACATTTAGCAGATTCTTGTTCCTTAGACTTATTACTTAAGTCCAAATGTATTGCTCAAGATTGCTCACAGTTCCACTTATAGAGTCAATTTATAATGGTAAGGATTCAAGTCTCAGTCTTAATTTTTTTAGGGGGTACCTAGTATAGTGTGCATGCAGGACATTTCAGGTTTGAGACTTCTCTTATTTATTTTTTATAGGGCCGAAAAAGTGCCTTTTTTATTCCCCTCACTTTCAGGTTGAATATCTCTGGTGGGGGACCAGATACGAACCTTTATAGTAGCATGTAAAAATTGTGAGTTTGACATTAGAGGTCAATTCTGCAGGACAGTGGATCTCAAAAGCCTGATTTGAAGAACCAGCCTGATCTATCATGTTGGTACAGGTTTACAATTGGTATGCATGAATAGATTTTTTCTAAATATTGATTTACAGTGTTCAGTTGGGTGTGTTATAAATGAACAGTGTCAAACAGAGCTATGGTGTTGATTCTCCTGTGATAAAAACAGTAAGTGACTTCTGAGCTGTAGTCACTTACTGCTTTTATCACAGGTGAAATAACACCATAGCTCTGTTCTGTTAGTTCTGTAAAAGCTTAAATGTTCTGCATGCACACAATACTTCCCTAGGTACCCCCTAAAAAAATTAAGACTGAGACTCGAACCTTCTCATTATAAATTGACCCTAAAAGTTGAACTGTGAGCAACCTTGAACATTAAATTTGAACTTAAGTTCTAAGTCTAAGGAACATAAATGGGCAAAATGGTTATATATGTACATGCACCTTGTAATGTGCCCTAGAGATGAGTTCCACGGAGCTAGTCCCGTCCTGAGCCGAGATATCGAAGTATCCATAAGAGCTGTATAACCAAAATTTGTTGCGTGCCATGACACAAAGATGGCCTTCGTGGTTATGTAAAATGTTTAAAAAATTGTGGTTTTGCAATGCCAATACATATAGGTAATCAATGAAAATAATAACAACAATAATAATAATTAGAAAAATTTAAATGGTCCACTTGAGATGGAATGACCCACAGGCTTAGTGAAAAATGTGCTTACTGATATAGTAAGGAATCCCTGACTGAGCAAACCCTTACAATTACAGCTGGATAATATGAAGGTCTAATATCTAAGTTGTGATCAAATGCAGCACTGTGCACTTCTCTGTTATCATGAGTAACACCACTACTGAGCAGCTTCACTTTTTACTCACAGTAAGAACTAGGGGATTAATTATATTAATATATTTTTGTATTGGGTACAAAGGTGCAGTGGGTTGAATTGCCTTCTCAACTGCTCCAGGGTACCTGGTTCAAACATGGGTTTAGCAAGTTCTCTCCATGTCCATGTGGGCTAACCGCCACGATCTCTGGTTTTCTCCATCACCAACACTCTAATAAAATAAATATTAAAAAAAACAAAAAAAAAAAACATGGTGGTATGTGAATGGATGTGGGGGTGTGATGCCCTGCAATGGACTACCGTCCCATAAACAGTGTATCCATGCCTTGCACCCAGTGTTCCTCAGATAGACTCCAGCACAACCCTGACCAGGATAAAGCCCTTACTCAAGATAAATGAATTAATATGTTTGTACTTAATGTTTGGTTTCCCTGCCATTTCCTTTTTTCATTCAGAGTTTTACATTTTAACATGCTCTCTTTTGCAGGCTTGGCTTGCAAATTTAAATATCAGCCTCTGCATCTTGAATCATATTTTTTGCCACTCATTTTGCCATTCATATGTACTGTATGTTTCAGTGAAATAAGCACTCTGACAATTGGTAATGTCAAACTACTGACTGAACACTCATCATGTAATAAAGTTCACACTGGGCTTAATTTAATTATAGGCTCCTTAATGTTCACATGGCTTTAATCAAACATGATTAAATTGTGTTTTAATCATGGGTGTTTACCATCATGCCTATCAGTTTCACACATATTATACCACTTCTTAATTCAAGCGCGATGTTTACTCTTAAGACTATTGATGCCCATGAACCACCAAAAGTCAAAACACAAAAAAACACATTATGTTAAGTATTGATATTAGTTACAGGTTATTTTGCTGTAGATTTAGAATTGTTTGTATAGATCATTTCAAATCCTGTTTTGACACTGCACACATTTGTTACACATTCAAATGACTGAAAGAAACAAATATAATGCTTGAAATATTGTGCCAAATACTGTATTTTATGTAAATATACATCAGCCCATTGAAATTGAATTGTATATGTACATGGATTTTTTCAGATACTATTTCATACCATTTATCAAGAATCGTTTTTTTCCATTAAGTTTCATACTGACCACTGTCTAGAAATGACGATTTTGCAATATCTCAACATGTCTCTACTGCACCAAATGAACCATTTAATTTTATTTTCACATGTAATATGCTTAATACTTTTTGTGCTAATGATGAGTTGATATTTTCCCAAAGCATTTTTCTTCTTTGACTTAGTTGTTTGATATACACATGTAAATGCATATTCATATGAGTGTAAATATTATGTCTGAATCGACTGACTGCAAACTCTTCTTTTTTTTTTGACAAAAACACTGTACCTGTCTTCACTGCATGTTATATTATTTTGATAAAAAGGACACTGTTGTCTTGTATTTAATGTCTTGAGTTTGATTTGATGAAAAGACTCCAACATAAACAGCAGCTTTGAAAATACTGTATAACGTGAAATAAAGCCATGTTGGTGTTTATGTTTGAAAGACATAAAGCACATTAATTAATCAGAACGAGCTCAGCCTGGAGAAATTAAAATGAGAAACAGGATAGTTGACTAATAACTTCCCAGTGTAGTCTGCGTCAAACTGTGGGAGGAGCCAAAGCTTGCACAATAATATTTACCACTTGCAGGCACATGGGAATAGATTTTAAGTGGGTGTGACTGCCAACTGAATAGAAAAGTTTGAAAAGTATAGGGGCTCTTGTGTGCCTGTGTAATCTATCAGCCATATCATCCACATTGTGTTTCATAGCCACAGTAAACAATTCATGACTTCTTTCCTGTTATCATATGGCTCGACACAATGCAGTGCAGCCAATTTAAACACATTATCACTGGATTCTAATGATGTATGTCTATTGTTTAGCTTATAACAGGCCTATTCAGTGCATATGTGCGCACACACACACAGGTAGCCTAATAAAACACTACCAACAAACAAACCCATTAATGTTATGTAATCACACACCCATTCATATACAACAGACAGTTTGGAGATGCCAATCAGCCTACAGCACATGTCTTTGGTCTGGGGGAGGAAACTAGAGTACCTGGAGGAAACCCCGGGGAGAACATGCACACTCTGCACACACAATAAAATCAAATATTCTCCTTTCTGTTTGCTCTTTTTGATTGCGAAATGTTTGGATGGCATCACTGCTTTAGAAGCTCTAATGAAACCACCTTAATACATTTTCTCATAAATGCGCTCAACAAATAACAAAAAATACTGTATATTCAGCAAAACCACTGTTGTAACCAATGTTTACGCATTATTTTAGCCTAATTTAGGTTGATTTTTTTCATGTTTTTAGCTTTTACAGCTGCTGCATGCTATGATTTGATTTCACATAAGAACATGAACAATTGTGTAATAAATGCTGAGTGCTTCACGCTGTCCCTCACCCTAATCGTAATCATTAATCAACTTTTCATCCACGTTGACTCATACAAATTCTTTGGAAACCAATCATTGAGAAACTGCTGGAAATGAAACATGAGGTTGTCATGTTCTTTCATTTCTCATGCTTGTCATGTATCTGAACATTTTCATCATTGCTTTCTGCTCTCGTTTCTATAAAGCTGTTTTATTCTGAATTTAAAGAGCAAGTGAAGGAAGCCCAAAGGGAGAAATCTTGTGAAAATTTTGCAAGTGAAGAAGATGGTTAGAAAGTCTCTACTCCAAGGGGTTTAGTCTCATAAAAATGTCTTGTGGCTAAACGACGGTGGCTGGTAATCAATTCAAAAACTTTAGAGGGGGTAAATAGAGAGAACTTGCACTGTAGTTCTGTGCGACTTTTTCATTGCATGTCTGAGAGAACAAATAAATGTTTCCAAAACAGATGAGTTTCAGTTTGGTCATTTTTTGCATTTATTCAGTTGTATTCCAAACATACTATATGACTCAAAATTGGGCTCTTTCCAAGAAATTTTATTATTAACCATTTAATTAATGTTCATTCATTCATTCATTCAATTTAATCTTCAGGAAGCACTTTATCCTGGTTAGAGTAATGGTGGATCCGGAGCCTATCCTGCGTATGAGCCGGGAATACACCCAGGAATACTGCACGTAAGCCAGGAATACACACTGGATGCTAAGGTAGTCGGTATCAGAGCACCATGCACACACACACGCATTCAATTGTATGGCTGTTAATCTTAGCCTGTCCACTTACTGGCATGTTTAAAGGAGATGGGAGGAAGCTGGAGAACCTAGAGAATAGGTTTCGATGAGAGAACATGCTTAAACGCCACACAAACATTAACCTGAGCTCAGAATCGAACCAAAGACCCCAGCAGTGCTGCCCCCACATGAACCATGACCATTAAATATATTTTAGATCCTGTTTTATTCCGACTATAAGATCTTGTGTCTCAGTTTATAGAATTCTTCCAAGGTACCATGCAACACCCGACAACAATACACACATACACACGAGAAAGTCTGTAGGAATCACAAGCACATTACAAATAGCAGATTGTTCTCACTGTGTGTAAGTGAGTGTGTGTGTGTGTAGGATGAAACAGAAAGCAAGCGAATAGGACGGAGTCAGATCGAAACTTGGCCACAAGAGCCTTGGAAGGTTACAAAAATCTCGAGGCAGTCAAGTCTCTTCCCTCCTTTTCTTACTTATGTATACAAATTTGACATATATAATCAATTATCAATGTACTGTAGATACACCACTACATTTATTTAACACACTGTAGATCATGTACATGACACACACCACACAATTTCTTCCAAAACCTGGCTTTGTTACTGTGACAATGTCAGCAGACCAACAGACCATTCGACCATCAGGTATCAACCGAAACTAGGAATCTTGATTTTATCCTGTCAAAAATGAAAAACAAGGATTTGTGCAGTCTTAATCATCACGTGTCATTGGAATATATTAGAAATATGTCAGAGGATGAGACAGGAAGATTTGACAAATCCAATCGCATACAGAGCCAGGATTTGAGCCAAATACACCAGGTTCTGTAACAAACCTCTTTATCAGATCAATACACCCCTATATTTAACACAATACTGTTCTCATCGACAGTTTAAAATACTGTCGTTTTTGTTACACTTTTAATTTAACTAGATGGCATTCCTAATTTCCTAGCTTATACTATAATGCAAACTTAAATATTCGCCACAATTAGCCAGCTAGAAATGGTGAGCATAGATTTTATAAATCTGAGAAGTAAACATATCATATAGATGCAGAAGTGAAAAGATATGATGACATTTCATGAATGCATAGCATTATACCCTGCTTCCCTTTTCGGTTAGAACTGTACCCAGTGAACAAGCAGTTATATGTAACACTACTAACCATGATCAAAATTTGAATTTACATAACATTAAAATGTAATGTCAGTAAATGTCCATCGAAAAACAATTACATCTACATCTAATGTATTTACACCTTAAATCCACATGAGGTTTTCCGAGTACAGGTTTTTCCTAATAAAGTGTAATTAAGCCTGGCATAGAACACAGCTTCATAATCAATTACCAGAACTCTAACATCTAAACTCCCTTCCTCCACTGGGCTCCCCCAACATCCAATAAATTATTGACGACTGGTAGAACTCTGGCAGTTTTTAAGTTCAAGGGCTAATCAAAGCACAAAAATTCCTTGTAAGACCAATATTTTTTTCCCAAAAGACTGTGTAGTTGAAATGCATGCTAAATTAAAAGTCAAATAAGCAAGAAAACAAAATAGTGCATGTTCTTGTGGAATGTAGATACAGTAATTCAGTGTTGTGTTTTTTGGGGGAGAAAAAATAAATACATTTTCAAGAAATCATGTAGTCCATGTGTAGACCTTTTTGTATTAAAGACAGATATGGAATTGTAACGGCTAATACACGCTTATTTACTACTGTTGAATAGGAATGATGTGCAACTTCTGTCAATCTAACTGAATGTTTTTGTTGTTGTCATGAAACTTCCCATTCAGCTCTGCACTGGCCATGCCCCTCAACATTGTTTGCACCTGTGGGTAGTTTGTTTCAATTTCACTCAGGCTATAAATTCTCCTCGAGTTGGCCCGTGTTGCCTAGCCTAGTTGCCTTGCCTAGCCTAGTCAAGCCTAGTTGAGCTTCTGAGAGGTTAGGGAAAAGAACATGAAGTCATATAGAGTTATGCCAGATATTAAGTGGACAGATGCTAATTTAAAGGCTTGTCTATGTTCCTTTAGCCATTTAATTATTTACTGGTCAAGTTGTTGTTGGATGATTAGTAGATGAATATTATTACATTTGTAAAATTGGCCTAAAACTATGGAATGTTGATGCGGGGGTGGGAAGACAATCTAAACTTTAATAAGCTAGTCACACATGACTAAACAGTAGTAATGTAATGCATTAGTAAGTGACTTTGTTCATTTAAGTTACAGTAAATGTTTTAGTCTGCACCAGGTTCTCCATGTGATCCATTTGCTAATGGTAAATTCCTGCCCTATCTGTGCTTCATAGATTCTGTTGGCCAAAATGGTTGCCAACCTAAACAGTCTGTTCAAATCTGACCCACTCTGTTCTCCACTTCAAATGCATATTAAAGCTCTCGCCTGAAAACTGCCTTTACATACATTCTGAATGAACACGCACAGGTCATGCTGTTCAAGAAAAAAAGATGATTCTTTTTATTTTAGGCAAGTCAAAAATGCTAATGGCACAATATGAGAATGCTGATTTTAGGTTTAGTCATTAATTTGATTAAATAAAAGGATAAATGACTAACTTCAGTTCTGTTTGGCTAACTACCTAGTGCGCTCAATCCTAACCAGCTAGCAGAATAAAATAAGTAAAAATTATCTGTTGGGTTTAGATGGAATAATTGGATACAGCAAATCAAATGATGAAATACCATTTTACTATTCCTGTTTACAGTTGTAAAATGCCCCTATTTTGCTGTTTTGCCAGAGAAATTGCATCAGGCCACAGTGCTTTCTGTGTAAATTCTGTTTAAACTGCAAACATTGTTAACTCAGTCTCATAGGCCTCCAAGGTGTCATTTTAACAAACTACACTCGAGCTAATAAAGCACTGAAAAGACCCTTAAGAAGGCAACTGGGAGTCAACCAGGGAAATGGTGAGAGGGAGCTGATGAGGACGTGCTGAGAATAATGCAGGAATGCAGTTATATCCCACCATGCATTTTCTAGTGAACTACCTAAGCATCATCTGCTATCTTTCACAATTTGTGAGTAGAAAGAAAAGTAATTTCAGAGGTTGTGTCTGCAGTGTACTGTATTTCTTGTCAAGTGCCCACATCTGCATTCAAGTTGAGGCATTTTAAATGAACATGACAGGTACTCCAAATTCTAAGTCTGTGTGTGGTGACTGGTACAGCCTGGCCTTGAAGTAAACTGCATTCCTGTACATGGTGAAGGTATGAGCACTCCTTTATCAGGGCAGTGTAAAGATCAGGGGTGGATGTTACTCCACACCACACTGTGATTTATAGTTGTACAAACAATGATTGGCCTATTTTATTTGAAAAAAACACCACTGTGTTGGGGGGGTTGCATTCTTTTGATCAAAATAATTTGAATAGCATAAATCAACACCCAATCACACACAATTACACACTGGTATCGAGGGGAAGTATTTATATTTAAAATTTCTTTAGTATTACAGTGATGATGAATGATAAATTGTGCAGCCTGAACAGTACAGCCATATGGTACTGACAGTAATTAGATTAATATTACACCGAGCTTAATTTAGAGCCATGACATTACAGTAAGACATGACATTTTCCCAAACATCTTCTGAGTGCTAGTGAGTGTCTGCCCCCTAGTGGACAAAGAGAAAAAGCATTACAGCAACAACAACAATAACAACAGCAATAATAATAATAATAATAATAATAATAATAATAATAATAATAGAAGTTGAATAGGTTTTATTTAGCTTGTTTTTATGTGAAATTACCTTAATATCTTGTAATTGTATTTTAACAAGAGGCTTTTTGCATTTATGTCACCAGGGATGATTTGAAAAGTAGTAGAACGTAAAACGAGTTATTTATCAGGGTAGACTTGTGTACACTGGTGTGCGTGTGACTCTCGACCTTCCTAATGTGGTGGGTGGTGTTGAAGTATCAAAGTAATTAGCAACAGTGACTACAGGTGTAGGTTTCGGTCAGAATTGCCTGCTTGACAAAAGCAGCCCAATGGCCAATCAAAACCCCTACACATTACATATCTGACTAACTTGCAGAGTTATTATTTATTCCACACCATGACCAAACTCATGAATCTCACTGGTCAGATGGTGTTCTGCAGATAAAAACAAAAACAGATTTTTTTTTATTTATTTTTTTATTTTTATTTTAAACATGCTGTTATTTAACAAAGAAAAACATCAATTAAGATGGTGAATCTGTAAGGAGTCTCGGGTGTGTTTGCTTTGTAACAGTAAGTTTACCAATGCAGGAAATTCTTCAGGATAGAGGACTCTGTAACATGAGAAGCTCTGT
>JANDJT010000199.1:21645220-21660703 GCA_024331685.1 Stegophilus panzeri | reverse complement strand
ATGTGAATAGCCTCATTGGAAATATATTTACTGAAAAAAATGTTGACGCGTTCAATACTTATTTCCCCCACTGTATTAGACATGGTGGACTACATATATTAGACATAATGGTTAGAGTCATTCACCATTACTTCAGTGTCAGCAAGAAAAAATGATATCAGAAAATATATCAAGACTAAGCTTTTCTTTAAAATTAACTATTCCACTGGTTAGATACATTGATCAGGGTGAATAATTATCTGCCATATTCTCTAGCAGTATGCATTTTTTTTGTCTGATTTATGTCACAAAAAACTTCACATAAAGCCTACATGAGGATGCAATTCTTTTAAATTCTACATGAGGATGCAACATAAAAGAGTAGTGAAGCAGTGTTTTAAAATGGCAGGCTGTAAAACTGTCCAGAGACAAGATTTGCGTTTATGCTAGAAGTATGAGACACAATTGACAACAAAAAAAACATCCTAGTCATTGTTTGGTCTAGTGGAACATTGGCTTCATCCATACAAGAGAAAAGGGGGGTAGGAGAAAAAAAAGGAATGCTAGTAACACTGGGCCAGACGGCTGAACACAGTTTCCTTCCAAAGACTTTTGTGGTAGACCACCACCATCTGGTACTCCCACGTACACCAGGTCGTGCAAACACAGTAACACAGTAGCTTCCTCACTTGGAAAAAAAGGAGTTGAAAAATCTTATAACAGTGTTTGCATGAAAATAAAAATGAAAGTATTGAAGCTTGCTTAATTAAATCACTTTTTAGCACTTCATTTGCAGGTGAATGAGAAAATTAACAGATGCAATCCACTGCAAATGAGGCACAATGAATATATCTAGTGGAAACACATTTGTTCTGTCCCAATCTCCAGGGCATTCCAGAGACTCAGGATACTTCACACCTCATAATGGATAAATAATTGATGACATGTCTGTGATCTCTTTAACTTGTTAGCTCTATAAAAATGCTCCACTTGACCTCATGATGTTGTGGATATTGAGCACAAAGGCCAAGAGAAAAAGCTTTTGGGTCTGCAATCTTTCAAAAGTATTTTAATGTGGAGTCTGGGCAATTATTTTTTAAAATTTAAATATAAATTTAAAAGCTAGTTCTGGTAGCATTGAGTGAACCCATTTCTGGTGAAACTATGTTTGGCAGTGTACGGGTGTTTCTTTAATCACCCAGACTGTGTGTTGCTTTACGCAGCATTTATTAAGTCTTTATTTCATAGTGACAGCAGGCAGTTCCTGTGGGGAGACAAAAAAACAACAACACTTGGATTAAAATCTAGAGCTCTCAGTAAACAGAACTGTTTTCACACCTTCATCAATGGAAGCAGGATAGAACAGGAAGCAGTTATCACTTTCTGCTTGAGATTAACTATTTATAGGAAAGAAGAGAAGTGAGAGTGATGACTGGTCCAATGGGACTCCTACACATGGGTTAACATGGGTTAAGTTCACTTTACGACATACGAGGTCATGTGAATAAGTTCCCCATATGATAATTAGTCACTTTTGAGGTGAAAAGGGCACTTAATTACAAGTCGTCTGAGGTATTTCTGTCTTAGAAATAGCATAAACGGTCAGGTATGTGAATACCAAACACTTTAAAATGCAGAAATTGATGTCAAAATAAGAATTATTATTCTTATAATTCTTCCTGTTAATGCATGAATTCTAGGTTAGGTAAATAAATAATAAAATGTAGTAAGTAGACAAATACATGTGTGACATGGCAATGCCATGCCATGATTTAATTAGCACTTTTGTTTACAAGTGAGTGACTTGTTCGATATTATATGATTCACCTAGCTGTTTCTGACCTATTGGAGTGTTTTGCAAGGATCAAAGTTTGTACTAATCAAAGTCCATTCATAAATCTATGGGAAAATCTGAGGAAAATGAAGCTGAAAGGATTTCGAAGTCGATACAGTCTTTTGTCCTAAGCCCAAGTGTACACTCAGCAAAATAAAGTGTGTGTTTATGGGGGGGTGAGGAGGGGCTGAGAAGTGAGTCAGAGACTTTGGTTTTGGTCATCTCTGTCTTGTGAAAGAAGGCAAGGTTGACAAGGCAACCAGTCCATCTGGTCATGGTCCGGCTGTCTCAAGGGGGTTGAAGGGTTTCACAGAGAGCAAGCAATTATTTGACTTCCCTAAGTTAACGCTGAAAAGCACTGCAATGTCCCGTACTCCCTCAGTTGTTAGACTCCAACCCGACAACCTTTTCCAGCACTTCTTTGACAATATAAAAATGTATGAAATGAGTCTGTGTAATGAAATGAAATTTGCATTCTTGAAAAAAAGCATGTCTGTTAAGGCCAACTCCTTATAAACTAGATTCTAGCTCTAAACGTGAATATGCGTGTCATGTCCATAGTTAATGTAACGTAATACAACATAAAAATGCACATACAGTATCCTTCATATAAAAAGATATCTCATCCTGCTTGCTAACTGTTTTACTGCATTACCTTGTTCACACCATTGTTCTGTATAAAATGGATGATGGAAGAGCTTTCGGTGTCCTCATCTGAACCCCTGAGCTCATTGGAGATGCTCATTAGAAGTTTAATTAAAGCCACGCTCTGGATTTGACTCAGCAGTGGTTCTTTGGCCAAGTATCATTTGCTTAGCTGAACTAGCATGATTAATGGATGAATATTTAGAGGGCTAGAACGACCCCTCTGGAAAGTCAAGCATCATGCATCAATTTAATTAAACATATAACTTTAAATGCATGTAGTCCTGTGTAATTTTACAAACTCTTTAAAACTTTCAGCAAAGACATGAATAGCATACTGGTGAGTAATGCCTACCTACCTATATTATAAAAATGTTTCTGTAATATGGTATATAAATATATACCTACTATAATTCAAATTATATGTTACAATAAAATCTATCTTTCTTAGATAAATTAGGAGCTAAAATAACGAGCAAGATGTAATCATCACTCTGCTAACGTCATCCGATTTCTAAATGTGGTTTCTGTAAATTCGTCACATTTTGCAAACTGAGTTGAGCAAGGCTCTGCAGTGACCTCTTCCCCATATTTAAAATTGGCTGAGCGTGAACAGTTCTTAAGTGGCTGACGCCAGTGTTGTTGACTTTGGTTTACAGATGTTGTAAGGTTGCGTGGTTATAAGTGAGGTCACACGTCAGAGAAGGCTTTGGCTCCAGCTCTTTTGTGGTTTGTTTATTTGTGTCAGTCATGGACTGAAGTATTTGTTAGCATTTTTTTTGTTCAACTTTTGTCTAATCTTTTAATCTCTCTAATGATGGACCAGAACAAGATTAAAAAGTTAACAGAACACAGTATAATTATATTGTGGTATCTGCTTACAATTTATTTTTCTTCATTAAATGCCATGTAACACCATGGCAGCAACACTAGAGTTAATTTTTTTTTAATAGCCCAACTGCAAGATTTGTTCACTGAGGATTTAGTTGATCAAAAACAGTTATCTTTCATTGTGACCTGTTATGTTCTTTAAAATCTAGGTCTCTATTGATTTATTACCTTATTATCCTATTCCAGTATAGCATAAAATAAACATTTCAAATTTCTGTGAGGCTTATCAGGGAATAATTAAGTAGAATACTACATGAAGTGGCTTTTTTGATATAGAAAGAATTCCGTCTCATCCTCTTTCCACATCAATACACTTTCTACCTTATCAGGGTTCTCGAGATTCTCTACTTGCAAATGACTAAGACTTTTAAGACTGAGCTGTGTGCAAAACGTACTTTTTTAAAAAAACCTATCTGTCATTTAAACTCATTTTCTGCAAGTGCCTTTATGTTCATCTAAGGACCATTGTGTTAATGACTATATCTCACAATAATGGTGAAAAGGGTGCTGAAAGATATCAACCATGTCATGTAACATAGTATGTATGCTGTGCTCAGTGTACTTTCAGTGACATTGTGACTATAGACCAAGCCTTCAGGCCCTGTTCCATGTGCTCACACATCCTGTATACATCAGTGTTGTAGCTTACTTGGAAAAACCATTATGAAGGTTTACACTTCAGAAGCAGTGTTTTGGGTGTACTGTTTGGTCAGCTGTTTAGTTGAGATATTGCACCTTTTTTTTTTTACTTTCATCAACCACTTTTCTAGTCTCCTAAAACCAGTAGTTTTTTCACAGAACATGCTCACAAACCTGCGAGACCAGCAGCCCTTAACTTTTGAGGTTGACTGAATATGACAAATCAGAAGCCAGAGCAAACCTTTGTCTAGAGTGAGGGAAAAACCTCATAATAATGGGCTATATAATAATGGCCTATATAGGGGTATTTGTTGGCTTGGCGTATTATTACACAAGGGGCAGGTTACCTTTTACAGGCTCCCTTATGCAAACAACCACAAAAAATTCACTCAGCATTTGTGCCACACAAAACATCTTTTGTTTAGTGCTATCAGAGAGAGAGAGAGAGAGAGAGAGAGAGAGAGAGAGAGAGTCTAACAGTGCTTAATTCATTGGTAATTCATTACCATGGCTTTTTCATCCAAACATAAAATGACAGAAACAGCAGGTAATACCTTAAAAATCAGTGGCTGTGTTAAGTGAACTGACTTGATTTACAGCACCCGACTCCAATCTGACTCTGTGAATTATACCTGAATGTGTGATTTTGCAGAAATGTCGAAAGCCCTATTTGGATTGGTTTAGTTTTATAGAGGGAGGTGGGGTAGTGTAATTATTAGCTCCCGGGATTTTAGTCCTGTCTGAATCTGTCACGCAGTATTTTTTTACAGGACTGTGTGTGCATGCTTTTAGAAAGATTACGCTGTAATTTACCTTCTAAAGATGACCGAGGGAATTAACCCTAAGTAAAATATATCAAGTTATTCTGTATATTTTTTTTACGTTTTTGGATTTTTTTTTTAGCATGGAGAAACTTTAGCTAGTGCTCCTTTCTATCGCCTTCCAACAAACCCAAAGGAAACCATGTATTAAGGGTTAAACTGCAGAACAATAAACATAGATGACATTTAAAAGGATTTGTCAGAGAAGCAACACTTCTGGGGGTTTTAGTTAAGTTATTGAGTTCCTAGCACACATACAGTGCCCTCCACTAATATTGGCACCCTTGTTAAATATGAGCAATGAAAACTGTGAAGAATTGTCTTTATTGTTTAACCTTTTGATATTTTGTTTAAAAAAATCACAAAAATACTCTGCTCTCATGGATGTCAAACAATTGCAAAGACAACACAGGTTTATCCCAAAAAATCTTTCATTAAATATATGTGTGCCACTATTATCGGCACCCCTATGAATTCATATGAGAAAAATATATTCGAAGAATAATCCCCTTGAAATTATTTATTTTTTTGTTACACCTGGGTAACTAGGAACAGGAAATTGTTCAACCATGACTTCTTGTTTCTCAGGGGTATAAATATGAGTACCAGAGTACCTGGACATTTTGTTAGGATACATGGCATCATGGATTCTATCAAATATCAAAAGACATTAAATGAAAACCTGACTGCCTCTGCTAGAAAGCTTAAAATGGGTATGAGAACAAGTGTGAACATAACACTTCTTAGCCTCCAGGTTTTGTTCCAGCTGAGGCACTATGTACGGTAAATAAATAATATTCTTTTCTTGCTAAATATGTGCACACCCTGCCTTACCTTTCTGTGGCACTTAGTTCCAGTCACCTGGAAATGTTATGAATCAACCTGGACTTGGACGTGTGTCTATATTGTCTCAACGCACTCTGAAGACGATGGTTCGAGTGGACAAAAAAATCTCCAAGGATCACAGCTGGAGAATTGCAGAAGTTAGTTGCATCTTGGGGTCAAAAAGTCTCCAAAACTACAATCTGAAGTCTCCTACATCACCACAAGTTGTTTGGAAGGGTTTCAAGAAAAAAGCCTCCACTATCATCCAAAAACAAACTCAAGTGTCTTCAGTTTGCCAGACACTATTGGAACTTCAAATGGCATCGGGTTCTATGGTCAGATGAAACCAAAATACAGATTTTTGGCAATAAACCCCAGAGGTGGTTTTGGTGCACACAGAGAGGTAGCCATATGGAAAAGTATCTCATGTCCACGGTTAAATATGGAGGAAGCTCTTTAATATTTTTGGGCTGTTTTTCTCTACCAGAGGACCTGGACATTTTGTTAGGATACATGGCATCATGGACTCTATCAAATATCAACATATATTAAAGAAAATCCTGACTGCCTCTGTCAGAAGGCTTAAAATGGGCCCTGGTTGGATATTCCAGCAGGACAATGATCCAAAACATTCATCAAAATCAACACAAAAATGGTTTACTGACCACAAAATCAAGGTCCTGCCATGTCCATCCCAGTTCCCTGACTTGAGATCCATAGAAAACCTGTGGGGTGAACTGAAGAGGAGAGTCCACCAGCATGGACCTCGAAATTTGAAGGATCTGGAGAGATACTGTATGGAGGAATGGCCTCAGATCTCTTGCAACGTATTCTCCAACTTCATCAGGCATTATAGGAGAAGACTCAAAGCTGTTATCTTGGTAAAGGGAGGTAGCACAAAGTATTGATTAAAATGGTGCCAATAATTGTTCCACACCTATATTTAACAAAGATTTTTTTTTTTCATAAACATGTGTTTTGTTTGCAATTGTTTGATATCCATGAGTGCAGAGCATTTTTGTGATTTTTTTTTTAACAAAAGATCAAAAGGTTAAACAATAAAGACAATTTTCCACAGTCTTCTTTGCTCATATTTACCAAGGGTGCCAATATTAGTGGAGGGCACTGTATAGCCTCCATACATGTTATGGTTATGTGACTGACTAACAATCAAGCACATCTTGCTCCACCATGTACCCATGGCATTTTTAGTGTGACAGCCATGTGTACATGATGAATCTCTGTGATTTACACAGAGACTGATCATCCCATGGGAATCATCTTTACTTAACAGACATACATTATGTATTCTTATCCCGTCCAAATAGTTTCTGCTGAGAAATCTGGTAGGTCCCATCATAAATTTAGTGTTACGTAAAGATAAATCATGAAAGGGTTTCATTTGATTTGTTTCAGTACCGTGACTAGTTGAAGTGAGGCCTCTCAGGTGTACCGGACAATGAAACTCAATCTCACGAAAAAAGACTGTTGAGATGGGCAGCACAAAAACCTCTTTGTCTGCGCTCTTTCTCAACCAAAGAGCTCTTTCTGGCTTTCTCAGGAAGCAATTCCCACACACACATACGCTTAGGCTCCAGATCCCCCGCTCAGGGTTGGGTGGGGCTGAAAGGTCAAAGGTCAGTGCCAGGACTCCCCAGCTGGAGAACGTAAATCCTGGCCAAGCAAGCTTTCATGGCTGCTTGCTTAATGAGCTTTTCTCCCTCTGGCTTTGTGCTTTAGTGGGACTTGGACTGCACTTTCCTACTCAAGTGACTTTTAAAAAGCGTCTTAAAAGCCTGAGGGAGTTACATGTGAAGAAGAAGAAGAAGAAGAAGAAGAAGAAGAAGTAGTTGCTGTTTATGACCGTGATTTGGCTTTGATCGGAATTAAACTATTGTCTTTGATTTTTAAAAATGGTTATTTAACTTGTACTGGTAGCATGGACAACAAACCCAAATCTGAATTAGCAGAATGTTTGTGTGTTTTTTATGTTGTTTTTTAGATGGGTACTTAGAGAAAGAAAGCTGTTATGATGAGGTTTCATGGTGCCTCTGAATGGGTTCCGGCTCTTTCATCTGGTCTTTCATTACAGGGTAAACCAGGAGGGAGCTGAGCCATGCTTTACAGCAAATGAGGACTACAGGAAGCAACAAAGTGATTGAATAGAAGAGTAAACTGCAGGTGCTGGTGTGTGTTTGTGTGTGTATGAACATTTAGGTGAATTCTTGGACGTGCTCTGGCATGCTCAGCTGTTCCACAGTGTGTTTTTCAAAACTAAGCCATCCCTATCTGCACATAAACAAAGGTGTGTTTCTGTTTTTCAGTCAGCATTTGTGAGGATAAGATTTGCAATAAAATAAAATAATATAAAAACACTTTCCATTCAGCAAATGTTTTCTTGGTACATGCAGCAGTTTTTCATTACAGCAGGGAAAAACATGGCCTGCCTGCATTCTAGCCTGCATTTTAATGGGTATAGACTTGTTTCAACTCCCAAAGGCTAGAAGACATAAACAGGGCAGAGAGCTTTACAAATTAAAGCACAAAATACAATTTTGTCCTTATTTGTATCAGTATGCTGATTTTTATAAGATCCTTTCTGCATGTAATCTTAATCTTTTAGTTAAATAAATAATACAGTACAATAGCAGGATTCATAACTTGCATTGGCTTATCGGTGATATACTCTCTGGCCCTATCAGTCAGATTTATGGCAGAATTATTCAGGAATTACACTAAATCACTGCATAAATTAATTAAATCCTGGGCCTTTACCAGAAAACAGTGCAGTCGGTGCCAGTGACTGCAGTGGGGAGTCTGAATGCAGTAAATCATCATACCACAGCTTTTTAATTTTTATGGTTTAACTGGAAAAACTGGGCAAAACACAAAATTTTAATCTAAATTTCAGCTCAGTAATAATGTCAATGGTTTTACCTGATCAATTTGAGCCCAAGTCCAATAGTGATACATCAAAAGATCAACCCAAATCACCATCGCAAGCAAAACAAAAATAGGACATTTCTCAGTGGTAAGTTTATATGTAGTTGCCAATAACGTGAGTTAGCCGGTTAGCAGAATCTAGCAGCTAACAGGCTAACAGCTGTGCACTGGCTGTACATGTATACAACACAAAACTACACATTTGGAACACTCGGTAGAAAATATATACATAAATAATTAATCATACTTAAAGGTTCTGATCAAGAGGCGCAAGATGGTCCAAATAAAGTGGGTACAGCCCCATCTTTAATAAATAATCATTTCACAAATCCCGCATTGACTTCAGCTAGATTTGAGAAGCAGTTGTCAGTGAAATAACGGGAACACAAATGAAAGTCGGAGTTGAACTGCTGGGGTATCATTTTTAAATGAATTCTAACCACCTATGATTTACGTCCTCATCCTTTGGGAGTCCATGCAAAGTGGTTTTGCTTTTGAAGCATAGAAAACAACATCTTCTAGACATGAACCTAACTCTTTCAGGGCAACTACTGTACTGTAGTGTTTGAGGGCGGGTCAAAGTACATATTGTTTGCGAGCAGCCAATGAAGACCAGAGGCGGGGTTTTTTGTTACAAACCTACATAGGTTTGTACAGGTAGTGAGCCTGGAATTACTAAACGACTCGTTTCAGCTGTTCAGAATCGTTTTTTTCTTTCGGATTCAATAACTCCGTTTGCCGTGCACACTGATGTTTGATGCTTCAGGTGCACTTTAATACATCATTTAAAGCAACTGATCCTTGTTTCGGTCACATGTTTGATAGCTGGAACTGACAACAAAAGCAAATTAAAAAACCTTAAAACAACTTCTGACAATTTTGTAATGCACACTTTTAAGTATACTGGTACTTCCCGTATAAATTTCTTCCTGTATAACAATATTTCACAAATTTGTCTAATGGGATCTGTGTCTCATATGGGCTTATGGATGACTTAATCAGTAAACCATATTAGAAGTTACCTTAATTTGATGCTATGTGTGTGTCATGGCATTCACTGTGTAGTTTTAAGCTGCTGGCCAGGATTCCACTGGGTGTAGCTCACTCATCATCACATTACGCAAGCAGGAAGCAGCTTTGTAATTCTGGCCTGCGCCAAGTCCTAAATACATGGTTGCACAATAGAAGCTGAGTTTCTCAAAAGTGGAGACGCGTTAAGCATTAGTAAAATACTCTTTCCATAAATCTCATCTCTTTCCACTTTTGTAGCCCAAATGTGCCAAAACCCACAGGGCCACACCCTAAAACATTATTTGGGTTTGTCCATGTAGAACCATACAATGGAGGTTTAAATGTATTCAAAGGTAAAAGCCATTTTAGGAAGCTAGAACTGTTCACCATCCAAAGAACCGTTGAAGAACCCTTTCTCATTCTATTCTTGAGATGAATTCACAGTGTTTAGAATGTTGTGGACATGTTTTAGTTGTCTAAACTAGGCTACTTTGTATGAAATGTTGTGCTGCTGGTGATCCAATAGGAATAATACAAACACTGGGGGCTCATTTATCAATCTGAATACAAATTAATTCATTTGTAAATCATTTGCAGGAGCATTTACTCCTGCAAATCGTGGTGTTGTATTCATGAAAATCCCATTACTTCGAAAAACATTTGAGATTTCCTGAATTTCCTGAATGTGAGGGGACTCACTAATTTGAACCTCGATTGAATTGACTTGAGTTACTCCAATTTTTAATATACGGATTACACTGTCAAGTTTAATCGCTTATTTATTTCAATTACATATGCAAATTCAATTAACATTTTGTCAAAGTTAGTCATTTCTCAGACATACAGTGTTAATGCTTTGAATGAAAATGCTGTGAATGAATAGCATTAACACTGTATGTCTGAGAAACGACTAACCTTGACAAAATGTTAATTGTAAATGCTTTGAATGAAAAGAATAAAAAAGAATCAAAAACAAATAAAAAATAAGTAAATCAATTAAGATAAAGTAGACTGCTAGTGCGATACTGTTAGGACAAAAGAAATGGTACCCTGTAAAAGGAGGAAGAGTTAGTGTGTGTGTGTTTCATAGCTGATGAGCTGCATTACTGAGTAAATGACGCAAAAACAAGTAATGACGAGTGTGTACATGTCAGTGTACTTTCCTTGAGGGGTATGAGAACAAGCGTGAACATAACATTTTTTAGCCTCCAGGTTTTGTTCCAGCTGAGGCACTATGTACGGTAAATAAATAATATTCTTTTCTTTCTAAATATGTGCACACCCTGCCTTACCTTTCTGTGGCACTTAGTTCCAGTCAACTGAAAATGTTATGAATCAACCTGGAATTGTACGTGTGTCTATACTGTCTCAATGCACTGTGAAGAGGATGGTTTGAGTGGCCAAAAAATCTCCAAGGATCGCAGCTGGAGAATTGCAGAAGTTAGTTGCATCTTTAGGTCAGAAAGTCTCCAAAACTACAATCCGAAGTCACCTACATCACCACAAGTTGTTTGGAAGGGTTTCAAGAAAAAAGCCTCCACTATCATCCAAAAACAAACTCAAGCATCTTCAGTTTGTCAGACACTACTAGAACTTCAAATGGCATCGGGTTCTATGGTCTCATGAACCAAAATACAGCTTTTTGGCAATAAACACCAGAGGTGGTTTTGGTACCTCATGCCCATGATTAAATATGGTGGTGGCTCTTTAATGTTTTGGGGCTGTTTTTTTCTACCAGAGGACCTGGACATTTTGTTAGGATACATGGCATCATGGACTCATCAAATATCAACAGACATTAAATGAAAACCTGACTGCTTCTGCAAGAAAGATTAAAATGGGTCATGGTTGGATCTTCCAGCAGGATAATGATCCAAAACATACATCAAAATCAACACAAAAATGGTTTACTGGCAACAAAATCAAAGTCCTGCCATGGCCATCCCAGTCCCCTGATTTGAAACCTGTGGGGTGAACTGAAGAGGAGAGTCTACCAGTGTGGACCTCGAAATGTGAAGGATCTGGAGAGGTTCTGTATGGAGGAATGGTCTCAGATCCCTTGCCATGTATTCTCCAACTTCATCAGACATTATACGAGAAGACTCAGAGCTGTTATCGTGGCAACAGGAAGTAGCACAAAGTATTGACTAAAAGGGTGCCAATAATTGTTGCACACCTATATTTAACAAAGATATATATTTTTGGATAAACCTGTGTTTTGTTTGCAATTGTATGATATCCATGAGAGCAGAGTATGTTTCTGCTTTATTTGCTCAGCCTTCTTTGCTCATATTTACCAAGGGTGCCAATATTAGTGGAGGGCACTGTATATATCTCATATAAAAGGCATATAAATGACAGAGTGCACGTCCAATGTGAATGATGTAGAAGTGGAATGAATGTGAAAAATTAATGCTATAATAACCATATATGATACCGCAGTATCTATTTACAACATCACATTTTTAGAGGACAAATACACTCACTGGCCATTTAAATAGGAACACCTTTACCCCTGCTTATTCATGCAGTTATCCAATCAGCCAATTATGGGGCCACAGCACAATACATAAAATCATGCAGATACAGACCACATACTTCACTTAATCTTCACATCAAAAATCAGAATGGGAAAAAAGTAATCACAGTAACATTGACTGTGACATGGCTATTGGTGCCAGACAGTCTGGTTTGAGTATTTCAGAAACTGGTAAGTCCTTCAGACACAACAGTCTCTAGAGTGGATGGGCTAAAACAGCAGAAAACTATGGATTACACTCCTGTCAACCAGGAAAGTTATATATAATAGTATATAACACTACAGAGGCAGTGCAAGGGTTCAAGTAATTCCTTTACAGAACCAGATCAAAGTGATGAAATGGACTTACTCATTAAGAACTAATATAGTTTCTATGAGGTTAGCCTCTTTATATAAGCTAGGCTGTGTTTTACAGGCATACATATAAATATAACATAAATATATGCAACATTACAGAAACAGTTATATCGATGTTATGGTGCTAATAAGCTGTCTGTTTGGATGAAAATTGGGTATGTGCATTCAAATGTTTGACTATGTACACAAATAGGTAATACTGGCTAGCAGTGTAAATTACCAATCCTGGAGCATTTTTCATATGCCGAGTGGTTAGGATTTGTTTGTCTTGTTTTGTTTGTTTGTTTGTTTGTTTGTTTTATGTAATGCTATATAACACTATATGCTATATGATTATCTTTATGCTTTTAACTTTGTACGTTAGTGAAATTTACAGAACACTGAATATCATAAGTTATCGTATGGTTATACAATAATGTTGGTTTGTAGTTTTGTTGTATGTGTGGAATTTTTAAGAGAAGGCCATTAAAACATAAGGAATTACTAACGAATGGTGAAATCTGTCGTTACTTATCTAAAGTGGTGTCTTAAAGCATACGTTTGCTGAATGATTTAACTTTTAACATGAAATGATACCAGGTTAACTGACACATATAGAATTAGTGACCACTTTAACAATCAACTCCATCTTTTGAACTTGTGCTTGTGTAAAGTGATCTCTCATTTTTTTTTTAGATATGCCAAGTGTAATTATTCTAGGTGCCACTGTGCAATATCCTCTTGGTATTACACTGTGTACCTTTTGTCAGGAAATATAAAGCTGTCTAATACATTTCTCTTTAAACTTTAGCTTTCAAGCCATGGCATCTTTCAGAAAGAGTCCTTATTCTTCACATTTAATCTAACAAAAAAATGGGGGGAAAAGTTTTTGATGAGTTAGATGTCTTGTAAAAGGATACCATAGTTTATATCAGAACTTCATCATATTAATAAAATTAAATGAAATTAATATTTTATTAAACAAGAGGACAAAGATATGCTTTATAGATTCATGTTACACCAAAAGTATGATGAACAAAGTAAACTTAGTAAGTACAATAACTCGCATCTACCCACCTGCATGGGACGTGTCAGTTAAATCTAGATTCCTATTTGTTTATGTTCACATTTTTTAATCCTCTCCCCTGCATAAGGCAAGCCAAGGGCTGTTGCCATGGCAACAAGGGCTTCCCAGCCATCCCTGATTGGCTGAAGCTCTTACGCGCGTTCCAGAGCAAGCAAATTGCTTTGGCTTTGGCTCAGGACTCCCTCTCTGAGCCTAAGGGTGTGTGTCTGTCTGCATGCGTAGGTGCTTGTGTGTGTGTGTGGGTGTGGGTGTATCACGTGTTCCGAAAAACTGCAGTGCATGCACCAACTTGCACAACATAGATGACGCATCAAAATGTTAGGACGCCTCTTGAGGGATTTCTGCACACACTAATTAAAATACACACACACACACACACACACACACACACACACACAGTTAGTACTTTGTAAATTTGTGATAACAATTTGATCTTTTATGGTTTTATTTTGTGATATAATGGTACAGTGCAACTAAAAATAAATAAATAAAATGTGTGTATAATGGAATTATTGGTCTGTGGGCACCCTTGTGTGTGTGTGTGTGTGTGTGTGTGTGTGTGTGTGTGTGTAGGCTGCTCATACTATGTCTACTGTAGCTGAGGAGACAACGCAACAAACACATCTTAGAATCAAAAAAGAATAATTAATCAGCCATGTAATAATGCACACAAATGATGTGTGGTGTATGTGCATATTCATGAGTGTGTGTCCGCGTGTGTGTGTGTGTGTGAGAACAAGTCTTCACTACCTCTAATTGAATCAGAGCTGATCTTGCCAAGTCTGCCAGCTGCCAGGAACACACTCACACACAGACAAACATACACACATACACACACACACACACAGAGTCACAGAGTGAGATGTTAACATGGCTAGACATGATATTCTAACATTCAGGGCCTCACACACGTGCCTGTGTGTTTTCTACTTAACCGACTGACACAAATATCAGCGTATGAATCTCAGGTTTAATGACTTACTGTGACTTAAAACAGTGATACTTCAGTTATGATGTGAACCACAAACCATTTTACTTCTAATGCCAAATCCACTGCAGTGTGTGTGTGTGTGTGTGTGTGTGTGTGTGTGTGTGTATACACAGGCTGGCACTAAATTCTACAATAAAACACTTTGTGTGAATTAAGAAGCCTGAATTAGAGCTAATTAAACTCGCTTTAACATGACTGATATTAAATCTCAGTAAGGGATATCAATGATGTGACATGTTTTTTAACCATTTACAGCTGGTTATAAACTACAGCTACGTGAGACAAGTTAGTTCCTGTTATCACTGGCATTATACCAGCTCGCGATCCTCTCCTTTTCAATCACTTGCGATGTCAATAATACGAAAACAAAGGCAGCTTGGCATGTTCCTGACACCCTGAAAGAACTGAATAAAGTCTAGACTTCTCGGTAATCTCAGTAATTACTGCTCCATTTGTGTAAAGATTGTTTCGTTGATTGGTACCGGACTGCAACCGATGGAACATGTATGAAGTTTATCAAATAAATTAAATACACAATGCATTTTCTTTTATTGCTCATGATGAATCGTTGCTGTGACTTGAGAGTATGCGAGTATTTATTTATACTAGGGCTGCAACTAACGATTATTTTCAGAATCGATTAGTTGGGCGATTATTAGTATTCGGTTAATCGGATGGGGGCGGGGCAAACTTTCAGTGCCTTTTTTTTTTGGTTTGTTTGTTTGTTTATTTAAAATAAAATCCACAAACTGAGTGTTACAAATATAAACTCAGACTAAAACTTTACACAACTGTTTGTCCAAAACAGAAAAGAGCCTAACACACACACCCACCCACACACCCCCACACACACACACACACACACACACACACACCCACACACCCCCACACACCCACCCCCACACACACACCCACACACACCCACACACACCCACACACACC
>JANDJT010000199.1:21630326-21645120 GCA_024331685.1 Stegophilus panzeri | reverse complement strand
AAATCCACTGCAGTGTGTGTGTGTGTGTGTGTGTGTGTGTGTGTGTGTGTGTGTGTGTGTGTATGTATGTGTGTGCGTGTGTGTGTGTGTAAGAGCAATTGGATATTAGTGATGAACAGAAACCACACACACCTGTTCCATGTTAGCATAACGCTATGCAGAGTCCTAGGTTTTCCATAGCATGTGGCTATCAGTGAAGTTATTTATTGAACTTATTTCTACAGGTACATATGGAGGATTGGCCAGTAAAACAGATCTGCTGGTTTGGTTTGGTTTGGATTGGTATAGATGTTAGGGGCATGGTGGCTTAGTAGATAGCACATTTGCCTCGTATCTCCCTGGGTTGGGGGTTCAAATCCCGCCTGTGTGAGTGGAGTCTGCAAGTTCTCCCCGTGCTCTGGGGATTTCCTCCAGGTTCTCTGGTTTCCTCCTCTAGTCCAAATACATGCATTGTTGGCTGATTGGCATTTTCAAATTGTCTGTAGCGTGCTGTTGCCCTGTGATGGGTAGGCACCCCATTCAGGTTGTCCCCTTGTGCCCTGAGTTCCCTGGGATAGACTACAGACCTTGTGTAGGATAAACGGCATGGAGAATGGATGGAAGGATGGTTTAGATGTATAGATAGTATGTGTAGGTATACTGTAACACACCTGGTTTGATTCATCATCCATAAAACCCTGTTTGAATGGAGTAAAGCGACATATTTTAAAAATATAACCCTTATAATCAGCTTTATCTACCATTTATTCAGTGTAAAATGTACTCAGCTCAAATTGTATCAGCAATGCCGCGCCATCTGCAGTGAAGTTCTTTTTTCTATCAAGTATAATTTGTCCCGGCAATGAGTAATGGAACATTAAAGTGGAAATAGTGATTCAACTGAGAGGAAATGGTTTGGGGAAGTCAGGAATTTTGATTAAAAAAAAAAAAACCCTAAACATGACATGTATAGTGACACCCATTTGTTAAACAGGTGGACTCAATGGACTTCATGAAGAAACATGATGACCTGCAATCTGCTGCTCATAAAAGAGATCAGTCACAAACTAACCACTGGTAAATGTTGTCCTAACTTATTATTCATCACTGAGTAAAAATCTGCACTTAAAAGAGAAATGTGGAAGACCGAACAAACGCATATCTCTATGTTAGAGAAGACCTCCTAATGACACCCACAGCTCTTTTGTCTTCTGCTGTGTATTCTCTCATAGCTGATTGAGATGAGCAGCTGTTCTAGTCTTCTCTTTTATCCAGTCACTGCTGCTGGAATCCGAGTGTGTCATATGGGAGTGTTCATCTGAATACTCAAAGCTGTATGGTGATGGTTTACATTGGAGTGTATCAAGTCAAGGTAAAATGTATCGTGAAACCGCAAACCATCACATACCTGTTTAGACTTTCTGTAGAAAAAAAAAGTCTGAAAAAAAAAACCTCTGACCATGTCAAACAGAAAATCTATTTTAAGGTCACACATCTGGGTTTTACATCACATTCAGTCTTCTATGGCCACCCTACCACATGTGCATACTATTTTCCTTACTCAAACACACCTGGTTTGATTCATACAGTGAAGGAAATAAGTATTGAATGCATCAACATTTTTTTCAGTAAATATGTTTCCAGTGAGGCTATTCACATTAAATTTTCACCAGACTTTGGTATTAACTCAAGAAATCCACACATATAAATAAATCCAAAGTCCATAAATGAAGTTATGTGTAATAAAGTGGAATGACAAAGGAAAAAAGTATTGAACATGTTAACTGAAATTTATTTAAAACAAAAGCCTTTGTTTGTAATGACAGCTTCAAGATGCTTCCTGTATGAAGAAATTAATTGGCCGCATTATTCAGGTGTGATTTTTGTACATTCTTCTAAACATATTGTCTTTAAATCTTGTTCAATTAGATTCAGGTCAGGTGATTGACTGGGCCATTCTAACACCTTGATTTTTTTTTCTCTCTGAAACCAACTGAGAGTTTCCTTTGCTGTATTGTTTGTTTGTTGTCCTACTGGAAGGTCCACCCACATCTCATCTTCATCATCCTGGATGGCAGCAGATTCTTCTCAAGAATCTGGTAGAGGGCTCCATTCATCGTTCCTTCAATTATATGAAGTCTGCCAGTACCATGTGATGAAAAACAACCTCACACCATAATGCTTCCACCTCCAAACTTCACTGTTGGTATAATGTTTTTAGGATGATGTGCAGTGCCATTTCTTCTTCAAACATGGTGTGTAGTATGACAGCCAAAAAGTACAATTTTGCTCTCGTCTGACCAGACTACACTCTCCCAGTATTTCATAGGCTTGTCCATATAAGTTGTAGCGAACTTTAAACGAGCTTCGACATGCCTTTCCTTTAGTAATGGAGTCTTGCGGGGTGAATGTGTATAGAGGCCATGGCGATGGAGTGCATTGCCTATTGTTTTCTCTGTGACAATGGTACCTGCCTCCAAGTGTTTCTGGAGCTCTTTCCAAGTGGTCCTTGGCTCTTGGGCTACTCTTCTGACTATTCTTCTGTCTCCCTTGTCAGAAATTTTGCGAGGAGCTCCTGTGCGTGGCCGGTTGATGACGGAGTGATGTTGCTTCCAATGGCGGATAACGGCCCCAGTGGTGCTTACTGGAGGATTTAGAAGTTTTGAAATATGTCTGTATCCGATTCCATCAATATGTTTTGCAACAATAAGGTTCCAAAGGTCTTGGGAGAGCTCTTTGCTTTTCCCCATTGTGAAATGTTTCTTGTGTGACACCTTGGTAACGAAAAGCCTTTCTATAGAACATCAATTTACTAACCCAGCTGATATTAATTTGCATTCATTTGGATTTCAGCTGGTTCCTTGCCTTACCTTGCCTTGGAGAACTGCTTTTTCTTAGCATGTTCAATACTTTTTTTCCTGTGTCATTCCACTTTATTACACATAACTTTATTTATGGATTTTAATGTTGTGAATTCTTTATATTTCCGGATTTCTTGAGTTAATACTGATGTCTGGTGAAAATTTCATGTGAATAGCCTCATTGGAAATATATTTACTGAAATAAATGTTAATGTATTCAATACTTATTTCCATTGTAATCTTTCATAAGCTTTTTGTGTGCATGTATAATATGTATAAGTAAAAGCAAAGCAAAACCAGGAAAGACAGATGGGAAGAACAGGAGTACACATGTGCAAAAGGAAACAGAACTGAAAAATCAGTAGTGTTGCTTGTTTTCCATTTCCTAATGACTAAAGCTATATGGTCAGGGTCAGGCAAGGTGAGATGGGAAATCTGCAGATGGGAGTTAAAACTCATATGAGCTTGGATTGAGGAAGAATGCGTTTACCTTCAGTGAACAAAGACCCACCTCTGGCTGCCCTTCAGCTTTTGCTTTCATGTTCTTCTTTCTCAGAAGTTACTCACACAGAGAGAATGTCTTACAGGTTTAGAGTTACATTAGCTGTTCCACATGAGGAGCATATTGAGACTTGTAATGTGAACCACTTTGAATCCATTGACCACTAGTCCTAATTAATCAGATCTTGTACGCATGTCCAAACTGCTTCACAAAGTTATCGCCGTAAAAATTCCCCATATTAAAAAAATAATAATAATAATAATTCACTTTCGGGAATTTATGCTTTCTGTGATAGCCTCAGTTTCTCAGCAGATGTGTGGTTCAAATATTGAGGAAATGTGGACAATGCACATGTAATATCTGTTTCTAGTTGTCAAATACTTACATTTCCTCAAAGAAAAGTGGAAGTAGTAGTAGAAATGCAGCTGCTGAGTTTCACATGTTTTAACAGCAGCTCTGCATTTTTGACTAATGGGCATTTAACTATTTTTTTTTTTTTCCATTAAAATACTAGGCACATGAGCTATTTTTTATTTTTTGCTCAATATTACTTTTTGCTTCTGGTTGAACAAAAGTCAGCTGAGCAGATATCTCTAATTCTATGGTATTGTTATCATAAAAACATGTTACATGAAGCTTATTACTATGAAAAATTAGTATTCTGTTTAAACCAAGTGCACTCTCTATACCAAACTGCATGGTTCATTGTTGCTGTTGTTTGTAGAAGAATACATGTGCTGTACCTTTAGTATGTATCTTTCATCTGGAAAAGTGAATAATTATACCTTTAAAAATATTTCAAGGTACATAACTAGAGATTAAGGACCACCGATTTACCTTTTAGAGCTTTATTCAAAAAGCGTTTGAGGAAATGAGTCCAATGAGTCCTTTAAAATCTCATTAATAGACCACATGCCTATACATACTAGATACAATACATGTGTAACAATGGAAAGTGCCATTTGTTAAATTTATTTCTGAGAGTGTACAGCTATGATCGGTGCTATGATGTACAAAATATAAAAAGGGCTACTAATTCTGACTAATGTCTATGAAGCATGACCAGACATTTGTGGATGACAGGCAGGTGACATCATCAACATATGAATAATTGATCTGTTATTTTAATCTGTTTAGTTGTTCCTGTCACTGAACACCTTAACCATATTGACTGCATGTGAAATGTGACTCGAAGCTATGAAATTCATTCCTGCTTCTCAGTGTGGGGCGAAATTGGTTCCCATTTCAAACAACAGCATGGAAGAAGTCGGGAATATTTATAATGAGCGCATCTGACACTTATAGACACTCTGAGTAAGTAACACAGAGCAGCTGGGTGAGTCATTTGAAGCATGTCGGAAAAGGATTTACACTTGGCCTGATGTTGTGGGGGAGGTCTGTAGAACTACCGAGAACCCTGGATTCCAGTCATTCCACTTGGCTTTGAAGCTTCATCAGAACTTCTCTCTGAACTCCACTGAATGGGCTAGGATAGCACTGCTGCCGCAATGGAACTATGCATTTTAAGCAATGAACTGGAAAACCAACTCTTTCAGCATGTTATCTACTCCCAGCTACTCAGGGTTATCAAGGCATTTTGTCCAGGTAGTCAACAAAACCTTTTTTTTTAATGACTAATATTGTCCATTCCTGATAAGCGAAAGAAATCTGACTGTAAATAAATGATTAACAGACAGTAAAATGAGTAACACTTAATATACATAGAACTGGCTGTCATGGGCACTCATCAATGCAAATTCAAGACTTTTGCAAAAGTCAACTTGCATGAATTTTAAAATGGTTATGTTTGGGTTGATGATGTTTAAAATTGCATTTTATAAAAGTCTGAAATTATTTAAACCACATTTTAAAACAGTGTTTTGTCTCTTTGTGGCATTTGGCAGATGCCCTTATGCAGAGTGACTTACAGAAGTGTGAAATGACGTTACATTTATCTCATACAACTGAGCAGTTGAGGGTTAAGGGCCTTGCTCAAGGGCACAGCAGGACCAGCTTGGTGGCGATTTGAACTCACAACGTTCAAATTAGTAGTCCAATGCCTGGGCCAGAATTACACAGATCTGCTGAGACAGTCTACCAAACTGTAAGTAATCCACTGATCTATTGAGCTGTTTGGCGACACTGAGTCAGCTCATGATGTGCTGGTGATGTGATGGTGTAAGGAAGCCCAATACAAAGTGGAGTTTTCCAAGACTAGCATGACCCAAAGTGTTTTATTCCTCAAACATAGCAATGTGCCAATGATGACATATTCATTCAGTAATGATTGGCACAGCATACTTTTTAACTGTTTTTATCAAGACCTTTAAGGTTTGATCATTTAAAAAAAAGTAGACAGTTATCACTTACATTAGAGCAGCTATGAACAATCATTCCCGCACCAGTGTCATGTCACTGACAAACAAAACCCTTCTGTCCTAAAGAATTTCCTATGTCAGCAAACTTAAACTTACAGCTTTACCTGTCTGTTACAAACCACTGACACAGGAGACTCCTACAAAAAAATGCTAAATGAACATCTCTTCAGAAAACTTATATCCATATCAACAATTACACATTTTTTAATCTGTTTATGTGCTTGTCCTTGTGTTAATTGCTACTATAGGAATGATAACAAATGAGCTCATTAATATAAACCTTATAACCAGAATTTCTGCCAGAGCTGCTGTTCTAAAAAAATGAATCAATAACGTCTAACCAATGAGATTTTAGAATTGAACTGCAACTGAGCTATGTGAATACGGACCATTCTGGAAGTCCAAGCTATTTCGCTTAAAGCATGGGTTATGTCCTCAAAACTCTTCAGGGATTGTATTTTCTGCCTACATCTCTGGAACATGTTTTGGATTCACAGCAGACTCCATTTACCATCAGAGGATGTGATGAATTTGTCATTCTGACTTCTTTCCTTTAGTAACGATAATAATGTCTGATGAAATAATAATAAACAGCAAACAGTTCCTTCAAAGATAGATAAATATCCAGTAAGCAATAATAAATGTAGGCTTTTCATTATCTGTTTTTATTACTCATGTTACGTCTTTTTTATATTGTGATCATAAGCATGTGGTATGTGAGAGACGTGGGAATGGACTCGACATGAAACACTTATTCTCAGTTTACACACCAGCTGAACCTGTTTTGGATTTGAAGCTGCAGCACATGTCAAGAACATATAGTGCCCTCCATTAATATTGGCACCCTTGGTAAATATGAGCAAAGAAGGCTGTGTCTTTATTGTTTAACCTTTTGATCTTTTATTAAAAAAAATCACAAAAATACTCTGCTCTCATGGATATCAAACAATTGCAAACAAAACACAGGTTTATCAAAAAAATATCTTTTGCCATTTTTTTCCCATTTAGTGAAGCTCAACAACCTTTTGCTGCACATCACAGCTATATTCCTTGGTCTAACCCACTGTTATGATTACCTCTGTGAAACAGGAAGTCATGGCTGAACAATTTCCTGTTCCTAGTCACCCAGGTGGACAAAAAAAAAGTAAAATATAAATGGGAATATACTTCAAATATATTTTTCTCATATGAATTCATGGGGTGCCAATAATTGTTTCACACCTATATTTAACAAGGCTTTTTTTTGTATAAAACTATGTTGTGTTTGCAATTGTTTGATATCCATGAGAGCAGCATTTTTTTTTAAAACAAAAGATCAAAAGGTAAATAAAGACAATTTTTCATTCTCTTCTTTGCTCACATTTACCAAGGGTGCCAATATTAGTGTACGGCACTGTATACTCAGTCAAATGGTCTTGGGTAACCCACACTATCATTAAAAACTGCATGAGAAAGGATTCAAGTCACAATACTAACAAAAATTTACACCAATCCTTTCTCCAAAAACAAACAAACAAAAACAATAAGGCCATATCTTTATTTATGTCCAATTAAGTATGTTACTGCTTGGCAAATTATTCCCTGCATGAGCTTCATATAGCCTGTATTAGTACTGTAGGTGAAAATATAAGGGTATTTTCAGAACCATCAGTACAATTGCACTTATGAAAAGTGATCATAAAGCTGCTGCCTAGAACACAATTAGAGAAAGAACCCTGTAGGTTCACAACTGTGTGTTTTTGCTTTTACACTACTGTAAGTGTAGAAAGTGTGCCATTTTGTGGTGAGTAAAGTGAACTACATCCTAATGATAATGTATTCCTTTGTAGGATGGTGTACAAAAAAATACTAGAAAAAAAAAACTAGTAGGAAAAAGTGTTTGGAGAAAAGGTAAGTTTTAAGTTCTCTTTAAATGAAAGAAGGAAGTGTGGTTATACAGGTCCTGGCAGATGGCATGCCAAAGTATTATGGCTGGACAATGTTGGGGAGCACATAAAAAGCAATTTTTGTGCGTGAACTGATATTCATTTCAAACGAAAGCATAAAAAATTATACCAATATTGTGAACGTTTGTAGCAGGTTAACAGTAATCCCGTCTATAACTGAAAATGGTGTAATTTTAGATAGATGAGTGTTGGGTCCAGCAAATACAATATCCATTTTGTCAGAGTTTACCTTAAAGTTGGAGTCCATCCATAATTTCTGATAGTGTCATCTGCATTATAGTGGAGGCTAAGACAGATTTTGCCAAAGACCTGGCCAAGGAGAAGCAGATATACGGTGAAAAGAAGGTGATTGTCGACTGACCCTTGAGAGACGTTTTGTGTGTCAGGGGCAGTAGAGGATTTATGTTTTCCAGTGGGTATAAAGTGAGATCTATATAAATGATAAAATACAAACCAGACATAAGTCAAGCCAAAAAATACCAAGAGAGGAAAGGCAGGAAAGCAGAATGTCATGGTTATCCATGTCAAAAAGCAGCAATAAAGATCTAACAGAATAAAAATGTTGATGGCACCAGCATCAGTCATTTATGACTCTTAGAAGTACTGTGTAGAGGATAGAGAAAGGCTCAGAGAGATTGTTGTCTTGTCTAGAATTGGACAGATGATGAAAATCACCTGCCTATAATGAAAAGTTGCACAAAAAAAATGTGAACAGTTCAATAGCCAAGAAAACACCTTTTCATCCGTTACTGCTGATACTGATGCAGATAGCAGCATAGAAATAGATGCAATATATTATGAATGCTTTTGAGCATTATTCTCAACAACTCAAATATTCAAATATATTAAGACATGTTGTTCGGTAAGTAAAACACAAGTCAATGTTTATATTGATTTAAACTATTTATTTATTTATTTATTTATTTTACTTCTAATCAGTAGCGTTTCCACTTCATTATACGGATTATGGTTTCATTTTGTATGTTCATTACTATTTACTTTTTTTCTTTTATGTTGTGGTCTAGTTTGGTGCTAAGTGAAGTGGCCAATCTACGCTTAGGTGTGTGTGTGTGTGTGTGTGTGTGTATGTGTGTGTGTGTGTGTGTGTGTGTGTGTGTGTGTGTGTCCAGTAGATGGCAGTCACATTTCATCTAGTGGCCGTCTTTTGGCTTCCAGCCAAGGTTCCCCATATATTCAAAATACATTCTCCTTAAAAAAATTATAATATTATTATAACTATTAATTTTATTATGACAATATACCCTGTGTGTACCAGTTGCACCAGATGAACCACTGAATTAGTCATTCTTACTGTAACTGCAGAAAAATGAACAAAATCCAAATTAACTCTGCTATACAATAAAGAAAGCTCTCATTTTGTTTTGATGCTTGGGATCACAATAAATTGAATTAAATAACATGAATTAAAATTTATTTTGTCAGTATATCTTCTCACAAAAAAATTTTCTTCTTCTTTTTTTAAATAAATAACAATTTTACTTCTAAATATTGCAATTTGTTTTGCAATGCTACTCATGATGGAATTAAGGGACATTTTGATTGGGATATGTTTTGAGCTGGTTTTAACTGACAGTTGACTTGGCAAGCCATCTGTTTCTCTGTGATTTTTAAATTGACAATAACAATTTGATTTGACTTTATGTTGATTAACATTAAAGAATCAGTCAAGGAGACAATAGTTACTAATGCAGATTTTATTTCCATAAATAATTTTGGTCAAAACTAAGCTATCTATGTCTTGATTTCTATTATACAGCACATTTTCAGCAGTACCACTGATCTTTTTACAACCAGACATTTGTTATTCATGCAAAGCCAAAGCAGAAATGATTCAGCTAAGCATCAACTATTGCTAAATACCCAGCCAAGGCTAACACTATAGCATACAGAATGTTACTGCTAATGTTGGCTTTACTTTAAATAGAGTAGTATTAGACAAAGAGACAACAGAATCTTTAGGTTCTGGGTACGTTGTTTACAGTAACAACCACAAGCAGAATTCAATAAGTTAACGTCATAAAATTAATAGCAAAATTAATATATGATTTACACAAACAATCACTCAGTCATTGCAGTTATAGACAGCAGCAGTCCTTGACTGCCAGTGGGGCATACACCCAAGATACTTACTTTTGATTTAACAAGGGAAATAATAAAAACAAAACAAAAAACACAAGTAAAGTATGCAAGAAACAACTTGGAATCTGGATCTCTACTAGCCAACATCGCAAACCATCATACAAGTACAAAAGATTACATGTATGAATTGATGGTGGACTAATCAGCAGCAATGATGTAAACACTACAACTTTTGATGGTGCATTATATAGTACATTACATCAGCAGCCTATTTGACAATACTGACTGATTCCATAAGCTCTTTTTTTCTCAAAATAAACACAATAAATTGCTGAGGTCAGTAAACAGAGATTACCGTTTCATCATGATAGAGACTTTAAGTAAACAAAAACCCCCAAACCATTCCAAATAAATAAATAAATGAATACAAATAAACCGCTAAACTAGTGACCTCAATACTGCATAAAAACAAAACTGGCTTTGTTACAGTGAGCGATCAGTTGTTATGATCTGTCCTTGATTGTCATCCAACAGTAGTGGCGCTACATATCAGTGTGCTGTAGGTGAGCTGAGATGTCGCAGATCATACTCAATTCAAGTTACATCATATAATAACATCTTGGATTACAGAGTGAAATCTACTTGATTAACATACAGACACATGTATACATCCACATTGTTTTGAAAATGTACATAATATCAGTCAATACCTAAACTTATATAATAATGTGCATTTTTGTTATCTGGAAACCATATTATTAAGCATTAAATGCGTAACTGTGGTTGAAAGTACCCTGCGTAACTGTCTTGTGTTCTACTAAACACAATAAATATCGCTGTCATAAAAACTAAATTCCTTGGAACCTTCTCATTGAGTTCTTGCCAGATCGGGACCAGTTCTGAATGATAAAGGAACCTTGTAGGTTATCCAGGGTTTACAGATCCACAGTTGCATATATAATAATTGTTGTATTTCACCCCTCCAAACCACCATCCTGGTTAAGAATCACCTGGATATCATATGCCAACAATATCATGAGGAACAGGACTCACATAAGGATTAACTGGAAATGTGTTAAGAGATGACTTCCACACTCACACCTCTAATGATAGCAGTGATGCCCAGGTATCGGCAAAACAGAGTTCCTGGAGTGGCATGCCACTTGAGAATCTTTAAATCATGCCCATGAGGAGGAGATGCTCCTTGTAAATTGGCATGTTACAGTAGGAGCTGGGCGTCTGGCACATGTAATGGCGTCCACCACACAGTGAGCCAGCCTCTGCATAGAAAAGGGAGTCATTTGTGTCTTTCCTCTGTTTCAAATAAATAGTTTGTAAGAGGAAGGGATGGCCAACATCATGCGAATGAATTATGTGGCCTCCTTCACCTCTATGGTGACGTCACCACAAAACCAAGAGCTGTAAAGTGTGCAAGGAGTGTGGATGTGTCCTAAATGGCCTGATCCGGGAACACACAGGAGCCAGTTGGCTGTGTATGACAGTATCCTGATGCCATTGGCAATCAGGGATGACAAGACTACTTGCATACATCTGAAAAATACCCATTGCCGAAGAAGCTGAAAGGTAGGGCTTTGAATCGAAATGTCTGCCTTGGAGGCAAACCTAAAAATGGATCTGGGTTCTGGGGCAATAGGTACATGAAAATAATGTTAACCAGTGTAAACCAATCCTGTGGTTTCATGACTTGGACTATATCTGTAGAATTCCTCATGTGAAAAGTGAGGGTCTTAAACCCTCTCAACCACCATCCTTCTCCTGAAGTTGTATTGAAATGTAGGGTCTTTGTTTCTGATTGTGTGTCTGTCCAGAAGAGAACAAATTTCTTGGGTCAGAGCAACAATGTTGTAGGGGTCTGATTTCTACTACCGCCTGACCCCAGAGAAGGTTGGGTACTAGCAGTGGAACTGAAGTTTGTATACCTGTGATATTGTCAGCAGGACCCACAGACCAGATGGAGTTGCAGTATTTCAGCTGTACCACATCCTGCTGCCAGCCTTCATGGATGTACTTCAGTGGTGGTGGGTACTGTTTATGGTCTACCCCATGAGATAGATGGTGGGGGCATTCAGATGCCTGCTAGGGTCTAGAGAGCATGCCTCTCCATGCTTAAAGCGTGTGCAAGACAGGCCAAACCCTTGTGGGCATTGTAACACAGAAACAGGTTGCTGTGACCAAAAAGTGGCAAGAGTTCCATTCAGGATTCTAAAACCTATGTTCTTCTATCCAGGGCTTTTTGGTGGCATACAGGGCAGAATTTGTTAAGTTGAGAACAGATTGTGCTAGCCACACTCAATGCCGTGCATGAACCAAGTCATTTTGTGCTTCTTACCACTGGGAGCAAGGTGTCACTCAGCTCCTTTAAATAGTGATTGACTTCTGTAGATTGGAGTGATGGTATGACATAGCCATTGTAATACTAGTATTGGCGCAATGTTGTCATCAGTGTGTCTGTATTCAGTGCTTTGACAGCACACATCTGAGCATATGGCTTTGTATGGTGAGACCACCAGCAATACATGTGGCCCAGTGCTACCTGCTCATGATCTTCCACGTTTACTAGAACCGTCACCAGTGAGGTTGAGTAGGCTGTCTGTCCAAATCCCCCTTAGGCAATAGTTCACTGCAGTTCAACTGCTAGGTCATTATCATCCGGTAAGAATTTCCCTGATGAAGCTGTAGACATGGCATCTTCACATTCTTTGAAATAATGACAAGAGAAGATGACTGGCCATTGAGCCACAAGGATGGCTTCTTATGGTTATGCTCATCGTTATGCTCATCACCCATCACCAGATTTCGGCATTTGTGACTGTTTAGGCCGTGGTTGAGAGTCAGGTGAGCAAATCATCAGTATCGGCATTACCATGCAGTCAGCTGAGTGGACATCTGAGAAACTGCATCCTTAAGATGGTCATTGCTGAGGCACTTAGCACATAGCTGGTGCCCATGGGAACCAGTTTACAAGGGGTTCAGACACCATTTGCTCGAACAAGAGTCATGTTGCATGGCTTGTTTGACAAACCACTTGATGTAACATGAAAAAAGGAGAAAATCTGATCCAAGGGAAGAGACTAACGGAAAAGGGTCCCATTTTAGGGAGGGAAAACCGGCTGCAACCCCAGAGCTGCAGCATTATTGGAAATCCACCTAACTTTGAAGACTCCACAGTGAATAGCACATTTTACAGAGGGGAAAAACATTCATCTGCGTTAGTGCCACTTAGTGAGTGTAGAGAAAATAATTCAATAGTACAAGTTCATAGATTGTTGCAAATAGCACAGTGAGTAGCAATGATAAGGGAAGGCATACTTGAAATTTTTAAGTGTTCTACAAAAAAACTCAAAGTATGACATAGGTATTTATTGAAAAATACTGTGTCATATGTTACTACATGACTTTGTTGGAAGGTCTCGGCATGTGTTTACATGTGTAAGATAAGAAATCCAGGTTATTCTCAGTGCATCTAGCTGTTAGGAGGGGTGAAATAGAATTCACTATCTATATTATACAAAGCTAAGCTGTTTACATGCAACTGTGATTTAACATGTAACTTAATGTTCCTTATGTAACTTAATGGCCTTTCTGATTCCCATAATAACCATTTGTGTGTTGTGTGTAATGTTTCATATACATAGAAATGATAAGGTTTGAAATAAACTTTGCAAAAACATCTTGGCCCATCATGTGTTTGACCCATTATGTGCAAGATTACGTTGATACAGCAAAACGTCAGTAAGACTGTGCTTGCTTAGGCAGTGTGCTCATTTTTTTTTTAATGGTGACAACATACTGTACATGGTATTTCTATATGTTATGTGCAGTGTTCTTCTGGAATCTGTAAGTTTAGTGGTTAGCATGTTTGTCTCATGACTCTGGGGTTGGGTGTTTGAATCCCACCTCTGCCCTGTGTGTGGTGGTGTTCTCCCCACATTTTGGGGGTTTCCTTTCCTAGTCCAAAGACATGCGTTGTAGGCGGGTTGGCATTTCCAAATTGTCTGTGGTGTTGGCACCCCATCCTGGGTGTCCCCTGCCTTGTGCCCTGAGTTTCCTGGGATAGGCTCCAGGCTCCCCTGCAATCTTGTGTAGGATAAGCAGTATAGAACATGGATGGATGGATGGAAAAAACTGAGGTATAGTTTAGTTTTTATAATTCAAATAGCGTTTCAGGTGCTATAGATAGTACCTTCAGATAGTGTTTCTCTTCAGATAGCTTTTCAGGTGCTATACTGTTTTAATCTAAAACTTAAACTGACATAAACTGCAATCTAGGAGTGAAATGCTATCAAATGTCAATATTTTCTGGTGGTACATAAATCAGTTTGGAAGCACTAAATTCATTTCTTGTTTGATGTGGACAATTTTGTATTAATTAACAAAAAGACTAGTAAATAGCACTGAGGAAATGTCAATACTGCAGTAGGCAGTTTCAGAGACTTGTGCTTCATTAAAAATAGCAGAAAGTGGCATAAAAACATACTAAATTTAAAAATAACCTAAACTAAAACATAAAAACATACTGAATTTAAAAATAAACTAAATTTTAAACAAAAACTAAATTATTTCAAAATTATTCATGTCCACTAAAAATCTTTCAGCCCCTCACTTATCTACTTACATATGAATAAACATCCCTTCAAGCTCTAGGATGATTATTTCTGGCTTTTAATTTTAGTCTTGTTAGTATTATATTACAAAAAAAATAGTCGCTTCAGCACCAGTGGATTCTTTAAGCTCTTTGTATCTGGGTTCTGGGACTCCAAAGGAAACTGGAAAACAGGTACAACAGTACCTACTGTGCAAATAAGACTATATATTGTATAGTGTATACAAATAAGACTATATATTGAATTTATATATTGTATTATGTACAGTATCTCACAAAAGTGAGTACACCCCTCACATTTTTGTTAATATTTGATTATATCTTTTAATGTCACAACACTGAAGAAATGACACTTTGCTACAATGTAAAGTAGTGAGTGTACAGCTTGTGTAACAGTGTAAATT
>JANDJT010000199.1:21614144-21626839 GCA_024331685.1 Stegophilus panzeri | reverse complement strand
ATTTTGAGCCGACTTTTCTTGTGCTTTTGGGTCAGTAGTGGTGTATGTCTTGGAGTTCTGGCATGGAAACCTTCTGCATTTAGTATGCGCCTTACTGTGCTCACTGAAACCTCAGTGCCTTTTGCCACCATGTCTTGCTGCAGGTCTTTTGCAGTCACTCAAGGGTTTTTCACAACCTGCCTTCTCAGAAATCTGGTTGCAGCCATTCATAGCTTCCTTTTTCTGCCCCGTCTAGGTATTTAATAGTTTTATGTCCCTAGCCAGTTCAGGTATTTCATACGTTTCAGTTCAAGCAGCTCAAGATGTGCTTGAGACAACACCTGTTTTGCATATTTGTGTTAGGGATTCTATTCAGGGGGTTGAATAATTTTGTAACTGGAGAAATCATTATAAGTTACATTTTCAGTTGAATTTGGGGAAACTACTTGAAGCATTTGTTGTGTTGAACTATTTCAATTGCTTTTACTTGATTAGTTCACTGCACATTCGCCTCACACCTCCAGGGTTGGGGGTTCCCACGGTGGCCCTGTGTGTGTGGAGTTTGCATGTTCTCCCCATGCTGCAGGGGTTTCCTCTGGGTACTCTGGTTTCCTCCCCCAGTCCAAAGACATGCATGGTACATGGATTGGCATGTCCAAATTGTCCGTAGTGTATGAATGGGTGTGTGAATGTGTGTGCACGGAAGGAGCCTCCCCTGGCGCACCCTGGGCAATGTTCAGTATCATACTACTGAGCGGCTAATCCTTCTACCACGATGGTTCCACTATGAAGTGAAACCTCGACATGAAAAGAAGAAGAAGTTCATTGCAAGCAGCTGAAAGTCTGTAAATTTTGACAGTAAACCTGATTTGTAATGGGGCTTGAATAATTTTGATTGCAACTGTACATAGAGAAAGGCTGACGATGGTGATCATGTGGTGATGATGGTGGCTCAAGAAAAACATCATTCATCCATTTTCTGTGCCACTTATCCTAAACAGGGTCCGTGGGGAAGCCTGGAGTCTATCCCAGGGAACTCGGGGCATAAGGCGGGAGAGACCATGGATGGGGTGCCAATTGCAGGGCACAATTGCACACACAGTTACACACTACAGAGAATGTAGAAATGCCAGTCAGCCTACAATGTATGTCTTTGGACTGGAGGAGAAAACGGGAGTACCCGGAGGAAACCCCCGAAGCACAGGGAGAACATACAAACTCCATGCATACAGGGCGGAGGCAGGATTCAAACATCCAACCGGAGAGGTGCGAGGCAAGCGTTCTAACCACTAAGCCACTGTACCCCTCTCTAGAAAGAATCGTGTTTCTAAATCAGAGATGCTGTTTAATACAACTACATCATCCACAAGCTTGGGTGGTTTGTCTTAACGCTGCTCTCCTTTTAAGTAAATAATTCCCTTGATCTTAGTGACCATTTGCTGACTGGCTGTCCAGGGGTGAGATCATGGCCCACCTTCGCCTAGTGCAGGAGGAGCTGGCAAGAGAACCCAGGGAAAATCTTGCTCTTAATCCCACCGTGCAGCTACTGACAGTCCTCTGATTTTATGCCACTAGTCTGCCACTGCAGCACTGAAGCACTTAGCAAAGCTGCAGTTTCCAGATCTGTGCATATAATCACAAAAGCCCTGCTGCACTATACACAAAGGTACATACAATTTCCACACACTGAGGATGGATTGTATGAGGCCAAGGTCAGTTTTCATGCCATTGGAAACATTCCAGGCATTATTGGTGCAGTTTATGGTACACTGATCCATAGAAATACTCCCAGTCTCTTGAGCCCTTTCTATATCTGCCATAAAGGCTTCTGAGCATTGAATGCACAAGTCATATGCAACAACCAAGGCCTCTTTACAGACATTGTGGCCAAGTGGTCTGGGAATACATGACTCCTTTATCTGGATCAATTCTGATGTGTCAGATGGCAAAGGATGGTGCATTCGCAGGTGGATACTTACTGGATGATCGCATGTGTCCACTCTGTACATATTTACTCACTGTGGTCTTGAATCCCCAAATTGAGGCTGAAGAGTGATACAACAACACACATCGGATGACATGCAGTGTTGTAAAGCGAGCTTTCAGTGCCTACAGAAATCATCGAGGTTGCTGAGATTTTCACCTGAAACTAGCTGTGCCATTACTGTTGTGTGCTATGTTACACAACACTGCGGTGAATGCTGGCATACACCTTCCCAAAGAGGAAGATGAGGAGGAAGATGAGTAGACAGAGGTAGAAAATGTTCCTGTTAAACTACGAGGAGAGAGGAGAGAGGAAAGACGAACTTGACCAGGCTGGCTTGGAAACATGAGTGCATATCGTGAGAAAAGTTTATACCTAATTTGTGTAGCCTACTCTTTTTTTGTGATATGTGAATTGTGTTTGTTGTTGGACTTTTGTTTCATAAATACACTCCATGCCATTTCCTGTATTGTTATGTTTATTGTTTATTCAATTTTCTCATTTTTACTTGGTTAAGTAACTCACCCGTTCAGAGGGCAATATAATTGGCACTGAAATGGAAGGCCTGGTAAACTGTAGCACCACCAGTGAAAGACATTTAGCTATAAAGTCTGGCCTTCTTCAACTGAACTAGCTCCTCATGGTGCCTCTTCCACTGTTGTAGCTCTTCATGTTTCAGCTAGAGCTGCTCTTTCTCTACCTGCTTTCTTTTTCAAGACACCCACAGGTATTTCATGGTGTAGCCTGCTCAGGTGAAGCCGTTTGACTGGGCTCTGCATAGGAAGCCCCAGGAGATGACCCAGGACTGGAGCAGGTGAAGGTTTTTCATGGGACGCAGGTTGTGAGGGTAGATGGGAACTCATTTGAGCACACATCTACCCCTCCAGAGATTCCTTCAGTTTTTGTTAAGCCTAGTATCCCCAGTACTCTTTCCTCTTCTGGGGTGAGGACTGGTGTAAGTAACTGCCCTTAACCAGTCTTTCTTCAGCCCTTCCCTCTTCTTTTTGCTAGACAGTGGAAGTTATGCCATTTTTCTTATATCTGTGCCTTTTAAAGACATCTTAGACACTTATGTTGCTTACAGTTTTGTCTAAATTCTTCTTTTTTTTTGCATTTGTTGATGTGCTATGAGCTTTGCAAAGGATTATGTTTTTTTTTGTTTTTTTTATTTTGAGAATTGTTATGGAATTACAGCAATATTATTGTTTGTGTGCATCAGGCAAAGGGGTGATGAGATTTTTTTTATTATTATTATTTTGCTGTCTTCATACAGTGATGCCTTGATACACTGTGCAGACTGCATACTTCATTCATCAAAAGAAGCTCTGAAACAGCAAGACTCTGTCTTTTTTTGATCATTCTTGAAGAGCCTTTCTTCTTTCCGAATGGCCGTATGTCTGCTAATTTCACTATTGTCCTTGAGAAAGATATGCATTTTTCAATACCACAATTTCTCTTAGGACTGCATCAAAGCTTTTGTTAGGACCATAGCATATGACCATATTTCTTGGCTGAAAAAAGCTCTCAGACCACTTCTGTTCCCTAGTAGCATAACAGAAATGCCTAGTTCAGCCATGAGTATGTGCTGATTGGCTCCCTCGACGCCAACGTAGCAGCCTATCATCCATGCTTCTCTGCCCAAGTAACCTTTTATTATCCCGACTAACTCGCTGGCTATGGCCTGCCCTCGCTACGAAATTAGGCCAGCAAACACTGACAATCCATTATAAAATGCTCATAAACAACACTTGTAAATGCTAATACTCACTGATAAATGCAATAATGATGGATAAACACTCATTATGGCCGGTAAATGCCAATAATGGCTAATCTTCGCTGCTAATGGTAAACTATGGTAACGCCTTGCGAACAGCGATTATCGCTGGCAAATTCCCATAATGGCTGACAAATTCAACATACATCAGTAAACACTTTTAAATGCTGATTACGACTGGTAAATGCCGATAAATACTGATAAACACTGATCATGGCTGGCAAATACTGATAATGGCTGACAAACGCTGATAACAAATGCTGGAAATTGCCGATAAATGCTGATATACACGATAATGGCCAGTAAAACGCATATAATGGTTCACAAACACCAATAATGGCTGGTAAACACTGTCTAAGACTGATAAACGCTGGTTAATACTGTTAAATACTAATTACAGCTGGTAAATTCTGATCATGGCGACAAATACTGATCATCGCTGGTAAGTGCTGATAATTCCTGATAATTCCTGATAATGGCCCATAAATGTGATAATGACTGGTAAACACTGATCATGGCTGGTAAACACTGAAAACACTGATTATGGCTGGTAAACACTGATAAATACTGACAATAGCTGATAAATGCTGATCAATCCTGATCATGACCGGTAAATTCTGTTAATAGCTGATAAATGCTGATAAATTCTGTTAGTGGCTGATGAAAACTGATCATGGCTGGTAAATGCTTATAAATGCTAATAATGGCTGATAAGCGCAGGTAAATCCTGGTAATGTGCTGATAAAACCCGGAAAGCACTGAGAATAGCTCATAAAATCTTATAAAAACTGGTAAATGCAATAAACGCTGGTAGTCGCTGACAAACTGAGGTAAAGGCTACAGGCCAGTGAACAACAGTAATCGCCAATAATGGCTGATAAAGGCAGATAATTGATGATAAACACTGTTAAACGCTGGTAAATGCTGATAAGGCCGACAAACAATGGTAAATGCTGATAAATGCTGCCAATGACCGACATATAAACACTGATAAACACTGGCAAATGATGATAAAGGATCATAAACGCTAGAACATAAAGGTTGATAAACATGATAATCACTAATAAATGCTCAAAATGGCTGATCAACTCAAACAAATGTGATAATGGCTGATAAATGCTGGAAAGGGCTGGTAAATGCTAATAATGCCTGATAAACGCGGCTAAATGCCGGAAAACCCTGTTTAACACTAGTCCGCCAAGACTAAACCTATTTACACTTCATACCTATCTATAAAAGCTCATTATCTCACTCTGAGAGTTGTCATGACTGAAATGTCAAGTGTAGCAGCCTATCAGCCACACTTCTCCGCCCACGTAACCTTTTATTATCCCAACTAACTCATCAGCTGTGGCCGGCGCGAACTACAACATTTGGTATCCTACCCTCCTCCTACCCAGCACCACCGGCTACATCTGTTACGGGGGGGGAGCTGGGGGGCTTCCTCCTTCAGTATCCTTTGCAGTAGCATGCTTCTCTTCTTTTCTATGGATGAAAGAAGTAGTCTCCTTCAACCCCAATCCGCATCCAGGATGAGAACCTTGAGACACTGAGTGACAAGTTGGGATAGAGAGTAATCATGGACAGCCTCTACAAGAAGAGGCCAGAGCCAACTGTATATTCAGCAGAGGCGGAGGTCCTTTGGTGTACATGGAAACCTGCCGTGCACATTCTGTTGTGCCGAGTGGCATCTTTATGCAGTTGTGTGCTGAAGCAGCAGCATCACAGGAAAGGCCACCAACAGATTCAATAAGGTCATTAAGAGGGCTGGCTCAGCTCTAGACTGGACACAGTGGAGATGGTGGTGGAGAGCAGAGTTCTGGCCAAGCTCTCTGCAATCACGTAACACCACTCCCACGCTCACCATAAAACAGTCAGTGTGTTGCAGTGCACACTGAACATCATTTGAATTAGACTAATTCATAAACTGTTGTTCATGAACATTTGTATTGGTTAATAATTGAGGATGTGTTGTGTGAAAATTCATTATTCAGTTTATTAGTGCATGATTTGCAACATGTTACACCTGAATGTTCTAATGTAGTCGAGTATTCTGAAGGCACTAATACTAATAATATGTAGTATACACTGTATAAACTTTCTTTGTGCTTTTTAGTTTCTAATTAGGGATAACTAAAACTCTACTTTAAGGACATAGAAAACATTGTAGTATTAATGACTTATTCGAATTAAAGTTTAATTCATAGTTATTAAACCATTTACGAGTGTCTAATTTACTGAACAAAGAACAAGACATTAATTAACCTCTAACACATTTTCTTTAAATAAAGTGTTACCAGCCTTCATTACCAAGAGCCGTTGCTTTATCCCTAAGTAGGTTAACTACTCATTTCTGTAACTGGATACTTGAGGTTTTGAGAGAAATCTAGGATCAGGAGTGGAGTGAGGGTGTCAGAACAGAGAGGGTGTTAATTTTTGAGGGTACAGCTAACTGTGAACTAGTGGTTGAGGAAAAGGTTTGTGAGGGACACAATCAGTGCAGTCAAAAATGTAATTCCATTTTCGTGTTTTAGTACTGGAGTTGTAGTTGCTGTAGTGTGTGTGTGTGCGTGTGTGTGCGTGTGTGTGTGCGTGTGTGTGTGCGTGTGTGTGTGCGTGTGTGTGTGCGCGCATATTTGTACCTACCGTCAGTGATCAGAGCTCTGCTGGTCAACACCCTCCCCAGCATGAATTTGGCAATGGCCAGAATGACACACAGTACCCCACTAACAATAGATACACTGAAGAGGAAATCATCCTGAAAGTAAAAAAATATATATTTAGTCTTTTACTGACTTTCATGTAGCACTAAAACAGTGTATAAATGTACATGATTGAGGTATGAAATAATATCTATATCAGTTGCTGCAGCATATTAATGTAATGTGTGATGTCTAATGGATTTTAATGGATCTTAAGGATTCCACACTGCTTGATATTTCTTGCTTTGCTTCAAATATTAGTTTTCCCTGCTCATAAAGAGGTTAATGGACTAATGAGGTGAGTCAAGTGTTGGAAGAGATACAGAAGGAACAAAAGGCATGCACAGAAAGCTGACACTGCTGAGAAGAGTTTAAAAACATTGTCGTCTGTTAATTTTCCTTTCCTAAAGTTTCCTGTTCGCTCTGTTAGCTGTTAGAAAAGGCTAAAGCGTCTCATTATTCATGAGCTCAACAATCATTTCAGGATCACGAAAGGCAGCAGTCAATTTAGTCAATTTTGTTCTGTTTGCTTGCTTTTTAAACTTTTATTTAGTATTATATGTTTTTACCACAATAACCATGGCAGACAGACAGATTTATTGATTTACTATACATAGTTCTTTCCAAGTAGCACCAAAGAAATATTGGCACAGGAGAAAAAATAAAACAAATTGTATAATATTAAGGATGAAATATAACCACTTAGGCTACCTGTCATGTCACAGCAAGCCAGTGACTATATTTCCAATCCTGCACTGCGGCCTACAAACATGGCCGCCATTGACTGCAATTCCCAGAACACTCATTCATTCTAATCACGCACACCAGCATCCAATCTCACACACAATCACACCACAGTTTAAATGGACTTTCGAGGTATTCACTCTTTGCGAAGTATTGAGTGTTATCACCATACCAAGCGTTTGTACCCTGTTCCTCATTTTGATTCATGTTCTTTGATCTTGTTTCTGGTTTCTCGTTCTCGATTCTTGCCTTGCCTCGTTTATTCCTGTTTGCAGATGGCCTGACCCATTGCCTGTTTTTGACCACACTATTGTCTTGTGATTTGGATTTGTCTGTCTGCCTCTCTTTATTAAAAGCTCTTATCTGCACTTTATCCGTCCTAACCTCCATTACGGTAAATACGTGACACTATCTAGCATTTATATCAATGTAAAAAACATGACAAACTGATGAAACAATGGACAAAATGCTATCAATAACCGATCAAGTCTGAAAATGCTTCTGTTTTACATTCTTTTCTAATTTAATACAACAATTTTCATTACAAATTATATTATTGACAGCAGCTTGTGAAAAGTAAAATCTTTGGAATATTTCCATAAATTACAATTTCCGAGTTTCTTAATATTTGGTACGTCCCCTTTTTGCTTTAATGACAGTGAGCCCACACATTTTTGTAAAACCTTATGATCCATTTTAGATCAAATCTAAATTTCGTCTGAACCCGTGCTTCAGTTGAAGAGATTAGACATGAGGAAAATCTGAGCTTTTGTACAAAGCCGTTAACACGATCAATATCACACATTTGCTTACATTTAAATAGGGACCAAGAAATAATGCAGAATCCTGAATATTAAATATTTACTTTCTTTGATTTACATATTTCAAAATTCTACTTTCTGTTTAAATGAAACAGAAAGTTCTAAACTTTCCAATTTTAAATGAAAAAAAGCCATAATAATAATAATAATAATAATAATAATAATAATAATAATAATAATAATAATAATAAATCCCAGATTTTCAATGTGGTCTCAGACTTTTGGACCCCACCAATATAGTTATGTGAATGTGAACATATAAAGGTTGTGAACAAAATAAAAACCCACAAAATATTGCAACTGAGGAATGTTTTGAAATAACACACTGATTTTATAATACAGTAATATGTATTATATGTATTATATGTATCAAGTGCTATTTCAGTTGATAATATTAGCATTTGATGATGGGTAATGCTAATACTAGGTATTCTTAAGGAGCCCCTCTTGTGGTCTAATCAATGAACGTCAATCAATGATACTGGCTTCTGAATGCTTGGTTGTTGGCTGTTCCATTTGTCTCCATGTCCTGCCAGATTAGTCAGCTTGGGAGGAAATGGAGATAAATTAAAAGCTGAAAGTTCTGCCTTTGATAAGTCATCTGTGCTACAAAGAAGTTCTAGCCATACAGCAGATTTGGTGCGAGTGCCTACTGTAAAAATTGCATGATCTGCAGTTCTCATGATGTCACTATACTGTATGTGTTTTAAATACAAAGAAGGCTGCAAATATTAAAGTAAATTACATCATTTTTTTTTGCTATGACAGGATAGTATTTTGCATTTCATATATGTACACTTCCCATCCTTCAGTGGAGATGGATGCTCAGTTGATCATATGGGTGTTACAGTTGCAGTCAAACACAGTCTTAAATGCATCTCTGTTAAAATATATGTCATGAAAGAGAAAATATAAAAGAATCCTAAAGTAAATAAAGTAGTTTGTTTCTGATCCATCCATAACATCGATTTGCCTATTCTTTGGCATGCACCAACTGTTTACCATTTGGGACAGAGCCCAGCATTGCTTTCTCCTCTATTACATCTCCATTTACCTCTCGCGCTGAAACATACGCAAGGACAGCACATTTTCTCCGTCCTTCACTTGTATACTCAACACCTCTGTAAATCTCTCTGGGCCAAAAGGTGATAAGGAATACACAGAAGAGGCTGTTATCAGTGCGAATCCTCTGGTGTTGAAGAAAGACAGCATAACAAGAAGCACACAACCTTGATGTGATAAAGGCTGATTGCTGGTAAGGAGGAAAAAGGACCAGTGAAATCTGTTTGTTAACAGCTGAAAATCTCCACGGTTGACAATGATGTGTCAGACTGAACTAGATTAACACTCATTAAACACAACTGAGCAAAGGTACTTGGTTTACTTCTACAGCATATCCATCAAAATCTGAAATCACAGTCCCTGTGGGAGTAAGCTGTTTTCCCCTGTCGTCTCTCCTAGCTTGAACAAATGTGTCTACCACCCTCCCACGCAACAGCTAAGAAACCTATTCCAGTCCTATATTATTAATCTGCACTAGGATGTTCCCTGAGTCTGAGTCTTGTCTGGCAGGCTTTCATACTTGTGTTTGTGGTAAAAAAAAAAAAAAAAAAGAAGAAGTAATTTTGTTGAACTGAACAAAGAGTTAGCTCAAACGCTCATGTCAAGACTTTTTTTTTTTGGATGTCCCTCTATTACAAACCTGTCCCAAACTTCAGGCTTTTTCTTGGACGTCTAAGTGTTTCTTAAGCAAGGTATTTCTCTTTTATGAATTTATAAAATTATTATTATTATTTCAATACATCATTCAATTTTATTTGTATAGCACTTTTAGCAATAGACAATGTCACAAAAAAGCTTTACAGAAATCCAGATGTGTGTAGATGTAGATTTAGATCCCCATTGAGCAAGCTAGAGGCGAAGGTGGCAAGGAAAAACTCCCTGAGAAGAAATAGGGAAGAAACCTTGAGAGGAACCATGACTTAAAATGGAAACCATCCTCTTCTGGGTGACACTAGATAGTGGTATTATAACCAATTACAGCATGAGCACCACTGTCTTTATGATTACAGCAGCAGCTCTTAGGTACAAGTCAAAAGTATCCAGTTCAGATTATTCTGTGAAGCAAGGGTGAGACTTGGGAATATACATTTTTGGGAAGTGCAAATATTTAGTCTATCCATGTCAGACTATCCAGAGCAATTTTTTTTTAAAAAAGTGTGTCATTAGTGCAGAAGCTCCAAGCAGGCGAGAGGAACCAGTCTTGAGAAGACTTCGTCTAAATAAATAAATCCACTCCAGTTTGATTAATTGTCTTGAACAGCTATTCAATAGATTCATTTTGACAGGTTGCTCAATACACAACACATTGATTATGTCAACCAAACATTCAGTGTCGCATAGACAGGCATTTTGGATTAATCAAATGAAAAGAATTGAAGTGGTTGAGGTTGCAGCTATTCTGCAGGACTCTCAATCATGCTGAGCATCCTGTGTAAATGTGGTTTAATGGGATTTTCAATGAATAAGAGGCCTGGTCAGGAATTGCTGCAATTTGCATGCTATTTTGGCATTGTAATAGCCTTTAAATTAGAAGATTAAGGGGAGGAAACAATAAGAAACAGGAAACTAAAATCTGCTTTAAAATAATACATTTTTACGCACAAGGAAAAAATATGAACAGCTTAATCTCTCAATGAAAACACTGTTCAGGTTTGTAGTCTTTAAAACTCCTTGGCCAAAAGTTTGTGAACACATGACCATCATAGTTATTTGTGCCTGTTAAACATCCCATTCAAGATTTAGTCCCTTTGCTGTTATAATAATCTCCAATCTTCAGGAAGGCTTTCCACTAGACTCCACTAGGCACTGATGTTGGCTGAGGAGGTCTGGGGTGCTGTCAGTGTTCCAGTTTATTCCAAAGGTGTTCAGTGGGGTTGAGGTCTGGGCTCTATTCAGGACACTCAAGATCTTCCAATCCAACCTTGGCAAACCATGTCTTCATGGAGCTGACTTTGTACCCAGGGGCACTGTCATGCTGGAACAGGTTTGGGCCTCTTGGTTCCAGTTGTATGCTTCCAACTTTGTGACTACAGTTTGGAGAAGGTTCACGTATGGTGTGATGGTCAGGTTACCACAAACCTTTGGCTATATAGTGTATGTGTACATTACGATGGATGAAAAATTGGGGCACTGATAGAGACATTTAAATTGTCCTACTCTTTGCCATCAAGCTATAATGGTGGAATAAACTGAACTTTTTGGCTGTCATACTACACACCATGTATGGAGAAGAAATGGCACTGCACATCACCCTTAAAACACAATATCAACAGTGAAGTTTGGAGGTGGAAGCATCATGGTGTGCGGCTGTTTTGCATTGCATGGTACTGGCAGACTTCATATAATTGAAGGAATGATGAATGTAGACCTTTTTTCCCGGGAGATTCTTGAGAAGAATCTGCTACCATCCACCAGGATGATGAAGATGAGACGTGGGCGGACCTTCAAGCAGGACACAGATCCAAAGCATATAGCAAAGGAAACTCTCAATTGGTTTCAGAGAAAAAAATCAAGGTGTTCAAAGAATGGCCCAGTCAATCACCTGACTTGAATCCAATTGAACAAGATTTAAAGACAATATATTTAGAAAAATGGTCCAAAATCACACCTGAATACTGCGGCTGATTAATTTTTTCATACAGGAAGCATCTGGAAGCTGTCATTACAAACAAAGGCTTCTCCACTAAGTATCAAATAAGTTTCAGTTAGCGTGTTCAATACTTTTGTCCTGTGTCATTCCACTTTATTACACATAACTTTATTTATGGATTTTAATGTTGTGAATTCTTTATGTTTCTGGATTTCTTGAGTTAATACCAAAGTCTGGTGAAAATTTCATGTGAATCTCCTCATTGGAAATATATTTACTGAAACAAATGTTGCCACGTTCAATACTTATTTTCCCCACTGTATGAATCTAACAAAAGGGTTAATAACTCTGCACTAAAACAAACAGGATCTGTGTTAGCCAGTACAGCATCCATCCATCCATTCAGTTTCCATACGCTTATCCTACATAGGGTCGCAGAGTGCCTATCCCAGGAAACTCGTGGCACAAGGCGGGGGACAGATGGGGTGCCAACGCATCGCAGGGCAAAATCACACACACATTCACACATTACAGACAATTTGAAAATGCCAATTAGCATGTTTTTGGACTGAAATACCCTCCCTACCCCCACCCTCAATATTCAACAATCTAAATTAATTAATTTCTAGTGCTTAATATTAGAGATGCACCGATGTATCGGCCGATAATCGGTATCGGCCGATAAAGGCTATTTTTCATGCTATCAACCATTGGCTGATAGTTTAAAAACATCAGATGATCAGGGCTGATTATATCCTGTCAATCAAAAGAGGGCGGGAAAACACATCAATTTCGTGCTGTTTGTAAAGAATATGTCTCTTGTGTGGAATGATGACAAAACTACAGTTTGTAAGGTCTATAAACTCTGCAATGCTAAAAGTTTACACCGGAAATGAGCAGCAGTGAAGCGGGAGTATCAGCGTCGAGTCTAATTTTATTTATTTATTTTTATGCCGCGCTGCATTAAAGGGCCAGTACACCGTTGAAAGATTTAAATGAAGATGAGTTGACAAAAAAGTATATATTGCACAGAAAAATA
>JANDJT010000199.1:21597034-21607394 GCA_024331685.1 Stegophilus panzeri | reverse complement strand
AAAAATGATAATAATGGTAATATGTACACTATGAACACATCAATGTAAGTACAAATGAATAAGAATATGAATATATACAGATGAGTAACACTTCGTTTATATACAGATAAGTGAAAATTGGAATATTTCACAGTTCACAGTAGAGGGTGAGCAATAGAAAATAATAAATGAATAAATGTTCATATTGCAGGATATTGTGAACGTGTTGGCTGATGATGCAAAAACAGCTAGCAGTGCCACATTATGTTGTTGTTGCATTAAAGAGTCTGACTGCTATAGGGATGAAGGACCTGCGGTAGCGCTCCTCCATACACTGAGGGTGCTGCAGTCTGCTGATGGAGAAGTTGCTCAGGGACCCATTATCTCATACAGGGGGTGAGAAGAGTTGCCCATGATTGATGGCAGCTTTGTTAACATCCTCCTCTCCCCCTCCTCTCCTCTCTATGCTGTCCAAAGGGCAGACCAGGACAGAGCTATCCCTCTTCACCAGTTTGTTAAGATGTTTCCTGTCCCTCTCTGTGCTCCTGACTCCCCAGGAGACTACTGCATAGAAGATAGCAGACGCAACCACAGTGTCATAAAAAGATTTTAGCAGAGTCCTGCACACACCAAAAGACCTCAGTTTTCTCAGCAGGTGGAGACGACTTTAGCCCTTTTTTATACAGGACAACTGTGTTTATGGACCAATCCAGTTTATTGTTGAGGTGAACACTCAGGAATTTGTACGTCTCCACACTCTTGATGTCAACACCCTGGATGTTCACCGGTGTAGTCCATGGTGGCCTTTGACAGAGGTCGACCACCATCTCCTTGTGTTGCTGGCATTGAGGCAAAGGTGGTTTAACTCACACCAGTTGACAAAGTCAGCGATGATCTCCTGGAATTTCTGATCATTCTCTTCTGCTACTCATCCAACAATGACAGTATCATCAGAGAACTTCTGCATATGGCAGCTGCTAGTTTTATGCCTGAAGTCCGCTGTGTACAGGGTGAAGAGAAAGGGAGCAAGCACTGTACCTTGTGATGCTCCTGTGCTGCTAACCACCAGATCAGACATACAGTGCTGGAGCCTCACATATTGTGGTCTGTCAGTGAGACAGTGATCCACGCAGCCAGATGGCGGTCAACTCCAGCTCCCAAAAGCTTCCCCCTAAGTAATGATGGCCGAATTGTATTGAAAGCACTGGAAAAATCAAAACAACATGATCCTCACAATGCTCCCAGTATTCTCCAGGCATAGCAGTGATCTGTGCATTAGATAAATAATGACGTCATCAACCCCAATGTCTGGTTGGTAAGCGAACTGTAGGGGGTCGAGCTCTGAGCTAACCAGGGTCCCCAGTTGTTGCAGTACATTCCTCTCCATGGACTTCATTAGGTTAGAGGTTAAGGCTACCGGTCTAAAGTGTTTGGGCTCCCTAAGATGCGCAATTTTGGGTACTGGATCCAGAACGATAGCAATACTGTGTGGTTCCTGGTAAAGATGCTAGTCTACTGGCACAAGCAAAAAGTGGAATGGGAAAATCTCAGTAACTGTACTGGGAAATATGTGTACACGATGAATTGTTTTAAATGAATCAATTCAGGCAAACAGTGCAATAATTATGACCATAAATGAGCAAGACCATCAATTGCTTCTGTTTCTAACTCTTCCTGTCACCACCAGTATTTCTATTTAACATAGCTTACTACAGATGTAAATGTCTTCTTCAGAGTGCATTGTTTGTTTCTCCTCTTCTCTTGTGAGTTGAGAAGTTTCCAGTTCTATTGATCTGTAAATTCTAAATCCACAGGCAATGTACAATGAGTCATAGCAGTACACCTGCCAGGCATCGCATGCAGCCCCAGAGCAGCACCATCCTCTCTGCATTGTTCAAAACCTGACTGATGGTATAATGTGTGACCTTGACTGGCATACTTGCTCTGGAATACAAATGAAGCTCTGAATGTTGAAGAGACTTTTATCTAGGCAGTAGATGCATGGCAAAGCTTGTGCATGCATAAGTCCAATGGTGTTTGTTTAGCCATGGCTCATTACAAAACGGTGAATGAGGATGTCCATAGCTGGAGAATCAATGAAAAAGACATTCAGTCTTTCAGTCAGTTTATATGTTGGTGGCTTTCCAATATAGATTTTTGACTGTTAGTTATGAGATCCCTTCAAAACATCAGCTACATGTACAGCAAATCTGATGTAAGATTCTTTAAATCTCTTGAAATATTCAGAAATACTTTGCTATTGCAGGAAAAAAAAAAAAAAAAGACCTTTGTGAATAGCTTTTGGGGCCAAGAGCTCTGGACGGCTAAAAGAGTATTTCTATCTTCACTTTCTGTTTCTCATGAGTATAAATCCTCCCTTTGCAAGTAATTGGTAAGATGAAACACCCAGAGTAATCACCTCGAGTAGCAAGAAAGCACTGAAGAAATCTTTGTCAGCTTCTTTAACTCTTAATAGCACAATCATTTGCTCAAAATGTCAGTTTTATTAGGTTCCAGGTACTGACTTCCTTATATCTAATTTGGGTGGGTTTCCTTCACATATTCATCACAAATTTGTTTCACAACCAATAATGATGCCTTTTTTGTGTTTAGGCATTCTTGTATTTTCTGCTCTTACAGTATGTAGGCTTCTTTATTGCATATCACATTTCATGTTTTTACTTGTGCATTGTTTTTCATTATGCATGTAATGTCCTTTAAATTTAGGAAGAATTTTGAAAGTCTGGAAAGTAAGCTCCCAACCTAATCTTTGCTGTCCGAGGCCTAATTAATGCTAAAGACTTAAGACTTAGGGTCTGTCCAAAAGTCAATGTATCTATGGAAATATATCATTTGATCAGGGAAGAAAAAATGATAATAAGAAGAATAATCTTGTATTTGTAACATTTGTATTTGTAGAACAACACCCTCACCTGCCAAGGGCGCTTTACAAAGAAGAAAATAAATCCAGTTTTGTTTGTATGGCAATTTTAACAACAGACATTGTCACAAAACCGTTTTAGAAATTCAGATGCAAATCTAAATCTCTAATGAGCATGCCAGTTATGACAATAGCAGCAAAACCTCCAAAGACAACATGAGAAAGAAACCTCGAGAGGAACCAGATTGAAAAGAGACCTATTGTCTCAGGGTGACACTGAATAATGGGATTTTGATTATTAAAGTAGATATTTTTTACCTCAACTTTGTAAAATGTTTTATAGCTTTGTAGGGAACAAATGTCCCTACAATGACAGGAATATCTGACAGTTTTGACCTTGCAGGGACATTTAGCTGGTCTTCATGAGGAAAAAAACATGGGGCTGAGCTTTTATTTTAAAAACTTTTATTTTAACCTTTTAACCTTTTGGTTACTGAGATTAAGGTTGTGGTAAGATTTGGGTGTGCTCATAGCATTTAGGTAGCAGAATTAACAATTATGTCAATAGAATTACAAGGACAGTAAAACAATCATGTGTGTGTGTGTGTGTGTGTGTGTGTATGTGTGTGTGTGTGTGTGTGTGTGTGTGTGTGTGTGTGTGTGTTGAGAGATCTCCATCTGTGTGAAGACTGTTAATGACCACAGTGAAAGTCGCCCACGACAGTAAGCCTCAGTCTCGGTGTCAGCAGAGGGCTGGGATGAGAGGAGTTTCTATTACAACATGGTGTGTGAAATGAATTTCAGCCGAATCCTTATGCTTCTCTGACTGATGTAGATTCTTCAGCATTATCCCTTTTATAACAATAAATCACAGATAAACATCATTATCATGATTTCATTTACTTGGGCTAAGATATTTCCTAGGGCAGCAAATGTGTCTTATTGTACTAGGTAAGAGTCCAAATCATCGTTTTATGATACCTGAAGTATTCATTCATGTTGTCTATTGTGTGTGCACTGGTAAGTTCACCAAAAATAGGTTATCTAGAAAACAACTGTACAACCAGATTACACAGATAATATCTATGATTCTTAATGATTTGGCTGGATTCCATATGAAATAATTGCATGCAGTTGGTTTGACTAGTTGAGAAAAGGCCCCTCCCTCTCCAGATCAGTAAATTTACCAGCCATTCATGTTCCAATTCCTTGTCACATTAAGACTCTCCACTGAACCTCAAGCAGACAAATCTGCATCTCCAGCATGCGGCAAGTGAAAAATTGAGCACTCTCCCACTGTCATCTTTAATAATTCAGGACCTACAGTGCTGGGTCATTCTGAGTGAGTGCTTCTTCCCCAGTAGGACAGAGTTATCTGCTTCCTCTCCATCCCTCTGTGTCTCCCCATGCAGCTCTGATTGTGTATGAAGGGAGATGACACTACAGAGTGACTTCCATTCACTTATTTTAATGCAAATTTGCACAATGCAAATGTCCTAATCAAAGGAAAATGCCTAAAATACATATATATGGCCAAAAGTTTGTGGACACCTGACCATCATACCATCATCACATATGTGCTCGTTGAACAACCCATTCCAGAGCTATTCCCCTTTGCTGTTATAATAACCTCCACTCTTCTGGTAAGGCTTTCTACTACATTTTGGAGCGTGGCTGTGAGGATTTGTGATCATTCAACTACAAGAGCATTAATGAGGTCAGTCACTGATGTTGGGTGAGGGGGTCTGGGGTGCAGTCGGTATTCCAGTTCATCGCAAAGGTATTCAGTGGGGTTGAGGTCAAGGCTCGGTGCAGGACACTTGAGTTCTTCCACTCCAACCTTGCCAAAACATGTCTTCATGGAGCTCACTTTGTGCAAAGGGCATTGTCATGCTGGAACAGGTTTGGGCCTCTTAGTTCCAGTAAATTGAAATTGTAAAGCTACAGTATACAAAGACATCCTGTACAATTGTGTGCTTCCAACATTGTGGCAACAATTTAGGGAAGGCCCATATATATATGGTTGTGATGGTCAAGTGTCCAAAAACCTTTGGCCATATAGTGTATCTCTTTGCTTTAAATGATTTGGAAAAGTATCGCTATCAAAATAAAATGGCACAAATAGTTACATTCAAAACCATAGGCTATGATACTATATTGTATCCTTTTGCAAGAGCCAGATAGCTAGGTTACTACAAAACCCAATTGGATTGGGAGACCAATAATGTACTATGAACTCCCATTAAAAATCCCACAGTGGGTGCTAATTTAACATGCAGTTGAAGACCCAATGGAAAATTTTCAGCAAATGTGGCATTTCGAATGGGGACACGACCACGGTGACCATTTGTAGAGTCATTCGGAAATGAAACAAGGAAGAAAGCATTTACTTCAAACGGGCCTTCAAAATGGTTGTTTTTAAAGGGAACAACTGATGGACACTTTGCTGTTGAGGTTCATTTGCACTGGTTTTATGCTGAGCGTTTAGCTACTGTATAAATGTATGTCAAGTCCAAGTAAGAAACATGAAACAGCTGAAAATAGCAGTGTGGCAAATGAGATCTTTTTACGAAATCAATGACCAGCAGCTCCTAAATAAAATTGGTGGCACCATGATTTTTGTTGTTGTTGTTGTTGTTGTTGTTAATGTTGTTGCTGCTGCTGCTTAGTCCATAGTCCATATCCAATAATTATCTTAAGTGTCAGTACACGTGTGGTAATATGATTATAAAATAACCTTAAGGTACATTCCAAATGGCCATTACTTTGACTCCTTAAAGAAGGGACCCTTCAGTCATCACTATGAAGTGTGGAGCCCTTTGGAAGGAGTATGGCACATGTAATCTGTGTCTGCGTTCAAAATGCACACTTATGTACTATGTTCTACGAAAAAATGCACAAAATGGCTATGGAAACCTGAGGTAGCAGGTTAATTCAAATACTATGTAGATTTGTAAATAGCCCAGGACTGTGTTTAACTTTGCTTTGGTTTTAAAAGCTGAAAGAACACATGCATTATGGAAAGCAGAAAACTCATTTAGGAGGATTCTGCTTCAGTCATGAGGTATGGAGGTCAAGAGTGCATGTTCTAGAGCAAAGGAGGACATGCTAATGGATTTTAGGTAGCACTTTCTAGTCTCACGCTGCCTTCCAAGGGCACTAATTCTTTATTAGGAACAGGCTGAAAGAAGGTTATCAGTGTTTGGATTCATGAAGAGTTAGATGAAACAAGCAATATTAGCAGACATAATAATTAATATTAAGAGGAAGAGCCTCCATATTGATGAGAAAATTAATAATTTCTGCAGGTATTTTGTTCAACAATGGCTAACAGATATCCTCTAATTGTTTTATAGTAATATTTGCAGAATTTGACTATGGAGCAAAAACAAACAGGATCCACATGCAGCTGTAGCCTATCTCTGCAGTTGTCAGTAAATTATATTGCTCTGGCTTTGTGATTGTTCTGTAGTATTTTCCCAGTTGAGAGTTTTATGTTACACAGTCTGGCTGGTTTGGTTCTCTACCACAAAAAACAAAACAACAACAAAAAAAAAATCCTCCGGGAAGAAAGAAGGACAACAAATGCAGAAAGAAAGGATGTTGTGACCCACTTTCCTGAACGATATCTAATTTCTACAAAGGTTGGAGAACTGGTTCTGGCCCAAAAAATGTTCCAAATGCAAGTTGTTAATAAGAAGCATTCCTTCAAACATTCATTCAAACAAGTATAATGGTCTTTGAGAAAATATAAAAGAACACATTATTTGAGTCAGTGTACCTTAATACTGCACCACAAATAAGTCACTAAAGAAAAGAACTGAAAGTAATGATTATAAAGAAGTACTGTGAAAACATATATTTGTTGTTTTGAAGGTGTTTTTTTTTAAAGCAACATGTATTTAAGCTAAGTATTTCTCTTGTACTCAAATAAACGTTATAAAGTATTCAATAAAAATACACTCAAAAAATGCACAACATAAATAAGTTTTTATAATTGTATTACAATGTGTTAATGTATTATAAGAAAACTTTTGAGTTTTCTCGCCATACATTCTCATCCGTAGTTATGGTAATACGGCTTTACGGACTGAAATAAGGATTTGCTAAATGGATTAGTCTTTAACCATATTATATTTGCTAATGTGCTTTGAATGTCTGTGCTGCCTTACTTTTTAATCTCCTTGGATTTGGATGTCTCACAAAAACACAAACTCAGTTATTCACTGTTGCACTGGAGCATCGTGTTGTAATCAGTATCTGTAAAAGTATTATCATTATTATTTTTTATTATAATTGTGTATTGTGTGGTCTTCAGCTGTTGCAGGCCATCCATCTCAAAGTTCAACATGTACTGTGTTTAGATATGCTTTTCTGCTCACCACGGCTGTAAATCCGTGAAAATCCCAGAAGATTAGCAGTTTCTGAAATATTCAAACCAGCCTACACCGACAACCATGCCATGGTCAAAGTCAGAGCCCACAATTTTCCCCATTCTGATATATGATGTGAACATAAACTGAAGCTCTTGACCCTTATCCGCATAATTTTCTGTATTACACTGCTGCCACATATTTGGCTGATTAAATAATTGCATCAATTATCACACAACAGTCTATTAATAAAGTGGCCTGTGAGTGTATATCTTCATAATACAGACTGCTACAAGAGAGTAAATATTCATTTATTCTATTCATCATGTTAACAGATGTGTAGCGGCTTTGCCCTGCAGTTTTACAGTAACTAATCGTTGTTGCACTGTTGCTGTCTTGTTGTTGATTTCCTTTATATTTTGAAGGATATTTTTAAAAAAAAATCTTCACATTCACTGCTAAGCACTGGTCTCCATGACCTTTCTGTTATCTGCTACAGTGAAAGAAACTTGAATTTGAAACTAGACTTTGTTCATCTGGGCAACAAATTCTTCTCTCCTGCATGTGACATGCTGCTCTCTTCTCTTTATATTCACTCTGCTACTCTATCTCAAGATGCCAATGAAGACCTCTGGAGAGTCAGTAGCTTCTAAGTATCAAGCTGTTTGGTTGTCGTTTTGCAGAATAAAGTCAATGAAAGCTGTCACGAGGCAAAGAAACAAATCATACACACAACTGCTAACTTTTTCTTTTAAAAATTGACCTTAATATTACATGTTAAAGTTAACATGAAACCTTAGCTATGTTTTCTTAAATGTGGTCTCTGCAGCATCTGACTCAGCATTTTTGCTCACCTAAAGATTTAGCGTCTCTGAATACTTGATGCTAAACTGCATATCGTTGCTGAGTACTTGTACTGTGCAATGACAATAAATTTCTATCTATCTATCTATCTATGAAAAAAAACTCAAACTTAATGCTTAAGGTTGGAACCATTCAGAACTCTTGCTAAGGGTATAAATGAAAGAGATACACAGAAAGAAAATTTTAATTGTACAGTAACACTTTCCATTATTATGTGCCACAATTAATTTTATCCCCTCCAAAAGTATTGGAATAGCAAGGCTAATTCTTTTGTTTTGCTATACACTGAAGACATTTCTGATATTAAAAGCTGAATATGAGACGAAAGATCAGATATTTCAGCTTTCGTTTCCTTATATTTATATCTATATGTGTTAAACAACTTAGATCATGGCACCTTTGGTGGCAGACCACCATTTTTAGGTGAGCAAAAGTATTGGAGCAGATAAGTCTTAAAGTAAATTAAAGTAAATAACACGTAATATTTGGTTGCATATCCCTTGATTGCAATAACTGCATCAAACCAGTGACCCACTGATATCACCAAACTGTTGCATTTTTCGTTTGTGATGCTTTTCCAGGCTTTTACTGCAGCTTCTTTCATTTCTTGTTTCTTTTGGGGGGTTTCTTCCTTCAGTCTCCTCTTCAGGAGGTGAAATGCATGCTCAACTGGGTTAAGGTCTGGCATTTTACTTGGCCAGTCTAAAACCTTCCACTTCCCCCCCTGATAAAGTCCTTTGTTGAGTTGGCATTGTGTTTTGGGTCATTGGATGATGAAGTTCCTCCCAATTAGATTGGATGCATTTCTCTGTAAATTGGAAAACAGAATGTTTCTGTAAACTTCTGAATTCATTCTGCTGCTACCATTATGAGTTCCATCATCAAAAGATTAGTGAGCCTGTTCCAGAAGCAGCCATGCAAGCCCAAGCCATAACACTACCTCCACCATGCTTGACTGATGAGCTCATATGTTTTGGATCATGATCCTTTCTTTCACCACACTTTGGCCTTTCCATCACTTTGGTAGAGGTTAATCTTACTTCACCCATGCCCTCTGGAGGTTGTTGGTGATGTCACTAACTCTTGTCAAGAAACAACTGTCAGTCACATGTTCCAGTATTTTTGGTCACTTGAAAAATGGGTGGGTTCAAGCAAAAGGTGCCATGTTCTAAGTTGTTTAACACATCTAGATGTAAATATCAAGAAATAAAAGCTGAAATTCTGATCTATCATCTCATACTCATATTTTAAACTCAAACTCAAATGTCTTTAGTGTTTAGTAAAAAAAAAAAAAAATGGCCTTGTTGTTTCCATTCTTTCAGAGGGGACTGTACATCAACGATGATGATGCTGATGTAAATACAGAGTGAGTATAGACATACACACCCAGTCTAAGGAAACAGAAATCATAACTTGCTATCAGGCATTGGACTATGTTCAATTGATTCAGGAAAGCAAGTTATTGGTCATTTGCTAAATCACAAAGACATGTTCAAAGTTTTATTTGAAATGAGGTGCTTTCTGAGTGCTGTGCTGATCCCAGGGACAACATAAATACCGCATTGATGAGGAAAAAAGTGATGCAGATAACCAGTATAGCACAGGTATTGTGTTACAATAGGACCAGCTTATTTACTGCATAGACAATGCTAAGCCATGTCTCAGAAGACAGTTTTATGATGCATATTTTCTTCACAAAATTAAACCATAAATAGCAGAGTAAATCAATAATAAGTTAAACATTAATAAAAAGAAAAATAATAAATAAAAAACATAGTTGTCTCTCTCCCAACCACCTCCATATTCCTGAAAAAATCTCTGCAAAGTTACAGGGTTGTGTATATTAAATATATACAATATTTTTAGTACTGCTATGTCTTACTATGGAGCTTTTATAATAACTATAGTATTTTAAAGTGACAGGAGACTGTATTTTAAAGATAATTTGGTAAAATCCAATAAGCTTTACAGATCTTTATCAGAAAGGGTTTAAACAATGTTTTTCATGCTTGTTCAATGAACCATAAACAATTATTGCACATGCTACTTAAGACACTAACAGTTTACAGGCAGTAGCTCAATTAAGGTCACAGTTACAATAGCTTAGGATACTAAAGAGATCTTTCTACTGACTCTGAAAAGCACCAGAAGAAAGATGTCTAGGGTGCCTGCTCACCTGCATGAGGCCTGCTGCAGGGAGGCATGAGGATTGCAGATGTGTCCAGAGCAATAAACTGCAATGTCTGTAATGTAAGACGCCTAA
>JANDJT010000199.1:21579745-21590521 GCA_024331685.1 Stegophilus panzeri | reverse complement strand
TGTGTGTGTGTGTGTGTGTGTGTGTGTGTGTGTGTGTGTCTGTGTGTGTGTATATGTGTGCGTGTGCTTTTAAACTTCCTAAATTCAATTATACGATCAGCAGCTTTATTTCTTACACATTTAAGTGTCCTTAGTTGTCTCATTACTGTCCCTAAAACAATCCACCACAGTAGTGTCATCAGCAGACTTTAGCTCTGCGTCACCTGGCAGTCATGGGTAAAGACTTAAGATCTTTTAGATAATCGTAAGTGAATTACAGCATTCAAGTGCATTTATTATTCATGTTCAAAACTAATCGACCCACTAAACCTGTTACCTAATTGTGTCAGCCTTAGCAGAAACAACTGCTGTTTACACTAATGTGGTGCCAAATGAAAACAGACATTATAGTATGAAATAAGATAATAGTAACACATGAAAAAAGTGAGTGTGGAATTACTAAACAGCCCTTTTCATGTAGTCAGTGATTCATGCTTTTATCAGCAGGGCATCAGTCGTTTGAGTGACTGAAGCTTATGAAACAAGTCCAATTGACATTCAGTTTCTTCTTCTACTGGCTTTACTTTGTTGCCAGAAATTAATATTTTCATTTAAACAGAGCATTTATGAAAAATGGGAACCATTCTGACTTGTTATTACACATTTATTATCTATATAGGCAAACATTCTAGCATATTTAGCATATTGAATATTTTGCATTTTCTAATTAAAAAAATATGGTTTCCATGATTACATAAAGACATACACTTTACTATAGTGAAAGATAATTCCATAGCCCCTTATACTGATCAATTAAATGGATCTGTAACTTATACATATTTACCATTGCACGTTAATGCCACGTAATTGGCGCAAGCATACAATGTAATTTATTATCGAGATGAAGAAAAAACTGACATACTGTTCATTAGTTTATTACTGGAATGAAAAACAGCCTAAGGAAAAACAGAAAAGGTTTGTAGACCTTATTCAATATCCTTACAGTAGATTTTCTGAGCTTACTGATTGACATCAGAGCTTAAACCATATGACACATTAAATTGTAGAGTCTGATACATTTCTACAACCCAAGTCCAAAAAGTTTGGGACGCTTTGTAAAATGTAAATGAATGTAAATAAAAACAGAACGCAATGATTTGCAAATCTCATACACACATATGTTATTCACTATAGAACATGTTCACATATGGATTCTTCTTTGCATGATAGAGCCTTAACCAGCATTTGTGGATGGCACGGCAAACTATGTTCACAGACAATGAGTTCTGGAGGTGTTTCTGAGCCCATGCAGTGATTTCCATTACAGAATTATGCCTGTTTTTAATGCAGTGTCACCTGAGGGCCTGAAAATCACAGGCATGCAATATTGATTTTCACCCTTGTCCCTTGCGCACAGATATCTCCAGATTCTCTGAATCTTTTGATGATATTATGTACTGTAGATGATGAGATATTCATAGTCTTAGCAATTTTACGCTGAGGAACATTATTCTGAAATTGTTCCACAAATTGTAGACGCAGTTTTTCGCAGCTTGGTGAACCTCTGCCCATCTTTACTTCTGAAAGACTCTGCCTCTCTAAGATTTTTATAGCCAATCATGTTACTGACCTGTTGCCAATTAACCTTCAGCTGTTTCTTTTTAGTAACACTTACTTTTCCAGCCTTTTGTTGCCCCTGTTCCAAATTTTTTGAGACATGGTGCGGCCATTATTTTTTTCTTAAAATGGTACATTTACTCAGTTTAAACATTTGATATGTTTTCTATGTTCTATTGTGAATAACATATGGGTTTACGAGATTTTCAAATCATTGCATTCTGTTTGTATTTACATTTATTTACATTTTACACAGTGTCCAAACTTTTTTGGAATTGGGGTTGTAAAGTAGAATTCTCTGGTGTAATTAAATACAGACAAAGCATATACATACACTGATTGATAACACAATTACAAATGTATCCCAAATGACAGTAATTACACTCTGTGCTCTCTACAGCACTACTATGGTGACATTGATTAACAAACCAGTAGGCAGAGACTCCTGTGGTTCTTGCTGATGGGTGTGTTACTGCTACCAGAAATACAAATCATTCATAAAAATTCATTAGATGGAACAAATGACACATGCGCTTTATTAGTAAGTCTTGCTTATTGTTCAAATGTCAGCTGTATTATGAAGCATGTGCTCGTTATGTATCTTAGAGGAGGTGTTGGTCAAGTTTAATGGTGGTGTCTGGTTCTCATTTCAGAAAACTGTATGCAAATTATTATAGTTTATAAGGTGGTGAATTTAGTATTTTGCTTTATATCCTTAATCAGTGACTTACTGAAGACGACAACTTATACAAATGAGTAGATGTGGGTGTATTCTCTTGTGAGGCTCGGTCAGGACTGCAGCCATTTTAATTCCTATTTGTTTCAGGGACCTTTTTTTGCCTTTGGTCTTATTCTAATAGCCTTTACTGGTTAAGAACTTTCCACCATTTGGCCTAAAAAAAAGAAAACCCTCACAGGTACTTCATACGTCAAAAAATTGTGTTAGTAGCCATGTATCAACCTGGTATTTTTAATGGGGCTAAAATAAGACGAATCATTCAGGACTGGATTCACAATACCATCCCCATTTATTCTTAAAATCTGGCTTGTTGTCCTTGATGAGCCATCTGTCATTGAAACGGCTTTACCTCGGCTGTAGGAAACACATAAAGGAGTGCCTGAAGGATATCACTGTTATTGGAGTTTGGATATGTGTCCAGAGCACTATTACATTTACTACATTGGTGGATGAATATTTCTTTTTGAAACGCTCAGTATTGGAAGCTAAACCATTTCATGGACCTGCATGGGGCATTCTTGTGACTGACCTTCTTTTGCTGTGAATGGTCTCAAATTGTCAAATGGTCAAACTGGGAACTGTTTCCCAAAAACAGTTTATGCCCAAGTCTCACGCTTTCTTCAATGGATAATCTCACTCGCATACTATAGACTTGCTGCTGTAATCATAAAGACTGTCCTGTGCTCATCCCAGGCCTCTACTCTTATTCACTGTATGCTTAACATCCTTACAAAACACTTGCCCTAACTCTTCCACAACAACCACACTGATTTATAAACCCACTCTCCAGTGTCACTCAGATGAGGATGAGTTCCTCATAAATGTGCTGCAGAGGCTATTGAGGCAACTTTTGAACACATGGAATACTCCAAAGTACCATGTAGTATTCTGAGATGAAATATAGTATAAAGACAAGGCCATGAAGGATTCGAACCCTAAAAATGCCAGTTAATTGACTACAGGATAGGCAAACCATGTGAAACAGTACATTTCACATAGCATAAAGTCAACTTGAGCTGAAATGACCTGCGTGTGCTTACGCAGCGGACCATGATGTACCAGTGCAAATTAATAGAGCTAGCTCGAGAAAACCCTCTCTGTTTTTCCGCCGTTTGAGGAGTTACTCATGAGGTTAGGTTTTAGAACAGCCCAAGGTCACTGTTCTCAGGCGCCTTCTTATTAACGAGACAGATGTTGATCAAGAGATGAACAGAAGATTACGCACAGCATCTCCACTGGAGTGAAGATATAAAGACAGGTCAGTTATTAACCCATTTATGCAGGCATACAATGGTGCTTAATTATTTTCCTCAATAAATAAATGACCAAGTGTGATATTTTTGTCTCATTTGTTTAATTGGGTTCTTGTTGTCTGCTTTTAGGACTTGTGTGAAAATCTGATGATGTTTTAGGTCATATTTATGCAGAAATATAGAAAATTCTAATTTAACCATCGAATTATTAACCAAATTATTAGTGAGCGTTTAATGAGGTCAGATACAAATTCTTGTTCAAGGTACCTATTGATCTATAACATGGAATGAAATGATTAACTTGTTATTTTTCCTCTAAGAAGTCTACAAATAGGGAAATACATATTTTAAGTTGTTATATACACAGCTCAGCATGAAACGTTTCTCCTAATCATCAAGATTAAAACAAAAAATAGGCTTGAAATATTTCGCTTTATGTGTAATGAATCTAGAATATATGAAAGTTCCACTATTTGAATTAAATTCCGGAAAAAAATGAACTTTTCCACGATATTAACATTTTTTGAGATGCACCTATATATAGCCTACTTCAGTGTTTGACTCATGATTCATTATTATCAGGTATATTAATGTAGATTTATTTGTTTTTTTAGTACTCCACAACTCAGATACTTTGCAACAGGCATACATTACCTAATACATTAGAGGATTAATATCCTGTCATAGTCCAGTATGACATGGGTAAAATAAATCTGATAATTCAGAAAAAAAAAAGATAATTTATCTTGGTGGAATTTGAATCTGAATCCAGATATACAAGCATTAGTGCTGTGTGTATATCTGTCTGAGGCAGCAGTTCCTCAATCAAGCAATCCGTTGGAGTACTGAAAAACGTACTCTAGATTCCTCTGCAATCCTGATTCCTCAGTGCCCCATGCACTAGTACTGAAAGCAAATGAACTTTTCAGCCATTCTTATTGAACTTTCAAAGTTCAGCCTTTCTTATTGTAGACGAACAGAGGAAAGGTATGCTGGTGGAACCAGAGGAAATGCTGCTTTTTCTTAAGAACATTTTAGATAAATTTGGACTTAACACAGGAATGTTAAAATGCTGTATAAGCATTTGCTTTGCACACTGTAGCCATTTTTATTTGTCATTATTTTTCATGCCTCAGAAATTCAAATTCAAATGTAAACTTAAAGCCTAGTGTCAGTTATTTGCAATATGAAACACGACCTTAACAAAAATGAAAAAACAGAAAAGCTTAATTGGTATAATTACCAGGGTTTGGCACATTTCGAATGTGAGAAAGAGATTGGAATTAGGTATTAGCAGACACTTACGGATCAGGAATCAAAATTGGAAGGGGAAAATGATACAAGAAGAAGAAAAAGAAGAAGAATGTTAAACTTACAATAAGCACTCTACAATTTTCAGGACTTGAAATCATTACACTGATGTATCCAGTTGAAATCATTACACTGATGTATCCAGTTGAAATCATTACACTGATGAATACAGTTCAAGGCACTTTGGCCTGCGTGTCTCACTTGTCTGCTTCTATAAATGTATTGAAATATTGTGACAACTTTTTTTTCTCTTTGACTCCATCTTTGTTGTTTTCTCCTCCATGTGAGTTACCCACTAAGAACAGATTTGCCAAGACGAAGTCTGAATGCCATCACGTCTGCCGATGATGCAGTTCCTATCACATGACTTCCTCTAAACTTCATGAAAGTCTTTGCGTAGAAACAAGGAAAAGGGGAGAACAAAGCAGGGTGTTCATCGTCTCGAGACTAGAGGGAAGGGTGAGGAGTCACAAGCCCCCACCATCTGCTCATGTGACGTTACGGCTGAAGAATGACTAAGCACTTGAGCACAGCAAGATGCCTGGGCATTGTGCCATGAGGGTGTTTGACTGATGCAGATTTCACACGGATGTGACAACTGAGCTGGCCTAGTTTTCTCAGCAAATGGGTGTGTTCAATTATAATGTAAAAATCCACTTCTATAAATAAACAAACTGGTGAGAAACACTATCTTAGATCTTAGATCTTGGGAACCACTGCTTGGATCAGCTTTTTTCTTCAATCTTCTTTACTTGCCACTCTAAAATGTTTTTGAGTCAGGTCTTATCTTTTGCAGCTTTTGGCTGCATCAGCAAATGTTAGATGATGAATAGAAAGACAAATATCTCTTATTTATTCAGCAATCAAAGATGATACGCATAAGAAAGATATTAGCATCCTGAACACCGAGTGTATGGCTGTATTGAATATTTATTAGCAGCTGGGCTTGACTTAATCTGAAGATGGTCACTAATTACAAACAGCCAGGTACCAATAGCACAAGTAAAGTATAAACATCTACCATAAACATCTGCCATAACAAGGCAAGGAAGCAAGAAAAGTGTTACGTTCACCAAAGATCACAGCATTTGAGGTACATATTTACATAAAACACTGATATATATTCATACATTCCTACAGGTGGCAAAGTTTAAGTTTCAGCGAGGGCACAAGACACCAATGAAACTGAATGTCACCCAAATCACTGGCTTAATTTTACACTATATGGTCAGGTACGCTGGTTTTACAAATTTGAGTAATTGAAAATATGACTATCCAAACAGTCACCAACAGTCACCTAACTAAACAGCACTGGCTTGATGGCTCTTATGCTTAGTAGATTGATCTCATTGATGAGGTCTAATATATAAGAAGCAAAACACACACGGGATGTGTAGTTATAGGAAAATACTCACCGACCAAGTGGTGTGATGACAAAGTTGATTAAGTGACTGTACAATTTGCTGAAAAAAATGACGTCTTTATTTATTAAAGTATGATGTCATAATTTGTTTCAGTTAATTAATTAATCATTAAGTCAAGTCATGTTGTTTATTTCTATAGCACATTTTAAATATTTAGCACATTAAAAAAGCAAGTGTCAACCAAAGTAAAATCAAATTAGTATAAGATTAAGACAGAATAAAATATAATAAAAACAACACAATTAAGAAATCAAATAGATTAAATAATACAACAAGGAGACAGCAAAACCAAGACCATCAATAACAAGACAAAAACAGAACGCAGGATTATGGAGACCTTACAAGGACTCAGATGCTTTGGGGAATAAAAATGTTTTCAAATTAGATTTAGAAACGTCTATTGTAGGGGATGACTATATAAACAATGGTAATCTATTCCACAATATCGGAGCGGCAACAGAAAAGTTCCAGCCACCTTTGAACTTCCTTTATGAGCATGGAATGGTTCAAAGCTGCTGATTAGATGATCTTAAGGTTCTGGAGGTAGAAAATGGGCAAAGATTTGACATGTAGCTTGATGCAGTACCAGGTAGAGCTTTAAAAACAAACAATAAAATCTTCAGTTCAATTCTGTATTTAATTGGTAGCCAGTTGATGGAGGCCAGGATGGGTGGATGCTTTCCTTTTTCTTTGTACCTGTTAGAAGCCTGCTGAACGCATGAATGACAATTTCCAGATCTTTAAGTGATAAGATGCTTTTAAGTTTAGCAATGGCTCTGAGTTTGAAAAAAGCTACCTCTCACAAAAAAAAGTTTATATTCTTGTCCATTTTTAGGACAAAATCAATAGTGATGCCTAGTTTTTTTTTTTTTTGTTTTTTTTTTTTCACAGCTGTATATTAGCTGATAATGGACCCAGATTATCTGCTATAACTGTGGTGGAAGCAGGATGACCAAATATAATAATTTCAGTCTTATCCAGGTTCAATTGCAGAAAGTGGTTTGACATCTAACGTATAATGTTCCAAAGACACCTGGTTTTAGTGGAAGATACAACTGTGCATCGTCCGCATAACAGTGTTATGAGATGCTATATTTGAACCATAGACTCAAATGGAAGCATATACAAGGAAAACAAAATAGGGCACAGGATAAAGACCTGGGGTACCCCAGAAGTAATAGTAGCCAAAGAAAAGGGAGATGTTACCAATCCTAAAGCCAGATTTACACTGTACAAAAATCTGCCTGATTTTGCTGTCACAGAAAATGTTGCTGCTGTACATTCTAAAGGATAATCTTTGGTTGTGAGTTGAGGTTGGCGGTCTTAGAACATATAATGTGAGGATCACCACTGGCCAACTTAAATGGCATGCGACCAAAGGCAGTCAATTACAAAGTTCTAGCAGTGTCAGAAAATTTAGCTTAAAATCAGTGTGAGCTCTGCTACAACACTCGTTTAAAATCTACCAAATAGGAGGACAGCATATGATTACACAAAAACTCACAGAACAGCTACAAACAGCAGCAGCAATGGCGAAACGTAAACAAAACATATTGGATCTAAAAGAAGAGCAGTTTGTTGAATTGCGGACAAAATGTCTCTATAATGTCTAGAGCTGCAACAACTAATCGATAAAAATCGATAATAATCGATTATGAAAATCGTTTTCAACGAATCTCATTATCGATTAGTTAATCTGGGCACGGCACGGGGCATGTTTACTTATTACGTCACTTCTGTTCAGAAAACACGCCTCGGAGAGTAAATACTAAAGTTGTATCCCAAATGACGTACTATACACTTACACTATTGAGTACTCTACCATCTAGTGTGTGAATTTTAGAAAGGCAATATCATCTCAAATGGAACACTAGCATTTTTTTTTTTTTACTAACCGGAACTGTAAGCCACTTCCTAGTCGACGGCACTTGACGTCACACGCACATAACGCAACACCGCTAGCTTTAGCCTCAGAGTCACCGACAATAACTTTCTACCACAATACATTTAGGAATGTGTTATATACATGTGCTGTGTACACAGTCACCAGAGCCACCAATGATCTCTGCTACTTCCTTCAAAGATTTATTTTATCCACATTTAACTCTTTACCAGAGGCCAAAAATTTATTTTTGAATTATTGTGGAGAGGTGTGAATTGTTTGCCCAGCAGGGAGCTCACACCACACCACTTTGTCATCGCCGAGATGACATCACCAGCAGCTAAACACAGATTCACGAAACTCTACAACAACAGTGTCCTAATCTTATAACAGACATGAGGCAATAAAACAATTCATTTGTATATACTGATTGAAAATCTGATACTTTGATTTCCATTCTGCCAGCAAAATTTAACGGCAGTGCACTACAAGAAAGGGTTAAAGATAAGACATGTATATCAGAATGAGAATTTTTTTCTTCCAATTTTGTATGTAAAACAGCAAATGGGAATCACTGAAGGTAGAAAATAAAGTTGTGAGTGGGGAACAGAAGAAACATTGGCATGCACACACTATAGGATTGGTCCGAGGACTCATTCCAGCTGATCGTTTGGCTGCAATAATGATTTAGGAGGCTAAATCAGATGTAGGAGGTGGGGAAGCTCTTTGATGGCTTAATTTAGCTAACTACAATTGACTGGCCAGATCTTAGCTTTTTAGTATTTGTGTGTTCCTTGTTTGTCGCTTTTGGCAGGAAAATAATCTAAAAATATTTCCTGATTCTTTTGCTCCTGTCTATAAATTTGCAAAACAAACAATTTTTGTACACAGCTGTTCATAAGTGTCATAAGTGTTATTATTATTGTCAGTTCTCCCCTGGATATTGCGTTGCTTCAGATGTCAGGTAACATAGAATGACCTACAAAAATGGCTGCCGACTAGAACTCCCAGACCACAGAGTGGCCTACAATCATGGCTGCTGAGGCCAACAGCACCTGACAGCCATCACATACTCTCTCATGTTCACATTCACCTCTATTTGATTGCACACACCTGGACTCAATTCCATGCACACTGAATTTAAGGACTTTCTTCGTACCAGTTCATTGCAAAGTATATATGCTTATCATCCTGTACCTGTCTACACCAAGCCTTATGTTTGCCTTCTAATGTGTTTATGGTTATGACTCCATTTCTGGTTCCTGGTTTATGTCTTTATCTTTTGTAACTCTGTTTGCATATCACCTGACTTCTGCCAGTTTCTTTACCTTGATTCTGCTCTACATTTTGAATTTGTTTGCCTGTGTAAAACTAAAGAAACTTAATCTGCAACTATCACCGTCTCTGACATGTGACAATTATCTCCATTATGTCATGCCAAGATTTGGACCTGCACACAGAAGGGGTTTCATCATTTGCACAATTTTATATTATTTTATAATTATTATGAAGACAATAACACATATGGAATTATGCAGAGACAAAGGAAAAGTGTTGAACAAATCAAAACTATTTTATATTTAACAGAATTAACAATATTATGGATGAAGCTTTTCACAATCTTATTTCTCACTCTTATTTTCTTTACCAGCTTCATGAGGAGCTTCACCTAGAAGTTCCCAAATTGGGAACAGTTTTAAATGAAATACAATTATTTGGGGAAGCAATTTATTTTTTAAACATCTCATTTTAAGTAAAATCTACTTGTTAAACAAATACATTAGAATGAAATTCATACATGACCACAATGTGCCTAAACTTGGTAATGTAGATTTCCATCAGATTATAGTATCTTACATAAACTAAAGCTGGGGGAGCTCTGCAATCCTTGAGCCTTCCCTCAGTTTAACCCCTGGTTAAATAACAATATTATGGTGAGATGTTCAAGTTTATGCCAATTTAGGAAGGAACAATGTGACCTGTAGTAAGGGATAGATAATGCACCAATGTGACCCGGGCTTCATTTCCAGCAACTGAGAAGCCTCCATTCATTACTTCTGCATACACTGCTTCTGCTTGTCCTTGACTAACAAGATAAAAAACCTTGTCTCCAATCCACAAGATTTCCTATATGTTATGGGACAGCCACTTTAATCTTTCCCAACTACTATCCTGAACAACAACATATCTACAAAAAAAAATATTACATAAACGTAATCTTGAGGAAACACAGATGGTTTTCAAGAACAAAACACAGTTGGTCTGGCCTAGTTCTCTAAAATTAAATTATGCTTGAGAGAAGGCACAACGATTGGGCCTCGTTTATGAATCTTTCAATAAAGTTGTTTGTAAATGTTTTCAAAGGCCACACCAAACTAAAAATTCTCACCAAATTTACAAATGTTACATTCACCCATATGTTGATACAGTGAATGCCAATCACCCATAAAGTCACAGGCAAGGGCGTAACCATGGTGTGGACATTGGGGGAGTGCACTTAGTTGTCCTTAGCCCAAATGTAGTGTAAAGGAACGAAATGCTGTGCAACTTTCCTCACTTTCACTCGCATTT
>JANDJT010000199.1:21552327-21559827 GCA_024331685.1 Stegophilus panzeri | reverse complement strand
ATATTACTGCATGTCTATCCAAGTCTTATCCACTTTTCAATCAATAAGGCAAAACCTCAGGACACACTGGACCTTTGTAGGATTCTTAATGATGACCTGGCAGCCACTGTGAAGCGATACCCGAAACGCTTTGTAGGCCTCGGCACTCTTCCCATGCAGGCCCCTGAGCTGGCTGTACAAGAAATGCGGCGCTGTGTGCAGGAGCTGAGTTTCCCAGGGGTGCAAATTGGTTCACACGTCAACACCTGGGACCTCAATGCTCCTGAGCTTTACCCTGTTTATGCTGTAAGTTACGCTGACCTTAGCTATACATTATTTGATCAGAAACATTTCACAACTTGAGGCTATGATTTTTTTTAAAAGTTTTTTTTGGTAATGGTACTACCAAATCTTGTTGAAATCAGTTGCGATTGAGTGTGATGGAGCTAGAGAGTGTAGAACTAAAATAACTTCCATGCATAAAGAAGCTCTATCAAAGATCCGGTTGCATTAATTATTCACTACAACCTCAGGATCTAAAAAATAAATAGTTTCAGGTTAAGGTTAAATATGCGTTGCTGTTTGTGTGGAGTTTCTGTTCATATTTTCTGTTCAAATGTTGATGTGAATTTCCGCCAGTTTTTCTGGTTTCTTCCCATCCTGTGTGGATTGGCTACACTAAATTGCCCTAGGTGTGAATGCAGGTGTGACCTTGACCAAGATGACCCTGACTGAAGATGAATGAATTATTTTATACAGTAACTTATTGATGCTTGACAATGAACTTTAGTTAAAATGTTGTAAAGGTATTCTCCCTCTCAGCATCCACTAATCACTAATAAGTGCAACACTTTATTTAAATCTCTCAATCTGTAATATGAAGCTTTGTGCTAAAAATGTGACTCAGAGGGTTTATTTATAAGCATGTACTGTATGAACCAGTTTCAGAGGATTTTAACTCTAAACATGTACCATTTTTTAAAAATCATTTTGCTTGCTCAGCAGTTTATTTAATAAACTTTCAAATAATAGCCCTTATAATTGCTTGTAAGAAGTTTGTTTAAAAGTGTTTAGCAGAACATTATACTCAACTCTCTCTGACCATTTATTATCTGGGAAAAGTATGACTATGTGCTTAAGGAAATGTATTATGCAATACAAAGCAAAATTAAAGCAATAACTTAAAAAAAAAACAACAACAAAAAAAAAACTTAGAAGACCAAAGTGAAGGTACTGGAACTTTAGTTGTTGAAGAAAATCTTTGCTAATTTAGTTGAAAAACAAAAAAAACAAACCTATATACGTATTTTAATATTATACACTTACTGTATAGTCTACGTGTTAGTGGAACACATGGGCCCTCACTCAGGGTTATAAGTATTAGTTATCTTTAAGAACTACTTTGGATTCTGAACATTGGGGATACACTCCAAGTAGGATGCCAATCCATCTGCCAGCATGTGTTTGGTATGTGGGAGAAAAATGCAATACCTAGAAGAAAGGCACACATGCAAAACTCCAATAAGATGGATTTAAGACCATGGAGCTGTGTAGAAGGAAATGCTCACTACCTTGTATGCCACTATGCTGCCAAGTATATTTCCGTATGTTGCAAATGCTGAATACAAAAGACTTAGAAAATGTTAATTAGCTGATGAGTTGGCTCAGGCATGTTAGGATTATAGAGTATATACTGCAGTAAGTGAATGGCTGTAAGTCTAAAGGAAGCCGAGTTTGAGTGATGGTACTGTATAACAGCCGTTGCAATTAAAATAAGGCTCTTAGTGTTTGTTGATGGCAAGACACGTATATGAATTAATGTATTGTGTTTCTGATCCCTCAGGCTGCTGAGGAGTTAAACTGTGCGTTATTTGTGCATCCATGGGATATGCAGATGGATGGGAGAATGGCCAAGTACTGGCTGCCATGGCTAGTTGGTGAGTATGAATTAATGCTGTCAGACAATATTTTAAACTGAATTCTATTGTATTCTTTAAATTAAATTTGTTCCTTATGGGCTTTCAGGAGACAAAGTCACCGTGATGGTAGAATCAAATGATTAGTGACTGTTTCTCAATTTTTTTTTTCCACAGTAAAATAACTGTTTATTCAGGCTTGGCAAATGATTTAACAAGAAGTTAGAAATAATTTTTAAATTGTAAATTTTGAAGTAACATTGTAATAGTTCAAGTTCATCAGATATGGTCACTTCCCTACAGGTATGCCTTCAGAAACTACAATGGCTATTTGCTCCATGATCTTTGGGGGTATTTTTGAGAGATTCCCAAAGCTAAAGGTCTGCTTTGCTCATGGAGGTTGGTTATGAAATACCTCAAATTTTCAGCTCTGGTGGTGATCACAGGCACGCGTTTTTGTATGATTTAATGTCGCATCATTTCTTCAAGGCGGTGCTTTTCCTTATACAATTGGACGAATCGAGCATGGATTCAATGTCCGGCCAGACCTGTGTGCTAATGACAATAAGATCAATCCACGTAAATACTTAGGATCATTTTACACTGACTCTCTGGTCCATGACCCGTTTGCTCTTCAGTTACTCATTGATGTCATCGGGAAGGTAGGATTTCTTTATCATCTCAGGAAATACTGTATATCTGAAATCTAGTACTACATACTATAAACTTTATTTTAAGTAATCTTTTGGATTACTTAATACAACATTCAAGTGTGTGGAAGTTTTTAGAAACACTAAGTCACAGCCTACAACTTCTAAAGTTTGCACATTTAGCTGCACATCATGATTGAAAATAGAAGTTCAAGATATGTATCATTTCCACATTACCGATGTGACCTCTGAACTTTCAAACATCTCATTGCCTTATTTAGCGTCAGTGAGAGGCGCTGCATATCTGGTCACGTGACCATTCAGAAAGAATATATAAACATAAGATATTCATGTACATCTTAAAGAAACATAGCATAAAAGACTATGAAAGGCAAAAAATTACTTACATTAAACATGACACAGACTATACTGTATATATGTAATATAACAGAGATCCAAATCAACACACTGTATTTATAAAAATGTGCTGTTTTGGTATACGTGCCTGAAGACTCTTGCAATGTCAAGGTGATATTTTCATGTTAGACATAATGTGTCTGAATGAGTCTGTCTTTATTAGCACTGTGCACTCCTCTATTCCAGGATAAGGTGATGTTAGGAACAGATTACCCATTTCCTCTTGGAGAACTGGAGCCGGGAACATTGATAGAATCAATGCATGAATTTGATGGTGCACTGAAGGTACCAGGTCTTTAATGTTGATATTTACATCTTCCCAGGATGCTTAGATAGTCGGATGATAAGAACATTTTTGCAGATCTGTACTTTCAAATGTTCAGATTTGATCATGCTTTGTCAACAATCAGGTGGAGTATTTTTTTTCCCACTTATTTGCAGGATAAACTACTGGCAGGAAATGCACTCAAATTTTTGGGTCTTGAGAGGAAACAGTTTGAGTGACGTGCTAAGAATGCAGTTGCCTGCCTCATGGGAGAAAGGACTGGTGCCAGAATGTAAAAGTGAAAGTGCAGCAGCTCATTTAAAGACTGGAGAGACATTCTCTTTCAAATAAAATGTTTTTGCCATTTCAGTGGTGTGATTTGATCAGTCATTCATCATTAATTTCTCATCATTGGAGATTATACTGTATGTAAAGAATAAAACACTGCTGCTATAGAAAAATAATCATCTGCAAAATTTTTCCCATGCCGAAAAACCTAAAGTTACAGCTTTCAATGTCACTGACGCGACCATTAAAAAACCTTTAACAGTCTCCTCTCAGAAAACTTACCAACAATTAGCAACACCAACCATTATCAACAATCACACACATTTGAAAATCTGTTTATGTAGAGCATCTGCTATACAAGTCCATGTGTTAGTTGATACTTTTAAAAACAAAAACACCAATATACAAACCTGTGATTTGCCTTGCAGCTGGAACTACTGTCCAAAACTTGTTAAAGAAATGAATCAATTTTGATTAATCAGATTCAAGAATTCAACAGTGCTGTGGTATAAGTCAGCATAATAAACATTCTTGGAGTTCCAGCTTTAGGTTTGTGAATAGGTAAATATGGCTACTTTGTACTTTCAGATAAAACAAGCAGTCAAGCCAAGAACAGATGATCAGGAAAAGATTTAGCTTAGTCATGCGCATTCACAACTCTCTCACTGACTTATCACTCATTCTGGAGTCATGGATGATCACCATGGCTTTATTTGCATTTATGTCCAACAATGATGGGTTAAATAATAAACAAATAATCATTCAGAGCGATAATTAAGTTAAGTGTAATGTTATCGATAAAACGTGTGAACGTTGTAGTTCACCCCCAGGCTACAAAAACTTCAATTTCAAGTGTAACGTCGATGATGTAAAATGAAACGTGTGTCAGTGTGTAATGTGAAATGTTCATCAGTATACAAGAACGTCACTGTTCACGTTAAAGCAACATGAATAGAAAGCAGTATCTAATATTGAATCAAATCTAATACTGAACTGAAAAATATTACATTTGAGACTTGTTGGTTTATGAAACCGTATAGTGTAGACTACTTATACATAATATACACTATAATGATGTATTTATATATTATGTAGGGGTCCCTAGCTGAAAAAAGTCTGAGAACCCCTGCTATAGTGTATATTATGATCTATTATCTAGTATATACTCTATAATAGCAGTCATTCATAAGCTGTGGAAAAACGAAATGGTGACTATTAAATAGTTATTAGACAGCTAGCAACCCTTCTTGCGACTTTTACACAGGTACTGGTGTGTGTCACGTGACTAGGTGGAACGGGCGCACGCCGGATGACGTATAAGCGTAGTGCGTGCGTGGGTACGTTGCGCTGCGTTGCGTGGTGACGTTGACACGTTGTGTACGACTGTTGTTGTTGGAGAGCAATGGCGGCGCACCGGGGATCATCGAGCAAATGGTTTTTCTCCCGGGAGCAGCTGGAGACGACGCCGTCGCGCCGGTGCGGAGTAGAGCCCGACAGAGAGCTCTCCTACCGGCAACAAGCTGCAAATCTCATCCAGGATATGGGACAGAGGCTGAATGTGTATCCTGACACAAACCGGTTAGGCTAGGTAGCTTTAGCTCAGTCAGGTGGCACAGGCTGAGGCGCTAATGGCGCTTTTTATTTTAACTAGGCCTCGTTTTCTCCAGCTTATTAGCGTCTGTTTACATTTGGCATAACCGTATTGTACAGAGTTAACTCCAGCAGGATAGCGATGAATACTTTGTTTGTTTAAACTGTCGAGTCTGCTTCCCAGTTATATTCCAGTTAAATGTTTTGTTCAAAGAAAGGTGAAGAACGCAAGCCAGAGTAATATGGCAGCTGTATGTTTTCTTTTATCCTTTTTTCTTTTTTAACTTTCGTTGTCATGGTTACATGTGAGGTAGTGATTCTCAAACCAGACCATAGGGTTGGGAACCTGTGGTGCAGATGGTCAACATTTCTGCTCCATCCCTCCCTCCTGGGGAACCCCAAAAAAACAATAGAAACCATCACAGAAAGCTTACTGTTTTCCATTACAAACCATCAGCTAACCATTAAAACCATTACCATTATTTGTCCTTAATGATGTCCACTAGACATGCCACCAATAGAAGGCAACAAATTACCAGTAGACCCACAGGGACCATTACAGTTTCCCTTAAAACCAGTGTAATTCCCATTAAAACCATTACAAATTTTTTAAGGGTTTCTACTGTTTTTCTCCTGTGTTGTACATAAATGTGACCTGCGAACAGATTTTAGAACCACCGGCTTTACTCGTTTATCACATATTGGGTGGCGTAGGATTTACATAAGTGTCCTCAAGGCAATTCAAAATCAGTCATCTTTTCCTTAATTCTTATCCCAGCTCGCAACTGACAATAAATACTGCAATTGTTTACATGCACAGGTTTTATATGTACCACTCATTCACCAAGTTCCACAGAAACGTAAGTGTCGTATTTGTAATGAAGCCCAGCTCGCCTGCGTTCATACTAGCAAGCGACCATTCGTTTACTTTGTACTTGCGAGTTTCTCACTTCTGTGCGAATTAGATGTGTTGGCTGTAACTCAATGAATCCAAGTGATTTGCTCGAATGATTTTTCATTTACTGTTTGATTGTAAAAACAAAAAAAGTACAACCATGGTTTCATTTTATCCTGTCGTATACGAACTCGTTAAGCATGTATATTGAATTTACTAAGAAAGCAGCTTGGGTCATTGGTACCTCAGTGCAGACTATATGTGGTCTCTAAAGCCAAAACTATGTGGAAACCTGACCAACAGACCCATATGTGCATGTTCCAGGTTTGGACCTGCTTTTGCTGCCATAATAGGAAAGCTTCTGGGAAGGTTTTCCACTCGATTTAGGAGCGTGGCTGTGGGAATTTGTGTTCATTCAGCTATAAGAGCATTATTGAGGTCAGGCAACGATGTTTGGGTGCAGTTCATCCTGAAGGAGTTCAGTGGGGTTGAGGTCAGGACTCTGTGCAGGACAGTCGAGTTATTCCACTCCAACTTTGGCAAAACATGTCTTCATGGAGCTCGCTTTGTGTGGAGGAGCATTGTCATACTGGAACAGCCTCTTAGTTCCAGTGAAGGGAAATGGTAGCATTACATCATACTGAGACATTATATACAATTGGGTGCTTCCAACTTTGCTGTGACGGACAGGTGTTCGTGTACAGGGTGTCCCAAAAGTCTCCAAAAATAGGGGACTTATGTAGCTACATCAGCACCACATCGGTTGTCTTCGTCAGTGGATGTTTGTGGATGTCCACTTCTCGGTTGGTCAGCAACGCTTCCAGTCTTTTTGAATTTAAGTTTGGCAGCAGTGTCATGTATGACGTGCTCGCCATGTTTCCTTTTAAAGTCCATCACAACCTTACGACAGCTTCCCGATCCAGCCATGAGAATAACTTCAGTGCCTTCTTCTTTTGCATTCTTAAAAGCTATCTGAAAATAATTTTTATATAGCTTACTTTGTTAATCTGTCAACGAAGCTTGTTCAAAGCCTAGCACATATGTTAATAAAACAGCCAATTTTCACACTTATTTGTGCATTAATTAGCATGTTCACATTAGGAGATTTATATAGCTACTATGGTTTCTTATCAGAATTATAAATAAAAATAAAAAAGCTGAACGGTGCAAACAGCATTTGCAGTCACTACATGCTCACAATACAAGCGATTTGTCACTTTCTGGTGTGAACGCAGCTTAATTGATTTCAGCATCTACTCTTGAAATGATAGTACAGCAAGAATTGCATGCTTGGTCCTAATCAGTTATCAGGGTTCCTACGCAGTATGGAATTTGATTTTACTCATTTCCAGGTCTGGATAAGAATGGGGGGGAAAAAAGAAAACAAAGTATGGAAAAGTATTTGTGTTTCCAGACTATTGCCCCTATTCTGTTTTCTAAAAAAGAAAATTGAGTATTTCTAAAAAATAAATGTATAATACAAGCAGAGTGTTTTTCATG
>JANDJT010000199.1:21534111-21546726 GCA_024331685.1 Stegophilus panzeri | reverse complement strand
TGTTGTCACATTAAAAGATATAATCAAATATTTACAAAAATGTGAGGGGTGTACTCACTTTTGTGAGATACTGTAAGAACGTACTAGTTCTTGAAATGCACTCGTGGATGATTCAGTGGCATAGCTGAAATCAACTCTGACTTAGGGTATGATTGATTGAATAACTGATTATCAGCACATGCCTAGTTATCAGCTCAGCTAGCTCCCTACTGTTCAGCCTCTAGGCTTAATATACGTGTATGCATTATTTTTTTTTTTTTTGTTGTTGTTGTTTGTTTGTTTTTTTTTTTCCTTCTTTGGAGAATGTTACATTTGAACTGGAGCCATTTTTGATGCTAATGCACTTTCTGTTGCAGGATTTGAAATAACTATTGAGCATCCTCATACTGATGTTGTGAAATGTTCCCAACTAGTGCGAGGTAGAGACTTTGTTCCTTAACCCCTTTTTTAACGGTCTCTACACCATCCCCATAAACGATAGCTCTAAACATACTGACAGTATTTGTGTGACAAACCATTTGACCTTTTGAGCTAAGCATGAAGTACAGTACAAGGAGAGGTAACCCCTGTGTAGTAAAGCGAACATTCAGCTCTTGTTAGACTCGCAGCTCAAGTTTGGAGTCTAACACATTATGTCTCTTTCTTTCCCTTCCACAGCAAGCAAGGATCTGGCACAGACTTCCTATTTCATGGCTACCAACAGGTTGTTATCCTGAACCTCATTTGTTGCACTGTGACTGCACACTATAGCTTCCTTTACTGCAGGTTCCCCTCAAAGTGTCCGACACCCTCAATGCGTCGGTGGCTTCTGGGACGCCTCTTCCCTCTTGTTAACTGGGGGAAGGCTCCAGGCAGTACCGGCCCCGGTCGCAGTGCGGTGTATTGTACGAGGGATCACTGTTGGCACAGAGGGGTCAAATGCACAATGCGAAGTGTAGTGGTGCTCTTGAACCTCACGTTTGCTTGGTTACAGAAGTGCATTTGTCTAAAAAAAGACACTTTGGTAGCCTGAATAGCAGCTAAAGATTACACAGATGTAAACATTTCATAGAAGGCCTCAAGGTAAGTCACCAGACCCCTTTAAAAAAAAATTTTTTTTTTACTTTTTAAAACTTTTTTTTTTTTTTTTTTGGTCATCAGCTTGATCATTTGCCTGATACGTCTTATACATGCAGTGTTTATACATGTTTTTACTATTTGTTTACTTTTCTTTGCTCTTTTAATTGTTGCTTAATTTAGAAAACTCATTAAGGACCTGTTTTAAGAATCGAATTACTACTAAAAAAATAAATCTAAATGTGTTTTGAATTGCATGCATGATTGGGTTCAACCAAATCTGCCTGATTCACATCATATCCCAGATTAAAAAGGTGAAGTGAAAAGGTCCTCAACGGGTTAGTCATAGAGCTTCCTGAGTGAAATGTTTGTGTTTTATTTACCTTTTAGGGACTTTTTTTTTTTTTTTATACAAGGCTTTTACTAATGATCCAGATTTGTAGTCAGTATGTTTGTATTATTTCGGGTTATTTCTATCTCTGATTAAAATCGCACAATGTTTGGATGCGGGACAAATTCTTAATACTTTCCCATTTGAAATGTTTTGCTTTAAGTACTGGTCAGGAAAAAAAATCTAAATGTATTTATAATAGATTAAAGGTGAAGCCATCTGGATTTAAGCACGTGTTAAAATAGATTTTTTGTTAAAAGGCTATCATAATATTACATTAAAAAACTACCGCTTTTAAGGTAAACAGACTTTATTCTAAAAGTTAAAATATTGGACTTCTGTGCACGTGACATTACACACGTGACACGTTCATTTGCTCACTGTAAAGCTTTTTAAACTAAGACTACATCCCCCCCCCCCCCCCCCGTATAAATGCTTTTCTTTCCAGGGTCAACTTCGGGCGTTTAGCCATAATGAGGATAAGTATCGTAAATAGAACAGGTTTGTGTTCTCAGGGTAGAAAATTCAGAATATTATTAAAGCTCTTGATAAATAAATATATTATGTAATATAATATTGCCATGCAATGTGCCAAATACTTAAATCATTTGAATTAATGTACTTAAACCAGACTTGTAACGCAGTTATAAGGGGGGTGTGGACATTCATGCAGACCAGCTTCACCACATTTGCGAAGAATTTGGGTGAACTTATGGTCTAATACTTATTGTGCACTTTTCTGCCCACGAGCTTCAGAATCTTGAAGGTCGCAGGCCGATTGGCTGTTCGTACTTCAGCCTATGTGCGCGTACATACACCAGCAGAGACCAACAACTTTTGTACACTGATTAACCGGACCTCTCGGAGCAAGATATAGTCACTCAGTTGAAAACTTGGTGATTAGTTAAGTTCTGAAGTTGACCGAATTGTTTTACGATACCACAGCATCATGGTATCATAACATATCTATAATTTTGTTTGAAAATTTTCTGAACAAAAACCAAGAACATTTTGTTGCCTTATGGCACTGACATCTTTTTAAAGTGTTTCTTGTACGATTATTATTATTATTATTATTATTATCGCATGCTTACTGGGATTATTCATCGTTCCACTATAGAGCTGGGGCGTGAGAAGGTTCATACAGTATACAACAATGGAAAGAGTAAAGTATGATTGTGATTTCCTCACGCCACATAGACACGTATTAAGTAGAGATTATTTGTAACTGGATTCGAAGATCATCCATACAGCCACAATTGTTTGTACATCTGCTTTTCTAATCCATGGCTCCTAGGGTGTATCAGTGATGTTTTTTTTTTTTTTTTTTTATAATTCTAGAAAAAAGAAGAGTTCTTAAAAAGTAATAATAAATAAGATTGGGAATGCATAAAGGTTTGAGAGATCCACTAGTCCCATTTCCAAACATTGATCTTGTTTACTAGCACAGGGTTACCATCCAACTTTTACCATGACTTTTAAGTCTGAGTACTAGATTTGCATTTTGAGCAGTGTGAACTACACTACATTAAAATCCAGCATTATCTACGGAGCAGGAGTTCAGTGTATGTGCCTGACATGTTTTCGGATGTATCCGGTGTGTGTGTGATTTTTAGATGGTGGTGGAGGTACATGCACAGAAATTTATTGAAAAATACTTTGGCCTTTATGGTAAATATATGGATGGTAACTATAATGTGCTTCTTAGCACCTTCTCTAACATGTGAACATTTTTGCCCCTTTCAGGAGAATAATTGCATGGCTTTTGGAAAGACATGAATGTCTAGTATATTTAATGCTGTCATGTGTGCACTTGGTTTTATGTTGCAGAGCCATTGTTTATTGTACAGCATTGTAACTGATTTAAACCCCATGGGTTTTGTGTACCAGATAGGGCTGGGTGATCAGATGATGCAGCTGAATATCAGTGATGCCTAACATCCTTGACGGATAATAATATTGCTCATTTTGCAAACGGATAGAAAGCTGAAGAGAGGCATAACTTGTAACAGATTGTGAAACCTGCTGATATTACCCAAATAATTGTTTTACTTGCATTTTTAATTTCTCCTACAAAGCAGAAACCTAAAAGCATCTTACTAAAATACTTTGGATTATGAGTGCAGTAACTGGTGTAGGTTGCAACTAAATTAGTGAAGATCTTTATATCTTATTTGTTATGATTATAGTAGGATATTGCCCAGCCCTTAGATCAGATAATCTCATTCCAGTTTTTAATAATCCGTGATATAACTCAGTCCAGCTTTACTACTGTTCTTTTCTATAAACACTTTGAACTCCCTAATTAACCGCCATGCCCTGTAGAATTAGATTTTTGTTTGGATAAAGCAACCTATTACTTGCATAATGACTGAGTGCCTTCACTTTTCAACTTGGATGTTTACAGATGTGTTAAATGTATTAAAGAGCCTCTGTGTTACCTGTGGCTAATGAAGGTCTGCTCTCTTTTTGTTTTCCTCCTCTTCTCCACACAGCCTCCATCTCACCACGTTCTGCCTGCAGTACAGGCCCACGGTCATTGCTTGTGTGTGCATTCACCTAGCCTGCAAGTGGTCTAACTGGGAAATCCCTGTGTCTACTGATGGCAAACACTGGTGGGAGTATGTGGACAATTCAGTCACACTTGAGCTACTAGATGGTGAGTGGATCAGTTTCTAGTGACCACATCATGCAAGATGTGTGCATACAGTGAAGGTGAGCTGAAATATCTGCTCTTGCAGAATTGACACACGAGTTTCTTCAGATTTTGGAGAAGACTCCCAGTAAGTTAAAGAGGATTCGAAACTGGCGGGTAATTAATTCTGTGTGTATTCACTTAGTAATGATTTGTGTATATACTTTTAAGTAGCTTTTTTAAAACTGTTTTTGTTTTCCTCTCAGGCAACACAAGCTGCCAAGAAACCGAAAACAGATGGCCCGTCATCAGAGAGCAGCTCTTTTCCCGAGTCTTCATTAGGCCAGGACCACTCGATGGTAGACGCCGTTTCTGCGAACGCAACCTTTTCCAAACCTTCAACGTCATTTCCTATTTCCAGTGGGCTTCCATTGGACCATATTGCCAGCGCTGTGCAAGGCACCTCGTACACTTTCACAGCCCCCAGTGACTGGCCTCAAGACCAAGCACGTGCAGACTCGTACGTTCTCAAACAGCTTCCACTGCACCCGCACCGGCCTGACAGAAGCGCCGAGTTCACCACTGTCAAACATGAACACAAGGCCAACAAACACCAATCTTCTGTGTTACCGCCTCCGGCCACGTCTCAGCCACAGAAAATGTCCTTGGAGAAGTACAAGGAGAAGCATGCGGCCGAAATAGCGGCACAGAAACGCAGGCAAGAGCAGCCGAGCGCAGAATCCGATGCCAGAGATTCATATGGAAGCTCCAGCCAGGTGGAGCACCGAAAGCCACAGCAGCCTTATGCTCATGGGCAGCAGGGCTCGAGCAGCAGCAGCACCTCTACCAGCTCGCCGCTAAAGATGAAACTGCCCTTAACAGGCCAAGAAAAGGTCCAAGGGGACAAACGGGAGAAGGGGAGCTCGCTAAAGCTTCGCCTTCCAGTCCAGGCCGAGAAAAGTGGAGCAAGTAAGGAGGAGCTGAAGATGAAGATCAAGGTTTCCTCCGAGCGCCACAGCTCATCTGATGAAGGAGCAAGCAAAAGCAAGCATTCCAGTCCACTGGTGAGCAAGGAAAAGCATCGGCACCACCATAAACATGGCCACTCCAACCCACACTCGCACAGCGGCAGTGGATCTGCCCTCAGGAGTCCCCTGACCCTCGGCGGTGAGGGGGCCAGCACAGTCCAGGGCCCGAGCTCTTCGCGTAAGAGGACACATGCCGATGGCAGCCATAATCACCACTCAAAAAAGAACAAAAGCTCCAAGCCAGCCGCAGGTAGTTCCTCTCCTCTTTCCTCTGTACAGCAGTGTGTCTCATCTCGCAGCTGTGTTTTTAACCCCCTTCCCTTCCCCCCCTGTCACACAGCAGGTGGGCTTCGGCCGTCTCAGCACGCCGCTGAAAGCGGACAAGGAGTCAGCGGAGAGCCGTGGTCCTGAGGGCACTAACGGCCCACGCGCACACTACAAGGACTCTTGCAACATGCTTGAATCTTTAATTACTCTTAAGTGCCCACGGAATGACCTTGTGAGCCGGTAGACAAGGAACTCAAGGTTCATCCTTGAGAGAAAATAAAAATATAATGTGAGCGCAAGATTAAGAGTGAAAAATATACTTCCGGATCTTGTGATTTTCTTCGCAGCTCGGTTGCGTGCTGCCATATTCCATATGTGTAATTGCTGCTTTGTATTCCATATTTCCAAATGGATCTGTGTGTGTGTGTGTGTGTGTGTGTGTGTGTGTGGTATGGGGCCATCTTGCTGCAAATAAGTTTCTCCACAGGATAAAATTAAGAATGCTGTAAGGCAAGAAAGGTGCAATTCTTCTCCCCGCTTTATAATTTAAATAATACTAGCCGTTGGACACTGAAGAATTCCTGCCCCCTCGTGACCTGACACACGTCCTCGAATTTGTTTGGACGTGGTCAGTATTGAGGAGTTAAAGTGACTGATTTTTAAGTTGCGTAGTTGTAAACACGCTATCTTTATGTTTTCTTTTTAATACCTTGTTTGTACGATGTGCATGTTTCAGCCATCAAAGGGATGAAGTAGAGCGCTGTTTACAGAGAGTGGAGATAAATGTACATACATTTTTGTATGTTTAAAAAAAAAAAAAAAAAAGAAGAAAAAAAAAAAAAAGCTATACTATAAATACTCAGGTTTGGCGCTGCTTGTATTCCTATATATTGGAGAAGTTTGTGAATTGCTATAAGAATCAGACCTTGTTGATTCTAACTGCAGCATTTCTCGACATGAGAGCCTGTATTGTGCATGGCTGTCAGAAGAGGGCACAGTCCAGCACCGTGCTAGGAAATCCACCAATCACCTGGCATGTTGTCTGAGGCTGTGCAGTTTGTAATTAATACAATTTTTTTTTTGTGACCTCCAAGATGAACTTAAGCTGGATGCCAAAGGCTGTGCCTCAGAAAAAAAGAGAAATAAATATCAAATAAGGACAAGTATAGTACTATGACGTTTACATAACCTTTGCTGTGAAGTGCATTAAAAACCTTTCTTGGCTTGACTCTGTAGCCTACTTGTACAAAGCTGTAAATCAATAACATATGTTTGAATAATTAATGTTGGATAAGAGCTGACCAGACCTGTTTGATCAGTGTTCAGTCTTTCAGTGATCTGTTTCTTCCATAGATCTTTTTTTTTTTTTTTTCCTCGGTATATGCATTCAGATTTTTTTTTCTGTGTGCAGCAAGCAATTTGTGAAGTATTTTACTTTTAGTCACTGAAATACAGATGTTTGAGCAAGGCAAGTGCAAATCTTCACGTCTAGATTTTGTTCCCATCCTCATTTCATTTAGACTCGCAACAATAAATCACATGGTTTCCACTACGTTAACCTCAGCCTCTGTCTTTGATTTCAGTGAGTTTCTTACAGGGTTTTACTTGGTCATGTGGGATTTGAGAGAAGTTGTGCTGGATACTCGGTTATGAATTCTGTGAATACTCTGCAGGTTAGTAATCGCAACTTTTTTTTTTTAATTTTGGTCATTTTGTGAAAAAGCAATATTGTATTATACAGTTCAGGCAAGCCCGTAAAATTCATTGTAAGATTTTAGTATGCAAACACTTTCTAGAAGATCATGTGTGTAACAATCAACTGTTTACATTAATTTAGTCTAAAAGCAGAAGATGAGAAACTGTCCTACATGACCACCAGCATTAACATAGATGCCTCCCTTCACATCGTAAACTTGAATCTAGTTAAAACACATTGGCACACATTCGAGATTTTCCTCTTACGAAGAGTTTTTCTGATGAACTTAATGGTGAACATTTGAAGGCTTGCTACTCGTAGACTGCCGGAGATGATGGACAAAAGGATGCCTTAATAAATCTGCTGCGGATGGTCTCTGTTTCTTGTCACTGCAAAGAACAGAAAAAGAAGGGATCTTTTTTATTTTTTTAAATCCTCAATTCTTCAATCCGTTGTCTTGATTATAGGAAGCTTTTAACTGTCAGTTACATGTTAATGTAAAGCTGTTGTCATGTTTGTTTATTTATAGTGCTGCTTCCGTTCGCAACTTTAGATCCCGGATAGCATTACTGCGCTGATCACATGTGTTTTGAAAGAGTGTTGCTTCTTATCCAGTGCATTTATATTATAAAGTGCATTCTTCTACTGTTTTAGAACATGCACAGAAGATGGACGAATACAAATCACTTACTTGATCAAGCATGCTTGCACAAACTCTTTAGCTTCTTCAGAGAAGTCATCAGGTAGTGAAGGCATTAAACCCTTTTGGGCCCCAATATAGAAGAGAGCTGCCATCTTGCCCATATGTGCCAGTGGTGGCTTTCCTGTGGCCATCTCAAAGACTGTACACCCAATGCTCCAGATATCTGATTTCTTACCATGGCCAGTCTCATTGATCACTTCAGGAGCCATCCAGTAGGGCGTACCATGCACAGACTTTAAGAAATCGCTACGGCTTCCGCTGTGTGTCAAGCAGTTAAGGCGACGAGCACAGCCAAAATCAATCAGTTTGATGATGCCACTGGGCATAAGCATAATGTTGTTCCCTTTCAAGTCCCTGTGGATTACTCTGTTGTCATGAAGGTAAACCACACCTTCTAAGATCTGGTGTGTGTAGAGGGCAAACACCTTCTCAGGTAAGGGACCGAAGCGATTGAGGACGTTGGCGATTGAGCCTCCTGGGATGTATTCCATGAAAATGCTGATTATGTTGCCGGAAAGAGCTGTGCCCAGGAACCCCACTATGTTTTGGTGATGAATGTTTTTCAGAAGGTCTACCTCTCTCTCCAGCCGATCATACTCTTTCTCTGCTGTCTTTGAATTAGAGACGTCCAGCGTCACCTGCTTGACTGCAATCAACTGGCCTTGACTCGTGAGTCCGCAGTACACCTGCAGTCATCAATGAATGGTCATGGTGGAATTACATTTCACCTGTCTACTGTTTTGTATAATCAATGTGATGGTTAGTTAAATTATTATTTTTTATTATTATTATAATTTTTTTTACTGTTTGACTGTAGCTACTTACAGTTCCATAGGCCCCTCTGCCTAGAATTTCTCCTTTGATCCATGTGATTGTGTCGTCTACACTGGACCTCTCCATACAAAGCAGGTTGTCCAAAGGAGTAACCTGTGAGAGCATATAGAAAAGGCATTCCTCTTCTTAGTAAGAATTACATGAATCATATGAATTTAATTTGCCTTGTCATAGTTTGTGTGTGTGTACCTCACTAAAATTGAATTTTGCTGGAGCATCATTTGTCATTTCTGGGTTGTCAGGCTTTAGAGTCTCCACCTCTCTTTCTTCCAGCGAAATTAATTCTTCTGCCAAACGTTTCAGCAAATCATCCGTAACAGGCCCCTCGCCCGCTTCATCTAAAAACCTCTGGTATACAGGTGACTTTGTCCTGTCAGTTGTCCACGTATTGATCAAGGGTTGTGCTGGGAGCTGAACTGCAATGGAGTCCTCAATTTCATGAGAGATTACATCCCTTTTATTATTGTTATGGTCTCCTGTTTTTAGTTGTAAGAATCGCATGCTAAGATAGGGTGTTCTGTGTGACTGAAATGAGCTGGATAAGTCTTGCTGATTAGGGAAGACTATCCTTATGTCTGTATCTGAAGGAACTTCTCTGATCATTGACAGCACAGGACTACATTCAGTCTGTAATCTTGTGTCTGAACCATGCCTCTCATCTTCCTCAGTGGTGAGAAGTTCATGCTTCCTTACCTGTTTGTTTCCCTCAGTGCCAAGAATTACACTGGCATTATTCTGTTTTGAATCAATAGCTTGATCGTGGCTTTGTGGATCAGGTGGTTGGATTTCCTTCTTCTTGCGTTGTTTACCTTTAGAAGGCGTGCATTTCTGTTTCCTCCTGTTACCTTCCACAGGTTTTTGAGCTTTCTGTTGTCCACTTAGTTGTCTCTTAAATTGAGGGGCAGACTGCACCTGCTTGGGCCTGTCTACAGAACTGCCTACTCTAAGGTTTTCGTATATTGGGGTGGCAAACATTTCAAAAATAGCTGGTCCTTCATCTGCCTGCCGGATTTCCAGAAACATGTCCCTATAACTGACATAGTCTGGAGATGACTTTGTTCTTTGTGTCCCTAAAATTCCTGACCTTTTAGCTTGCCTTGTTGTCTTCTTTGTGTCCCAATTGAGAAGTTGCTTTTGACTTTGGGGTTTATTAGATATCTTTTTTGTTCCACTCAGCCTTCCTACTTGATGCAGAGACTCTGGAGTCCTCCTCCTGTTCAAGGGCACATCCTTAAGATTGGGACCAAGTTTTATAGGTGACATCTTTGGCCAGTCCAATTTGTTGCTGATCTCCTCACTAATAACGTTATCTATGAGTCCCATCTCTTTAATTATAACTTGTGACTGATTCCTTCTATTCCTTTTGGGCTTACTGTAGTCCTGTCTTGTATTTATTTGGTCCAAGATGTTAATTGTTTGGTTAGTATGAGATTTGCATTGTATTTCCTCAGCTCTGGTCGTCCTACTGGCTTTGCTGGTTTCAGCTGGAGTTTGATGTAACGTGATATTTACAGGAGAGACATGGTGTTGCTCAAAAGAGCTGTTGTGTCCATCTCCAGGTGCAGGTCTGGCATCTGTAACAGTGTCTTTAGGTTCATCATGTTCATTTGAGAAAGACCTTATTAATTCCACAATTTTGTTCATTTTCGGAAAGTCTGCTGAATGTATTGTCCTATTCTCCTCACACACATCCAGAGCTTCACTTTTTTGTTGTGTGTCTAAAATCTTCTCAAAAGGTTTCACTATTTTGGAAAATTCTTTCACAGAGTTCCTCGTCATCTGTGCCTCAAGCTTTTGACTCCTCATGATTTTTGATTTCGTAGCCATGGGTTTATTTGAATTAATGTGTTGTGTAATCCCAGAATGTATAGGTTGTTGAGCAGATGAAGGGGGCATTAAGTCAATATGTGGTTCTCTTTGTATGGTCCCAAACATCTGCCCTGTCTCCTGAGGGCTGTTTTCTTCCTCTTCATCCAGAGAGCTTTGACTGCTATAGCTGCTCTCCTCACTGCCCCTTCCTGTACCTCTTGATCCTCTGGAGCTCAGTCTGGAGAACCTCTCTCTCTTTAATTCGGCACCAATAGATAAGAGGCTGGTCGGCTTTGGTGTCAGTGGACACTGGCAGTTTGAAAGCACATGCCCGTCCCGGTAGTCTTGGTCAAGTGGAGCCAAATGTTTTGGAGTGCGTGGGCATGAAATATGGAGTGGATCCTGAATGGTAAAATATAAAAGGTAAGTTTCCAGGGAACAACTAATTTCAGAGGTATTAATTGCAAGACCAGTAGGAAGTATCTTACCCTTTTTTCATGTACATCACTGGTACTGAGCCCTGTAATTCGTCAAACAATTAATTGTTAATGTGCATCAACTACTTCAGTTATAATGATCATTTCTGACAGCACTTACTGTTGTGTATATTGGTCCGTACTTGTAGTAGAAAGCTTGCATCAAGGAGGGCCAGGCTTGGAGCAGACTGGCTAAGCTGAGAGAAATGTGGTACTAGAGGAGTCTCGAGAATGGCTTTGGTTTTCTCTGTGAGCCTTGGAGGTATGGGTACTAAGGATGTTTTCATTGGAACATCAGAGGTGGGATACAGAATGCCAAATTTGGTCCAACATTTATTCCTGTCCCTCAGGCTCGGTAATGTTGTCCACCTAGAGAAAATGTGACATTTTGTATTGTATTCTAAATCAAAGACACTTTGAAAATGCATAACACTATTTCTCTGTCCTCCCTCCTTGTTCTGGCATAATGGGATGACCTGGAAACATGGTCTTACGCTGACAGCTGACTGAACCTGTAACAGTATTCCTCTGTACAGTCTTTGTGTAAAAGTCAGACCAAGACACTTGAATGTGCATGGGCCAAGAAGCCTCCCCCCCCCCCCCCCCCCCCCCCCCCCCCCCCCCCGCATATATTGGGTCTGTGCGCACAGGTGCAGCTCTTTTAAATGCTATTTGTCCTACTGTGTAATTGTTTGTTCACCACCAGATGGCTAATTTTGATTAGTTGAATGCTAATTATGTTAGTGCCTATGTGCTCAGCTGGCTCACCCAGTTTCCTTGCTGTCCATCTTGGGCTCCATGGCACTTTGCAAGCACAAGGCAATGATCTTATCTGTGGACACATTGAATGTCAAGTCACACCGGCTCAAGCAGTAAATCTTCTTTATGCCAGCGGCGCTAGTATTTTGATAAGACTCTGCCAAAATACTACTAACCCTTTACTGAGGATAAACTTATACATCCATTGTTGGTGCAGGTTAGATAAGCATCTTTGCAAGACTATGCAATACTAATTAAGTCATAGTAATCATATTTATTGATGGGATGACAATAAAACCTTACCCCTGCCTCCTTCCTTGACAGCTGTTAATATCTTGAGAAAATCCAAAAACAATCTAGTATTTCCCAAGTTCTTTTCATTAATAGGAATTGTTTTCCTTATACAAGCTTGGTGTCTTCAAATGTTGGACTTTGTTGTATGGTTCCATACTCTGAAATCACTTGGCTGTTTTGTGTTAAGTGACTCTGCTTCGTCAGACCCACCCCTTCCATTGTCACCATTGCTTTGTGGGATGGGCTGGGCTTGTGAGTATCGATGTGTGTTGACAAGGGCTGGCTGGTGTGCTTAATGCAGCAGAGAGAGCCGCCTCAGGGGGTGGTTGGGAAAAACAGAGGACAGAGAGCTACTGTATTTCTGTAAATGCTCCGCAGGTGGAGCTTTGGCATGTTGTCTTTTTGGCTCTCGAAGGGATACGGGGATCGTTTTGAAACAACGCTAACTCACCTTGGTGGAAGTTTTTGTGGTCTTCTTGGACAGCAATATATGCATATGGCTCCTTTACATCCTGCCAACAAGAGAGATTAAACATTTTTCTCTGTTCTTAGCATCTTTATAGTACTTCCCCCGTGTGTTAGGCCAAGTGGTATATACAGTATCTCACAAAAGTGAGTACACCCCTCACATTTTTGTAAATATTTGATTATACCTTTTCATGTGACA
>JANDJT010000199.1:21522185-21534011 GCA_024331685.1 Stegophilus panzeri | reverse complement strand
GTGTCATTTCTTCAGTGTTGTCACATGAAAAGATATAATCAATTATTTACAAAAATGTGAGGGGTGTACTCACTTTTCTGAAATACTTTACGCTTGGTAAACACTACACACAAGTACACACTGACCCATCCTGACTGAATGCAGATGAGGCTTCTGCCTCATTTTGGTGCCTCCTTTTCAGGGCTGAGTCTACAGAACTCTTCTATAAAATTATACCCATGATATTCACTGTGAACTCTTACTGTGAATCTGATCAGTTTGCCATGATAGACTGTATCCCAAATGTAAGCTTTTGATACAAGTTATTAGAATTCCTAACTAATGTCAAGAGACATTGGCACATATCATTTGTGTACATAGTGCACCACAAAGATTAGTCAGTGGAAAAGAGATTGTCATTTAGTAGCTAGAAAAATGTATGGCTTCCTGTCTAATCAAATGCTAAAGATATGATCTGTATATGAACACTGAAAATAACATTTACATTTACAAAGTTATTTTTTTATTTTTAAATACTTCTCGCCTGCAACGATTTAAATCTACTGGTACACTGACTCCATATTAATGACCATGGCCTTGGAATGGGATGTTCAACAAGCTTCTCTGGTTGTGATGGTCAGGTGTCCACAAACATTTGCAATATAGTGTATACATGCAACACTTTAATAAAAAAAATATTCTCTAGACTGTCTCCTGGCCAATTATCAAGTTTGGCAACCATGACTCTTGAAAAGAACTGAAGAAGGTTGTCTATCTGGCTGTTTAATAAGAACACTAACTAGACATTAATTGTAGATGTTGTCAGGGCAACAGTCTGCCTTGAAAACATTACCCAACATATAGTAAGGGTTGATGGAATCAGTTGTCATCTTTATAAAAGAATACTAGAAATTTGTTGTGGCCATAAGGTGTCTTACTCTCTCGTTGGCCGAAGCTGAGAACATGTGTGGAGAAGAGAGGCTGTGGGAATGTTCTGCAGGAAAATGAAACTCTGGCCCCAGATGTGTAGGCACTGTTTTTAAAAAAACAAAAAAAAAACATAATGCAAAAGATAGCATGAGTCAGCAAGCGAACCTCTAAGTAAGTTTTTACAGGAATGAGAAAGATAGAACTGAGAATAACTTAAAATTCTGCTATATTAGCGTCTTTTGGATAGACGCTAATCTCACCTGACTGAGTTTGATGCTCCAAAATGATCTGGAGCAGCTGATCTTTCACTGAGCTCTTGATCTGAGAGACATAGGTAAGAACAGTGTAGCTCTTTCCATCTTGGATGTCCATGTTTCTAAAGAACAGATGATTGAGGATTTATTGTTAGTAAATATGTCTTTGGATCTCAATCCCATTCTGGGAAATCTCATCCATAGCTGAGACTAGAACCACCTGTTTGCGTTTTTCCCAGTATCCCACTCACTATGCTGATTTATTTACTATGCTGCAAAATTCTGTATTCATTGAGCTGTGGCTTGTTTTACTACTCATTTGGGAAAAATACTTAATGTGTAAAGTGTATTATAAACAAAATGAAATGAGCTTGGTTTCCTTACGCAGATTGAGCCAGCAGTGTCTTCACTACTTTGGTAGGAGCATAGTCCCATCCCATGATGCTCTTAAACCCCTCAAACAGATCCACATCCCTCACTGCCAGCATCAGTGGGGTCAGCCCATTCTGGTTCTGGATGTTCACGTCCACAGAATCTGTCTCAAACTACAAGACAAAGACAAATCTGTTTCCCAGGATAGATAGCTCGCTTATTATTTATACTTAATTTGGGCAGAACCAACAGCTTGGTTTCTATTTCCTTCCACTGTCACACATGTAACACCTCTGGCTGTGGGGGTGGGGTGGAGGGCTTTACTTTAACGTCATTACAGATGGCCAATGTTGAAAGTCCACTTTCCAATCTGTCAGCGTATCTGAACTGTGTTTCATTGTGTAGCAGTAAATAAAAGGATCTGAACGTGGTGTTGTGTTTCCCACCTGCCAAATGGTAAGTGGAAGTCAAAAAATGGTCTGCTTACCAGCAGGTGCTGTAGGGTGTGAATATCCCCTCTCCAGGCAACCTCTAAGAACTGAGCACGGTAGGCTAAAGGTCTCAACATGGCAGCCAACAGCTCCTTCTGTAGGTCTGGCTGACTGACATGTAGCGCTGTCTGATTGCTGTAGTCGCACAGTGTTGCATCTGCTCCTCTTTCCAAAAGGAAATGCATGACCTGCATCCAAATATGAATATAAGAACAGCTTATTTTGTATTGTAGGTTTGTCTTGGTCAAGTAGGGCCATAATAAAGGCTTCTGTTGGTTTTAGGCATTACATAACGAAATCATTGGTGACGTGAGTGTTAAAGCCAGAATGGGACTCGAGAGCCTTCCTCCCAGTGGACCCTGCACTCTTTTAGGAAGTCACATGCTTGTTTTGAATTTCAGGTCCAAGGGATCATTATATTCAAAACAAGTGATCGAATTGGATTCATTAGCCATGCTGTGTCAGACAAATTAGATTTTAGCTTGCGCACTCGGACAGTTTTTTTTGGCTGTTTATGTAACTGTATTAATTGGCATCATTAGGCACGTTATGGACCAGTTCAATGGTTGTAAACAAAGCAATTCCATTTGACTTCCTTTGATTAAAAACCTACTAAATTTCCCTTTAGGAAGAATACCACAAGCACAAAATATCATGCCACTTTATTTCAGTGTGACAACATGCATCAGCTCTTTGCCTTTGCTCTCTCCACAATTATTATACAACCCCAATTCCAAAAAAGTTGGGACTCTGTGTAATCAAGACTTAAAAAAAAAAAAAAAAAAAAAAAAAAAAGGCTTGAAATATCACTTTGTGCAATGAATCTGGAATATGTGAAAGTTACACTTTTTGAATTAAATTATGGAAAAATTAACTTTTCTATGATATCCAAGTTTTTTGAGATGCACCTGTATATGGCTAAAGGTTTGTGGACACCTGATCATCTCACGCATATGTGTTCATTCCCCAAACTCTTCCCACAAAATTGGAAGCACACAAATGTTTAGGATGTCTTTGTATGGTGTAGTATTACAATTTCCCTTTACTAGAGTTAACACATGGAGAGCTCCATGAAGACGTGGTTTGACAAGTTTGGAGTAGTGTTCTACACAGAGCCTTGATTTGAACACCCTCGAGATGAACTGGAATGTCGACTGCACCCCAGACCTCATCACTCAACATCAGTGCCTGACCTCATTAATGGTCTTACAGCTGAATGACAATCTTCACAGCTACGCTCCAAAATCTAATGGAAATCCTTCCCAGAAGAGTGGAGCTTATTATAACAGCAAAGGGGGAATAAATCTGGAATGGGATGTTCAAGAAGCACATATGGGTCCTTCCCACTTCTTTAATAGGATGGGAGCCTCATCCCAAGTGAAACAAGGGGGAAGGTATTTTTTTCAAGTACTGGCAACAAACTCCTCACGGCTTCCCTTTACAGTTAGTGATAACGTCTTAAACTTTATACAAACTCAGTAATGTTCTGACTTACTACAATGTATTTTTCTGTTTTAGTACAGCAGAATTACCCAGAATCCCTTACCATGTCAAGGCCCATCTGACAGGCACTGATAAGAGGAGTGGAGCCCTGGGCATTGTGAGGCTGGTCCAGCTCTTCCCAGGAGTAAAGTCCATTCTCCAGTCCTCGAGTCACTGCTTCCAACTCCCCCTTCAACAGCAGATCCACAATATTTCTTTCCTCCGTCTTCATGTTGTAGCCCTTGGAGTTTACATGAAGTCAGATGCTGACGGAGGAGTGGCTTTGGTCTTTTCACAGTCCTCTCTCCATAATTTCAAAGGTGTGTGTGTGTGTGTGTGTGTGTGTGTGTGTGTAATTCTGCTGTTTTGTCACACATTGTTGAAGTTTTAATAAGATGAACAGCAGATCTCATGTAGATCAAGGCTGGTGGAAGGATATGAGGATTTTCCAGATTGGACAAGAATATGTGTATTTGTCAAGTCACGGTTTACCTTATCTTAGTGCTTGGCACCTGAGCAGAAAGCATTCCAGAGGATTAATGAGTAACTCTGTTTTTTGCAATGTGTTCTAGCATACTACTTTCAACACACTAGCACTAAATCTTTTTTTTTTTTTTTTTTTTTTTTAAATTATAAATATATATATATATAATTTAAATTTGTAGGAATAATATTACTCACCTCTCAACCCAGTCACTCAGCAGCTGTCCATGCAGAAGAATATCGATATATGGATCACGTAAATGATGCAGTCATATGTGAGCATTCATATATTTTTAAGCGTTATTAGTCTTCATTGTTCCCCTGTGCTTGTTTTGCTCTGCGTGTTGAGTTTACAGCCTGTTCCTATGGAGACGGTGGGGCTGGAGATCAACAGTGATCTCAGATTTAGTCTCTCAGCTTCCTTTGTGTTTAGTTAAAGGACTTTTATTTTTTATTTTTATTTTGTACTTGAGCATTCTGAAAAGGTACCTTACAATGTTAAAAGTGCAACATGTTTATAAAAACTTAACAATTCTAAAACTTAAAATTCTTAACAATTCATATTTTCAGTAGCTTTCAAGATATTTTAGATGCATCTAAAATTTTCTTGTTTTTCTTGTCATAGGAGAAACTTTCTGTTTAAAAACACATTGACATCTGGAAATACTTCTTTGCAAACAAGGTCAATCAAACCAATAAAACTCATTTACAACTATTTTGAAATTATACTGTGTATGTGAAAAACAGTAGACTTGGAATGTCATACTATGTGAACTCAATATCATTATCTGCTGTGCGTGCAAACGTTAAGGCTGAGCAAGAAGCTGGACACACATGAGATGGAATAAATAAGCAAACGCCTCATTAAGAATGGGCCATGACTCATAAGTGATTAATTCACAGTTACCTGCACAGGTCATTAATTCATTCACCATCATTAACTGCTTCATCATGGTCAGGGTTATGGTGGACCCAGGGCCTTTCCCAGGAACACATTGAGCTAGATTGGAATACACCTTGGATGGGAAACCAGTACATTGCAGGCAGGTCAGTTGTGTAAGGAATAAAACACACTGGGTGTGCAGTAATAGAAAGGTAATCAATAATGTTGTGGTGTGATGCGGCCTGACATGAAGCCAAGCTTCTTTTACCACTACAAAAGTTTACTATTTTCTAATAACTTAATCTTAAAGTTACTGCTTTACTTCTGACTGTTACCAAGACCCTGGACGCTCCTTCCAAATATGCTAAATAAATGTCTCCTGACCATACATTTTTAAAAAATTGTTTGTAAGGAACATATTCCACCCAAGACCCTGTGTGTGTGTGTGTGTGTGTGTGTGTGTGTGTGTCCGTGCTGCGGGGGTTTCCTCCGGGTACTCTGGTTTCCTCCCCCAGTCCAAAGACATGCATGGTAGGCGGATTGACGTTTTCAAAGTGTCCGTAGTGTATGAATGGGTGTGTGAATGTGTGTATGAATCACTGCGCCCAGGGCCCATCTTCAGTCGTCTTGATTCAGTCTTGCCACTGGATCATGGCGGTCACCGGGAAGTGAGAGTGAGGCCGATGCTGCGCAAGTCTTCCTCACTTTAATCCAATTCACGCGCAAGTCGAGTCCCAGTTTGTGTTCTCCATGATGGAGGCGGAAATGGAAACTTCAGTCTTCGTCGAAATCAACGGACGAACTCCAGTGTGTGTGTGTGTGTGTGTGTGTGTGTGTGTGTGTTATAGTAATAACATTAATAATGTATTCAGAACAAGGCATTAATATAAACCTGTGATTTTTTTTTTAATCAGTAATACTGATATATAAAATTAATCAACATCTCCTGACCAGTCAGAAACATTACTTCAAACTCCCTATAGTTTAAACGAGACTGATCATTAAGAGCCAATATATAACAGGCATTTTGATAAGTGAGATTTCTAAGCAACATGAAATAATCATGAAGTAAGTGATCCAATGATTCTAAACACTGGGTGAATTAATTGGAGTTGCATCACTCACAAAAACAGAGAAACAATTCAATGATTAAGTCATTGCAATCATAGACAATCATAGACAAATGGCATCACCAACATGGAACAGTGGTCACAAGTCAAAGCTTACTGACAAGGATAGAAAGACACTTTACAATGACTGTTGCTAAATGCTCCAAAAGTAATTAACCACAGCCACCAGATTTAAATGAGCACCTCAATGACAGTCTCAACAAGAACTAGACATTGGGAGCTTCACAAACCTGGAATCAAAGGCCAATGAGTGAATACACATAACATGCTATAAGAAGCACAGAACCAGGAATCATAAGCAATGAAAAAGTCAACTTTCACCAACTTTCCTACCAAGTCAGTGCAACTGTTAAATACAGTGGAGATCCATAATGGTCTGCGCAGCCATTTTGTGGGGGATTTATTAGGTCCAGTGATTGCTTTCCAACAGATAGGAGGCAATTTTACAGGACCAGATGCTCCTTATGGTGCAAACATTTTTCCTATTATTGTTCCCATAAGCCCCTACGCACACTGCTAAAATTGCTCAACAGTGGATTGCTGAAACAAGTCACTTCCATATCCTCCACAATCATTAGGTTTAAACATCATTGAACCTTCATGGGTAGGCTCCCATAAAGGTCTGGAGTGCAGACTGTGAAGTATAGCTCCACATCCCTCTAAGAACTAAATGATTTGCTTCTTGAAGTGGTGATAGGGTGGTCCTATATTGTCATGGCTTTCTATCATTTTCCACCTCCTGTATTATACAGTATATAATAAAACAAATATGACTGAAGTGGATGTAGTCTTATGTTGATAGTCTTTTGGCGCCCCCTACTGGCAGAAGAGGTTAAGAGCATATTTAGCATATACTTAATGTTAATATGTTCAGTAGACCATGCCATAATAATAATAATAATAATAGTAATAAACTTTATTTATTTAACACTTTTTATTTCAAAATCTCACAGTACTTCACAATGGATTATTATGTTGCGATTCTTACATAGTTCAGATCAAGCATGACAAAAGACCTATTAGTCTTAAGCAAAAACTTGAAAAAAATATGCATGTTTATCCTGCTGATTCTGCAGAAGGGCATAGAAACCAAAGCGTTTTTGTTTTTGACTTTGTGCTCTGCTGGGTTATATTGTGTATAGTTCATCAGCAATATAGTGTCAGTGCTAAAAGGAGTTTTTTCAGTGTTTAATTTATTACGCTTACAACTTGAGGGAAGAAACCATTTCTCTACATCTTGAAGTTCTTCTCTTGATAGTCTGATATTTCACCCCTGAAGGATCTTTCTGAAGTTAGCAGAAATTCTTTTAAGCATGTTATTAGATATATACAATTAAATTTTGTTTGGGGAGGCATGTCAACCAGCCTCCACATAGCTTGTAGTATCGGACATCTTGGCGCTATTAACAGTGCACACAGGATATACAGTTTGTAAATAAACATTTGGACATTGTTTTTACTTTATTTTTATTTTAGCTGTCTCCCACGGTATATAGGAGTTGAAATGAAAGTTTGTCTAATTGCGTTTGGCTCCTTTGATGTAAATGAAAGTCTGCACTTTAAGCTCATACTCATTATTTCATTTCAATTCCTATATACTGTGGTACAGTGGTCACCAACCCTCTTCCTTGAGATCTAATTTCCTGCAGGTTTCATCTAACACACCTGCTTTAGTTGATCAGGAACTTCATAAGGCAGCGATTAGATGGTCAGGTGGGCACGATTAAGGGTTAGGGTTAGTTATTGTTATTGTTATAAATAACAATAACTTTATTAGTGTCCAAGTATTTATTGACCTGACTGAATATAAAATTTAAACAGGTGTCACCTAGCTGTGCAGTGTGACTATTGGTAACTGATTTTACTGCACACACACGTTTTTGGTCTTCTTTATTGGGAAAAAAAAAAAAAAAGTCAATAAAATCCCAGCCACCACATTTACATGCTTGCATGGAACATTGCCACCACCTTCTGTTAAGACGTTATGAGTGACAAAAACTAAATGATAAGCATTTCTGCAGTTTCCTTTCCCCGCACCTCGCAAAGTGCACATAAGTGCACGCTCTTCCTCGCAAACGATTTACTTTTTTGTTTGTTTGTTTGTTTCAATGGCTGTTGGTTTCAAATGAACTCTTCATATGTAGATTTCTGATATGAGCTATGATTTGTGCAATGTATATTATATATTGTTTGTGTATTATGTAATGTCTGTATCTGTTACCCTTTTCTGCAAAACTAGTTTCCCCTAAGGGGGACAATAAAAAGTAAACAGCAACAACAACAACAATCTCCCAAAACACATGCAGATAGGTGGACTGACCATTCTAAACTCCTAGTTAGTATAGTGGTCAGTATCTCTGCCTATCACGGTTCGAATCCACGATGAGGAGACACAAGTGGGGCTCAGTGGGCAAGGCTCTGGGTTACTCATTGGAAGGCTGGGTAAGCCCCAGCACTGCCAAGCAGTTGAGCAAGGCCCTTAACCCTGTGCTCTCCAGGCGTGCTGTAACATGGCTAATCCTGCGCTCTGACCCCAGCTTCCTAACAAGCTGGGATATGTGGGGGGAAAAGTATTTCCACGGTGCTGTAATGTATACATGACGAATAAAATCTTCAATTCTAAACTGTTGTCCTTACAGCCAGCGTTCCCAGGATAGACTCCAAGATCATGTGAGATATTTCCCTGTATTCATGTCATGGGGGCGCCTCTGCTTCAGGAATGCAGGAATGCAGAATGCGCATGCGCCTGAGGAGCCTTTTAAAGCCGGGATGCTGCACGGTGCTGATGCTGCGGTCAGCGTTTGGTCAACAGGACGATATCCAGAGCATTCAAGGCTGATCCGGCTGCATTTGTTTGATTCACAATAATAACAGTCTTTAAGCAGAAAGTGTTCACACGGGTGGAAAGTTTGATTCTATTAATCTACACCGAGGGGAAAGCATTTTAACGGGATTTTCCAAGCGGTCACGGTGGAGATGCGCGACTGATCTCTGCACAGCATCAAGTTTTCCTCCGGCTTGAACTTTGTCTCAGGATCTTCACTGAGTCTGGGGTTTGTTTTTTTTCCTCCTCCTCCTGCGTCAGGTTCGTCATGATGGACGCGGCGGAATGCGGAGTCAAAGTGATGTGCCGATTCAGGCCACTGAACGAGTCGGAAATCAACAGAGGAGACAAATACATCCCGAAATTTAAGGGCGAGGATACTGTGGTTGTTTCGGTGAGTTGACCTGATCTCACATTTTTTGCTTATCTTCACAGGAAGAGTCCGGTCGAATCCAGTTGGCTGTGTTCCAAATCACACATTAACTTCTCTGTAATGATACACAGTAAAATCCCTTGTGTTGAATTAACACCCACAGTGTTCGTTTGTGTCCAATGGACTTAGCTATATAAACACTGTAGGGTGTAAATTCAACACTGGGGATTTTGTTGTGTACACTGTATGTATGGCCAAAAGTTTGTGGACACCTCACCATCACCCCATCACATTCATACCTATAGCCTACCTGTTGAAGATCCCGTTCTGGGATGTAGTCCCTTTGTTTTACTGTTATAATAACCTCCACTCTTCTGGGAAGGCTTTCTGCTACACTTTGGATAGTGGTTGTGGGGATTTGTGTTCATTCAGCTACAAGAGCATTAGTGAGGTCAGGCACTGATATTGGGGTGCAGTCGGCGTTCCAGTTCATCCCAAAAGGTGTTCAGTTCTTGCACTACAGTGTTGGGAAACCATGTCTTCATGGAGCTCGCTTTGTGCACAGGGGCATTGTCATGCTTGAACAGGTCTCCAGTGAAGGGAAATTGTAATACTACAGTATAAAAGACATTCTATTCAATCGTGCACTTCAAACTTTGTAGCAACAGTTTGGGGAAGGAACACATGTAGGCATGATGGTCAGGTGTCCACATAATTTTGGCCATATTGTGTTGCTATAGTGTCCAATAATTTAATAATTTATTTTTTTTCTACTGGAACAAATTAAAATGTCCTTTATCTGACTTTATCTTAGACAGATAAGCCTGAAATGATCTTTGTTTCTATTGAGTCCAATTAAGCTGTTAGTTCGGTGTTACTTTAAACCTCAGCTGAGACTCAGCCAATTCCTCATTTATTTAGAAGTGAGCAATGTGGCAATATCGCAATATTTGATGCTTTTATGATACCTGTTCTGATATTATTATTCAATCAGGTTTGCTGAATGAATTTAAGACACAGAGACAGTTTACAAGAGCCTAAAAAAATGTCAATGTGAGCTACCATCCAATCAGGTACTTGTCACTATGCAGTCAGACGTTGTCATTGTCAAGAAAATACTGACCGTAGTTCCGTTATGATGGAGTTGTCATTATGTTACCCAGCCTTAATACAAAACAGAATGTAAAATATTAATTTAAAGGATTAACACTATAATTTTGCACTGGATAACTTTAAACATGGAAGACATCCTTTTGTTAGCTATGCTTTAGATTATTAGTACATTTCTTTTCTTTTCTTTTTTTTTGTTTCAAGTATAACCAAATGTTGTTGATTTTTTTTTTTTTCAGTATTGGGTTTTCATGCTAGTATAATCAATATAATTTTCATGCTGGTGGTATAATCAATAATGATGCCAATATAATCCAAACAGCTCTACAAACCCATGATTTCCAAGTCTCGGCTTTTTGTCTCCCAGACAAAAGGTTGGGATTTTCTTTATAAAGCCAGTGTGGTGTGTGTTTGTCTAGGCTGTCTTTAACCTTGCTCACACATGCACACCACAAAGCTGCCACGTTTAGGTATAACCTGTGTGTGCGGATTGAGAGCGATGATGCGAGGCAAATGTGCTAATTTGAGTTTGGTGTCTTCAAAATCTTCAAAACAATTTTGGTCACACAAAATCAATTTCTACAGGGTAACTGGTCTATTATCAGTCTAGGCGAGCACCAGTATATTTAAATAGATAAAAAATATGATTTTGCTAATTTATTCACTTTTCAGTTACTTATAAAGGTTCGTTTTTCTGTATTCTCTCCATTTATTTGACATGCTTCAGACATATCTGTGCAAATTTCTTTTCTTTTTTGTTTCTCCTTGTATAGAAATGGATGGACATTTATGTTCAAATCCAAATTGTTATTCAGATCCTATATCTTCTTAATTTAAAAGCAAAGTGCATCTGAAACTGTACAGAGTGAAACCTCAACAGGTCATGAAGAAAATGTGCTTTTTCTCTGGATAATAGCAATTTTTTTTTACTACTTTTATGTAATGTATTTGTTACTAAGGATGCACAATTTTCCTCATATTGTCATACCTTGTGAAGTCAGGAAATATCAGGGCTTATGAGTGCGAGGCTATACTCATCACTTGATCCATTATTTAGATTTAATTTTTAATAATACAAAATAGAAATTTATGAGAAATAGGTGTCCCAAGGACCTGTTGGTAATATTTTTGTTATTTGTAGTTTGTAAAATGAGCGATGTGATTATTTATTGAGATTTGGTCATATACAAATACGAGCTCTTTTTGCACTTCGAAGTGAATGTTACCTTTTTTTACACTGTGCTTTTGACTGTATGTGAAACCATGGTGTGGAATTATTCAGTCAAATACAATACAAATTTAATACAGACATGCCTAAAATGAACCCTTAATGGCTGCATATTATCCCTTTTATAATCTGATCTACTCAATCTAATCTTGTCTGTGTTGTTTTCTGGTTGTACACAACCTAATTTCATTTAAAGACCAGTGAAGAGAATTTCCTTCTGAATTAGGCTTACTGATTATTTCAAACCATCTCCATCGCTCGCTCTCTCTCGCTCCTCTCTTATCTCT
>JANDJT010000199.1:21508527-21522180 GCA_024331685.1 Stegophilus panzeri | reverse complement strand
AGAGAGAGAGAGAGAGAGAGAGAGAGACATTAATGCAAGAAAATGCTAAAAATGTATGAATTAAATTATAAAAATGTATCTATATGAATGGAATCCAATCCATCACAACTGAAACACCATGAAAGTCTAGCTCATCTTGCCACGTGATTATTTTAAAATTCAACATATCTACCGATCTTTTACACGTGCATATGCTGTATGCAATGGCCATTGATAAATCCCACACGTTATAAATTGATGTGTTTGTGCATGGCCACACTCATTTGCCTAAAGAAATTTTGCTTTAAAAAGCACAGTAGCCTGCTCGCGGTGCTGCTTCTTTCAGATGACATGGAGCATGTCAGAAGAACTACGAAGGTCTAATGAACTTCATCAATAATGAAATAAAGATGGTAAATGATCTGTAAATGATCTGCACTTATATAGCGCTTTTTTAACCTTAGCGGTTCTACAAAGCGCTTTACACTGGATCTCATTCACACACCCACACAGCAATGGTAGCAGAGCTGACATGCAAGGCGCTAGCTTGCCATCGGGAACAACTTGGGGTTCAGTGTCTTGCCCAAGGACACTTCGGCATGTGAAGTCGAACCGCCAACCCTACGATTAGTGGACAACCCGCTCTACCACCTGATCCATTTTTATAAATAGTTTTTCTAATAAATAAATAGGATTTAAAAAAAAAATGAGTGTGTGTGTGTGTGTGTGTGTGTGTGTGTGTGTGCATTTAATTTATCCCAATTATATTTAGAAACTCTGCAATGGCATGAAAAGTCATAATTTTTGCTCTTTTCCACTTCTGGTTTAAGAAATGTGATTTATTGCAGTGTGAGTGATGTGAATGAAGGTAAGACATCTAACACATTATTCAACTTGTAGTTGGTTGGGAAATGCCAGTAACGTTTCCAGATTCAGTTTGAAATATATCAACTAAAACTGCACGGGACGAACGAAATCAACTGATGATCCACTCCTCAATCTCAGCATAGAGTTCCCAGTGGTGCTATTAAATAAATAAATAAATAAATAAATAAATAAATAAATAAACACTTTCCTCCCTCTTTAAAGCCACATCTTCCAACAAGGCATAACCCCAATCAGTCTTAGTCTTAGATTTTAATTTACATTCCGTCTGTGTCACCTGTCTGCATCTTGTGAGCACTTGAATCAGTAATTTCTCTTTCAATCATGCTGATATGATTGACATTAAGTGGAATGGACGCCTGCAATGGGTTGGCACTCCGTCCAGGGTGTCCCCCACCCTGTGCCGCGAGTTCCTTGGGATAGGCTCCAAGCTCCCTGTCACCCTTTGTAGGATAAGCGGTATGGAAAACAGATGGATGAAATGGAAGCCCCACATTTTCACTTTACCTGCTATTACACTTTTCTGCCACTAGGGTTTCTTGCATTTACACCAGTCAGCAGTGTGCCGAAATGTACTCTACACATCATCACACATAAGCAAAACTTGAAAATCCCGTTCAGTGCATTGAAAGCTGCATACGCACAGTTTATGTACAAAACTACGCCGCGTACGCACAGTTGATAAATGAGGCCCCAAGTTTATTTAAACAAGTACCATTGGGAATGATTCTAACTGTTAAATGTTACGCTGTTCGTTTGTCGTATCTTGATCCTATAATCCTGAAGACTCGCTCGCCTAAATATATTTATTTTATTTTTCCTGTAGTGAGAGAATACCAGTAAGAGAGCTAGAATTTGAATTCCAGTCAGATTTCTTTTTATTCTTTTTTTTTGTTGTTGTTGTTGTTTTGTTTTTTTTAACAGGCCTAGCTCATACAGAATTCCCAACTTTGGTCATATTGTACTTGGATCTTTCACATATACTTTGGTGAACAGGAAGTTCAACAAGGGGCTTAACTTGTTTAAAATGACTAAATTCTTGAAACACCCATGAGCCATCAGGTGCACCAGAGTCACATTTGTCACTTTCGTAAATACACACCTGTCCCATTAATTACCCTGTGATCATGGAATAATTCACAGTAGATGGTATTTACTGTATAATGCACTTTAAGGTGAATAACACTGCAGCAAAGCTGAATTGTCTTAGATACAGTCAAACGATTTTGTATGCTGCTCCTGCTCTTCCATTCAAATTGACATAAAAGCCATAAAATACAGGAGCAGTCAAGTGAAATAATGACAGCAAATTGCTGTGAAAGTGGCATAAGAAAGAGATTTCTCTTGCTTGGCGACTGGAAATACAGATGGGGTGGGCGAGATAGAAATGTTCCTTTCCATACAGATAGAACATTAAAAATGTTTTTGGCTGTGTGTCGTAAATGCTAAATTTCTGATGTTTTTTTTTGTTTTTGTTTTTGACTTGAACATCAGCACTATATCCCAAACACTAGAATACATAAATGCCATTCACCAAATGTTTTTTATTTATTTATTTTGACTACATTTCTAACTAAAATCCTTCATGAGCTTCATGTGCAAGCAAAGTGCTTCTGATTTTATAGGAAGTAAAACCACATGCTCACAATTGCTTATTCATGCAGTTATTCAATCAGCCAGTCATGTGGGAGCAGCGTAATACATAAAATCATCTAGATACACATCAGGAGCTTCAGGTTAATGTTCACATTTTAATGGTGGCATGGTTGTTGGTACCAGATGGGCTGGTTTGTGTAACTGCTCAGAAACAGCTGATCTCCTGGGATTTTCACACAGAATGGTGCAAAAATAAATACATAAAAACACGCAGTGAGTGACAGTTCAGTGAGCAGAAACATCTTGTTCATGAGAGAGATCAGAGAAGAATGGCCAGACTAGTTTAAGCTCCCAGGAATTCTACAGTTACTCAAATCACAACTCTGTACATCCATGATGAGCAGAAAAGCATCTCAGACTGAAGAGAACATTGAACCTTGACTCGGATGAGCTACAACAGCAGAACCTGTGCCCACTCTAGCCTCAGATTCTTGTTCTTTGCCGTCAGGAGTAGAAACTGATGTTCATGAACATTATTGTTAGTGAACTCTGTTCTCCTAAAGAGGTCGTCATTTACAGCCTTCACATTTTCGAGCTACAAAGTGGGAAAAGCACGGACGGCTCTATGAAAGCTTGTCTAGCAACAAGCTATGTGTTAATCTTCTCAAAACTGCAAACTGTGTAGTCAGTGTTATAGATTTAACCAATTAATGTGTCTGTATGTTGACTGATATGAAGCAAATACTGCTATAATCTCATGTAAAAGTAAAGAAATGTTACTGTATTTACTGTTGCTGGTGGGCACAGCCATGTTGATATGATGTCATGTGCTGAATTCAGGGTTGAGAAGATTTTTTGAGTTTCCAAGTGTGAACTCAAAGTTAAGAGGGCGTTTTCGTTGTTTTTGTTTTGTTTGTTTGTTTTATAGTCAATCGTCAGAAATTCCTGAAGGTGTAAGCTTTAGGTGAATGCAGCATTAATATTGTGCTAGTAAACAAAAAATCTTTGATAGGATGTTAATATTTCAAGCTGATATTTTTCTCTATGGCACCTATTAAATGATGGATAGAAGGATAACAGTGTTAGCAAAGACATTATTTATTTTAAAGGTAATATCCTTTTATTTCTCATTATTGCAGCTCCACTGAAAAATAGCTAGGTACTGTAATATATTTTTTTCCAGCAGCTTTGTGAACCCTGACTAATGGAACGTTTGTAATCCTCCAAAATCGGCATCTTTCTGAGGAAATCTGTTCACTCTATTCATATGCTAATAACTCTGCTCGTATAAAATCGACCGTTACACACATCAGACAGCCAAATCCTGTTCCTCAGGCATGAGCGATTTATAATGCTGTTTTTTGGTTTTTGTTTTAGCACTTGTGTGTGTGTTTGTGAACGTGTTGGACTATGTTTTTAATATACACACATATATTACCATTGTACATCTTTTGTATTCATTGTATACCTTGTACATCTAGCTGTGGCTCATTAGCGAGTGTTATGAGGTGGTGAACTGTTCTTTGTGTCCTGGTTTTCAGCCTGGTGGGTTTAGTGATCTCTTGGGTGATGGGGGTTTCAGGAAATGCAGAAAAAAAGGACGGTCACATTGAATGCTGGATTTTAGTGACGCCTGAGGGAACTGAGCATAACATATTATATTTCTATGTATTTTTAAGTGTACCTGGGTATTTCCTTTTATTTAAATGTTTTGTCTATGGAAGCTGTTTTATCCGGTGGCACTTAATCATAGCAATGTATATAATATAAATTGTTTTTAAGTCTTCACAGGGATGTTACTCATTTTATTGTAGAAAATGCATGGCAAATCATTCACTTTCAATCTATTTTAGATTTTCTGATTATTATTCAGTTCACTTTGGTTCAAGGGGCTTTACTAGCCGAATTGTTATACTTACATTTTTCATGCAAGACTTCACTAATGTAAACAGGATTATTACTACAAATGGAAAGAAGATGAAAAATTAAAAGAACACATCCTACAACACTATATTAAAAATACAAAAATACTACTACTACTTAATAATAATAATAATAATAATAATAATAATTTATATATATATATATATTTAAATATACATTAAATACAAATATGCCAAACAGTTTTATTAAAAGTAGTATTTTTAATTATAACAGTACACTTTATGATTGATGTGGACATGTGTGAGGTTTTTTTGCTTTGTGGTGTTCCACTGGATTACAGTGCTGTTATCCATTTTTTTAAATGTAATTTATTACAAATGATTGATTTTGCATGATTTTAAATCCACTATTGCACCGTGTTTATGGTCTCAGGCCGTGCTCCATGCTTGATCTGTTGAATTTTATGACTGATTCCATGTGCAAGCCCACACAAGAACAGCGCAGTAAGCATGAATGTGTGCTTCTGTAGTGAGGGGGTGGAAGAGGTGTGAATATTTATTATGTTTTGGAGTCCACATACCCAGCTTCATATGCTACCATATTTATATTAGATGTCTGATTGCTATCTGATGTGCTCTTTGCTGTTTTGTTAGGTCTGTGTCATTTATTTAACTCGACTATAATGAAGATATTGTTTGGTGCTTAGTCTAATATACAGTATACTGTATATCACACATGTGGTCTTCTGGTACCATGGAAACGGATATTATTCTGCCTTATTTAGGAGATTCCAGCTAAATTCATGGCAGAATTATGTTGAGTTTTGTAACTATTTGTGGATATGCCATCATTGAGACGGTGTCTGTTTAGAGATTTAGGGAGACACTTTAGAGTATTGATGGCCTTAAGTCTTGGAATGGAAAAATTGAGTTCTGCAGCACAGCTGCCCTGCGGAAAGGCCTTGACTCCCCCCAGAGACCCGGCATCAATTATTGACCAAAAGTAGATGCCGTTTTGATGCTGGTCCGTATGCGTGCGTGTGTTTCCTGGGCACGTGTGTGTGTGTGTGTGGGGGGGGTGCGCACAGAAGCTCTTTGTAAACCGTAGGTTATGTAGGTTTTCTCAGACATATATTCTGTGCCACATATGTGCTGATATTGGGATTGCTAAAACTTTCAGCTTTTTACTTAAGCTTGAGTATTCCAAATGAATCATTTTAGTATGTACCCCTAAATAAGGGTTCAAATGCAACCCTTGCATTTGATTCATTTAGATTCATATGATTATACCTTTCCAGTGTCCTAGCACTCCTAACTGGCTGCACATCATCAGTTACAGTGCACGAGATTCAATTAAATACTCTAATTAAGAGGAAAACGCTGTTTCCAGCATAGATCTCATTTCGAAAATTATATACTACTAGTTCTGACAAAAGATAACACTGATCACGCTGATATCTTTATAAATCACACACCTTACAAGACATTTTCACTGTTATCTGACTGATAGAGATGTGTTTGTAAATCAAGACAGACCAGCAATCATGTTTCTATGCTAGCAATCATGTTTTCCATCCCCCTGCCACCTGGTCTAATCCGAAAGCCAATCAGAGAGCAAGACAGCAGTTTCCTTGGCGACAGGGACTGTTCAGAGAAAGCTTTTGAGGTCCCTGGACCCCTGTGTGCCTAATAACGAACAACCTCAGAGTGAGACTGGTGGAACAGGACGATTAAGGTCTGAGATATAAAGCTTCCAACATGTTGATTCATGAGTCAGTGTGGAATTGATTCTCAAACAAAGCTTCTGGTTAGATACAATGAATGTGTAAATGAATTAATGACCTACAGTATAACATTTTGGCTTTCCTTAAAACCTTTGTGGAATAAACATTCCATGAACATTTTTATATGCAGTGGAACGGTATGAAATTAAAATAGCAAATTCTTGTTAGTTTATCATATAAACATTACACAGCACTTGACAAAATAAGTTATGTTTTCAGGTTGTCCGTCCGAGATTCTCGTAAGCGCAATATCTCAAGAACGACTGGTTGAATGTTTGTAGGATTTATAGGAAGTCAAGACTCAGTTTTGGCCGCTTTTGCCATTGGTCTGTCCATGTGTCCGTTGATGCGTCCGGGTGTCTGTCCAAGATTCTCGTTAGTGCGATATCACAAAAAGGTGGGGATAAATGTTAGTAGGATTTATATGGAATAATCAGTGTAACCAGCAGATGAACTGTGATTAGATTCTGAAATTGATCCAAACAGAATTGCTTTCTTGCTTTTTTTTCTTCACTATATTAGTTTGTAGTCAGTCATGTTTGTGTGTGTGTGTTTGTGTGTGTGAACAGTGTGCAATTTTTATGTCCATACTAGACCAGTTTTCACTAGCTTGTGTGTGTGTGTGTGTGTGTGTGGAAACAGTGTGCAATCTTTATGTCCATACTAGACCAGTTTTCACTAGCTTTCTTTTTGTTTTTTTGAGAATTATGGATAGATATTAATTTCAACAAGATGATTAAGGTATATTTACGTGTTGCATAACACATGGCAGGATTCCCATTATGCCGTAGCATTTTACACGACTAGATGCTTTTTCGTCTGATCACTCATACAGAATGCATCGATCTATATATATGTATATGTATACAGCTTTTTTTTTTCAAATAAAATACAATGTTCACAATAATTTACCCTAAACAAAGAATCAGAAAGTGGGTGAGGTGTCAGGATTGATTTGGGGTAGGTGGAGCTTAAAGCCTTTGTATGATGTGCACTGCATTAATACCCACGAGGATTTCCTTTATGTAGAGGTTGTAGGATCTACATAAGCATTATTATGTGGAATACTTTGAGCTATGTAAATAGGCAAAGCGCACTGTGTTATGTTAATTTTTATTATTGTATTTCATAAGTGCATTTCAGTCATGCTTCCAAGCTTTTACAGCAATGTGGTCTACAAGCAGTTTATACCCAACCCATAACTGTCTCTATTCCAAATCCACCAGCAATCAATCTTATTTTTTGGTATCTTACATCAAAATTGAGGATGAAGTATTTCAAAAATAACAAATTAAAATGATTAATTTAAAACAAAAGTCTGAAAAGGTGATTCTGCTTGCTGGTACATTCTCTCCATCTCCTGTTTGCTCTCCCATCTGTGCACACACACCTACCATCAGGAGGATTCACCAACCTGAAAGGCTTTATTATATTATATTAGCGCTATAAATATCATTTCTACTGCTATTTCCTGAAGATACATTGGTTGTTTGGTGGATTTTAAAAATCTGTTGTTCGTTTGTAGAAGAGTGGCATTAGCTTCCGTGCTCCATGTTTCCGGTCCTCAAAGCACTTTACATTGTTTCTCATTCACCCATTCAAACACTTACACACCAGTGGTAAAAGAGCTGCTATGCAAGGTGTTAGCTTGCCATCAGGAGCAACTTGGGGTTCAGTGTCTTGCCTAAGGGCCGGGAATCGAACCGCCAACCCTACGATTAGTGGACAACCCACACTACCACCTGATCTTAGAAGTAAACAGCACAGAATACAATGATTAATAGGATTTTAAAAATAATTTGAGTCTGCCTGAAAAAGACCAGATCAATATTTAACGTATGACATTAATGTAGTAATGTCTTAACATCTGAAGAATTTCTTTGCGCTGTATTTTTTTCTTATTTTAATTTCACCAATCCATCTTTGTTGACTTTTACAGGGTAAGCCCTATGTGTTTGATCGAGTTCTTCCTCCAAACACAACCCAAGAGCTGGTCTACGATGCCTGCGCTAAACAGATTGTTAAAGGTATGATGTACTGAAAATAAATTATTAAGTTTTGTTTTTTTAGACATGTGACACGTGCAAATATGTTGTAAGAATTCCATGCAGTAATGCTACACATAGAGTGGATCTAATAAGTAGTGATGGGAAGTTTGGAACATTTTACTGACTCGGATCTTTGAATCTCGTTCAGAAAAATGAACGAATCTTTTTTTGAGTCATTTCGTTCATTTCAGCAGAATATAATTAAAATCTTACATGTTAAATTCCCCAACACATCTAGTACTTACGCAAACGTTGATCACATTTGAAATAAAAAATAATATATAGGCTAATGCAGCGAAGGCCAAATTAGGAGAAAGAGAAATGATTAATTAATTGCTTAGCTGGGTCTTCAGGCTATGCAGTCTGTTAGTTCACCTTACCTCCCGATCCGAGTCGCCCCTTCTTTTGTCACATCACATTCGTCACGTATGTTTCCCGGAAACAGAAATGATTAGTTCAGGTCTCGAGTCTTCGGGTTCGAGTCATTCGTTCATCCCGTGACCCCATAGGCTGAATGCAATGGAGCTGTGACGTGATGAACGAACGATTCGAACCCGAAGACTCGAGACGTGAACTAATTATTGCTGTTTCATGTACAGATCCTATGGGGATGTTGCAGCACATGCGCAGTCAACACAAGATGAACGAATCACTCTCCAAGACAACTCGTTGTTCCTGAGTCATATTAAAGATTCGTTCAAAATGAACGAATAGTTCATGAATGACACATCACTACTAACAAGTCTGCTCACTCCTGTTAAAATGGCAGATGTTTGTGAACTAAAGAAAAAAAAAAAAAAAAACCAAGATAAATAATTTCTGAACTTTTTCTACCTGTATTGTGAAATTTTAACCTATTAATTAAAATGGGAAAACAATGGTAGCACTACTTGTATTGTTCTCCGCTTCATATATCGCTTTGCTTGTATTTCCTCATTTGTAAGTCATATTGGATAAAAGCATCTGCTAAATGAATAAATGTAAATGTCAGGAAAATGCTATAGGAACAGCTGTACTTTGATTATTTGGGGGTAATCAGTCACTTTAATTGATGTCAGGTGTATATTAATTAGTATTTAACATGATTCTTAGTATTTTAGTTAATTAGTATTTAACATGATTCTTAATTAGTATTTAACATGATAAATGATTCTTATTGTTTTTCACTTTAATTTATAGGTTAAACTTTTACAATAAACGTAGAAAACGTTCTGACATGATTTATGTTGGTTTAATCTTTTTACATCACAAAAACCTGAAATTTTAACAGGGGTGTGTAGGTTTAACCAAAGGCTTCAGACGGGTGACAAATTAAAGGAAAAACTGGTTATACTATGGAAAGCATTTTGCTGGCATTGTTTGGGTCCATTTGTCCATTGAGAGAGAATTCAGCAAACCAATTTAACACATACGGAAGATTTTGGACTGACACATTAGAGAACGCTCTCTACCATCATCATCAAAACACACACTGAGGGGAAATCTCTCTGAAGAATAATGCCCATCCCTCCAGTACAATTCCAGAGACTGTAGAATCTGTGCCAAGGTGTGTTAAAGCTGTTCTAGTGGCTTGTGGTAACCCAAAATCTTACTAAGTTAGTTTTTTCCTTTAATTTGTCACCACTCTGTATGTAGTTAACATTGTCGACTAACAAATAACTAAGATTAAATGTGACTCATTTTCTCACCTGCTATGCAGATGTTCTTGATGGATACAATGGAACCATTTTCGCCTATGGCCAGACTTCATCAGGGAAGACCCATACCATGGAGGTAAGAAAAATGTTGGAGACATTGACTCCAATGAAATTAAATTAGATTAACTCCAATTAAATGAAATACTTGTGGATTGCGAAATGCTGACTCCAGTGACTCCAATGAAATACTTATATTATCAGTTGAGTTGCTCTCAGAGTATGAACATGTCATAAAAGATCAAATCGTAACTCCAAACAGGTGTCTCTTTAGCCACATAATATATTATAAAATATAGGTCTCAGCTTTCCATGTAACAACTGTTACAAGCATACTACTCTGTGTAGTCTTAGCAATGCAAGACAATGACAAGACAATGCAAGCCCCAGTATGACTATTTTATTAATTAACAAAATTGTTAAGTAAAGTTTCATTCTAACAGATCTAGTGTTGCTTCTTCAGTTCCTCAGAAAACCCTTAAAAGTCTGGCGTTGAATTCTACAATGAGTCGTTTCCTTTTCAGAAAAGGAAAAGGTTTCATGTGGAACCTACAATCATTAACCATCCTAAGAATCCCGGAGGAACCCATTTGCATAAAAGTGTAGAAGTGGTAGCTTGGGTTTTGTGAGGATCCTTGGCAGCGTGGTTACTCCCTGCCTCACAACCACCTGAGTAAAAGGCGTGATGATGATAGAAACCATTGGCTTTGCTGTGATTGGTACTGTGGCCGCTTGACCAAATGAAGTCCTTGAGTGAAAGAAACCATGTTATTAAAAAGGCAGCATGTGCTGTTAATAAGGTGAAGGTTCTGTTAAATAGTACTTGAGGTCTTCAATGACCCATCCTATTCCGCAGTTGAGTGTTGATGTTCAGTTGGAGACGATATTTCGGATGTTGTGGGATGTTTTTCTTTGGCATGTAATCCTTGGTAAAGAGCTGTGCTGAAACCTCTGTTAAAGGTATTGGCCTACAACAGGAAGTGCCAGTCTAGGCTGGAGAATGGTGATTGTGGTTAAGGCTGTCTTCAGTGGTTGGAATGTAATATCAGCCTTTTAGTCCAGTGCTTCTCAAAGTGGGGTAGGTGAAGCATAGCCAAGGGGTCTGTGATGATTTTTTATTATTTTTTTAAATGCTACAGGGGAAATCACAACCCATCATTATAAATGTATTATATTTATTATTGGATTCTTGGTGTTATTAACCAGTTAAATTGCTGACTTGTTTTGGTTTAATTCAAAACGTATTAACCCAGGGGATCCCTATGTTGTTGGCTATGAAGTCTTGCAAACATTGTGAATGTTGATTTAAACAGTTGGCACCACACCCAGGTTGTTTTCTTGCCTTGCGCCCAGCGTTTCCGCAACAGCCTCCGGATCAACCGCCACCCTGAACAGAATAAAGATTTAATGAGCAGGAATTAATGAATGAATGAAGGAAATTGCATTATCGGATTCTCGCTCATGTTTCATATGCTGCAGTACAATCGTGAGGCCCTAACCCGTGTCCTGATTTAAATGATTTAGATTTTCTCTTTACATCTCTGGCCTTTAAAAGCACAGCCACGGCTAAAATAACGACAAGGTGTGACTACCTCGCAGGGCTCACAATATCCCACATGATATGTGCCAATTGGTAGCAGCTGTTTCCCTGGAAACAGACCACTTTTTCATTGAGCTGAATACAGAGTCAGATCTGTAGTTACTGCACAGTTTTGCACACAGACCCAGATATGCGCTAAATGAAAACATCTGTATGTGCCATCTAAATATCATATTATATTGATGGTGCCATAAACCAATCTAAATACATTTTATTCTAAATCTGTTCTATTAGATTTTTTTTTTCTAAGTGGTTGTAACATTTTATTGTGCTACATAGAGGATATGACATTTAGAAATTATATTCCCTCTCACTCTCATATGAAGCAAACTTTGTTAAATATGTGATGAAATATTCACCTCCGGGAGTCAAATACATATTTCTTGTCTCAGGCTTTTACAGTGAAACCACATGATAGAACGGTTTGAAAAGCTTTTCACTAAAATGGAAATATGCTAAAATCTTTCCTCTGTATAACATTTATCCACCTGTCCCTCATCATCCTTATGTCCTGTTTAAAAAATACTAATTATTAATAATAATAATAATAATAATAATAATAGTAATGTGTTATAGACATGTATAACCCAGTTTTTGGCTTTCTATGTTTCATGGCTTTGTGAAATATTCCTGGTTCAGTAATGAAAAATTTATATAAAAATTAAATACGGTGTGTAGATTTCAGGCCACACCTGACTGATTTTTTATGGATTTTAAGTGTAGCTAATGATATATTTAAATGTCATCTGTTTTCCTGCATATATTGTACAGTATTAATAAATGTAGATTATATCCGGCCTGTTTTTCCGCTTCCACCTGCCCTCAATCAGGGGAACCTCCATGACTCAGAGCGTAAAGGCATCATTCCTCGCATCTCTCAGGACATCTTCGACCACATTTACTCCATGGATGAGAACCTTGAGTTCCATATCAAGGTAATGCATACAAACCAACAAAGATCTCCTTTAAAATCCATAGCATCGTCTGTTGTTTGTCTGTCTATAGAGTCTATATTTATTTGTATATTTTAGCGGGTGTGTGTGTGTGTGTGTGTGTGTGTGTGTAAAAGAATGTTGCTGGTAGTTCTAATATTATTTTCTCTAGTGTAACACAGATATGTGTATGTGTGTGTCTGTACAGGAACATAGACACATGGTGTCTATATTGGCCATATGTGTGTGTCAACTCCAATAATATTCCATGTCACTGCTCTCACGCTGCCTCCTAATGGTCTACTAACACTAGCAGTGCTAATGTTCTGATGGGGCTCACGTTGACCCATCTTATCTTTTATTTTTGTATTAAAAGTGAACAATACTAAAATTACTAGTGAACATGAAAATGTATTTTAAAGCATTTTTAAAAGAACAGATATCATTTTAGATCATCTTAAGCATAAAGTAACACCAAGAATGAGGAGAGCTTTTGAGTATCTGTTCCCATGATGCTGAAGATTGAGATTAAAATTTGATATATACTGAGCTATTTTTTTTTATTATAATGCATTGAGATACAGTATATATTGTGCAATGATTAACGTTTTTCTGTTTCTGTTTAGGTATCCTACTTTGAGATTTACTTGGACAAAATCAGAGATCTGTTGGATGGTGAGATTGAGCTTCATCTTGATTATTTAAAAAAATATTTGTTTATTTATTTATTTACATGAGATATTATAGTGATTAATTTTAAAATGGGCACACGTATAATATTTCATTAAGATTTATATTTCTGCTTGATTTTAGTTTCGAAGACCAACCTCGCTGTACATGAAGATAAAAACAGGGTACCATATGTCAAGGTAGGTGAAAATAGTTTTACTGCATAATTGAGATTGTTATTAAAGCACAAAAGTCTGTACATAAAGGGGGCACTAAGACCTTTATCCACAAGAATCGGCACAGGTATGATATGTGTTAGTACAGTATACAGTGCTGTAAAAAAGTATTTGCCCCATCCTGATTGCTTCTGGTTTTGGTATACATCTCATAGTAAATTGTTTCAGAAATGAATACAAAATCGAAGATAAAACAAATGCACCCTGAGTAAATCCAAAATACAGTTTTTAAAAGATAATGTTATTTATTGAAGCAAAAAAGTTATCCATTACCAACTGGGCCTGTGTGAAAATGTATTTTCCCCCATAGTTACTAATTCCCCAAATCTATGAAACTGCATTCATAA
>JANDJT010000199.1:21487392-21499467 GCA_024331685.1 Stegophilus panzeri | reverse complement strand
TATATATTTATCACTCACAGAGCCAAGACCATTAAGAACACAGTGTCGGTCAACCTGGAGCTAACGGCCGAGGAGTGGAAGAAGAAGTATGAGAAGGAGAAGGAAAAGAACAGAGGCTTGAAGATCATCATCCAGCGGTTGGAGAATGAGCTGAAGCGCTGGAGGAGAGGTAGCGTTAAGGAAAGAAACGTCTACATTCACATGGCAATTCTGGCAATGACATAAATAATATATAATGATAACCCTATACATTAAAATCGGGGTTTTTTTTCATACTATATCACATTATCCACCCCCACAACTTTGCGTTTTAAACGTTAAAAGCCATATAACACTACTGCAGCTGAGCATGTATTAAATTATTACCTCAAGGACATAGCATAATGTTTAAAAAAAATAGACTTCAGTAGAGTTCAGTATTTTATTTAAAAATATTAATGAAAATATTTGTTCTTTTATGTCTATTGAAAATATTGTAGCATATACTGTATTAAGCCCCTAGAAATATTGCATAATCTTAAATATTTCCTTTTTGTGAAATGCTATCATATGGATACTTGTCACAACTCTAATATACAGTAATACACTAATACTAGAAATCTTAGACTTATATTATGATCATTTTTTAAAAATATGGTATGGTGAAAAATGTGGCTTTGGTTTTGAGAGATGTCCCACATACACCATATGGCTAAAACTTTGTAGACACTTGACCCTCACACCCAAATGAAGTTCTTCCCCAAACTGTTTCCACAAAGTTTAAAGCACACAAATGTCACTGTATGCTGTAGCATTAGAATTTCCCTTCACTGGAACTAAGAGGCCCAAGCGAGCTCCATGAAGGCATGGTTTGCCAAGAATTGAGTGGAAGAACTTGAGAGACCTGACCTCAACCCCACTGAACACCTCTTGGATGAACTGGAACACCAACTGTACCCCAAACCTCCTCACCCGACATCAGCGCCTGACCTCACTAATGCTCTTGAAGCTGAATGAACACAAATCCGCACAGCCACGCTCCAAAATCTAGTGGAAAGCCTTCCCAGAAGAGTGGAGCTTATTATAACAGCAAATGGGGACTAAATCTGGAATGGGATGTTCAACAGGCACATATGGGTGTGATGGTCAGGTGACCACAAACGTGTACCTTTCAGCCAACTACATTAACCAAAATAACTGACTATAGTATAAACAATATGAGTCTAATTTCTTGTTAAATATATTTCCAGTGCATGCTTTGGCGTTCATCTCAGAGAATTGTAATGTGATGGTCAGATGTCTTTACAAGGGAAAGCAGATTTTAAATGACAACATTTTTCAGCTCAACAGTTAAGTTAAGTAGTGACTGCTAGGATGTGAGTTCAGACCCCTGTAGTGTTTTGACCATGAGTAAAGATCTTAACCCTGTCACGTAATAAACGTAAAGGACACTAGGATGGATGCAAATGCAGATAAGAGCTTTTACTTAAAGAGAAGCAGGCAGACAAATCCAAAACATCAGACAAAAGCGTGGTCAAGCGATTGGCAAACAGGCATCAATGAGGCAAAACCAGAATCAAGAATGAGGGCGAGAACGAGATCAAAAAACATGAACTGATAACAAATGCTTGGTATACGGAAAACTCATGTAATACTTCGCAAAGTCTAAATGTTCACAAAGTCTCTTTTATACTGTGGTTGTGAGTGTGTGTGTGTGTGTTCTGGGAATTGCAGTGCCTGGCGGCCATGTTTGTAGGCCGCCGTGCAGTATGGGAAATGTAGTCACTGGTTTGCTGTGATATGAAAAACCCTCACCTCCTCAGCTGTATTATAGGATTGTATTCTGTCTCACATTTAACTCGCTTAGGATAAATACATCTGTAACCAAAATCAATCTAATAATGATAACATCTGATGAATTTGCTTGAATATATATTTTATAAAGTGATTAGTTTATAATGCAGCACAATGAAGACTTTCCAACAGAAATTTCTACAAATATGCTTTTTCTGTTGTTATATAACTTGAAGAGATTTCTCTGTGTTCTTTGTTTGAATCTGAAGGAATTGGCCTACTTTCCTTCTTCTATACGCACACAACAGAGCAAACATTGTTATTTCAGAGAGTGCATGCCTTTACCCCGTTCATTAATCCTACAGACAGACAAAATTGTTAGGTATATAAAGTGGTCCATATTTGAATATGATTAAAGATGATGGTTTTTTTGCCCCCAAATGTCTTTAGACCCAAGTTCAAGTCCACTGCTTTTCAAAAACCATATGTTTATTTTGTTGTTGTGACATTTGTGTTGACTAAAATGAATTTCCCCCTCACATTTAGGAGAAGGGAATTAGGGCAATAACATAATGTACTGATCTAGTGAAGATAAAGAACATAAATGAGATATGTGTGGATTGATGTTTATTGTACGTACTATAGTCAGGTCCATACGTATTTTGACAGTGACACAATATTCGTAATTTTACCTCTGTACATCACCACAATGGATTTGAAATGAAGCAATCAAGATGTGATTGAAGTGTAGACACTCAGCTTTAATTCAAGGGGTTTAACAACAACAACAAAAAAAAAAAACATTGCATTAACTGTTTAGAAATTACAGCCATTCCAAATTGGGTTCTTCTATTTTCAGAGCCTCAAAAGAAATTGGACAATTGACTGATAATCAGTTTCATGGACAGGTATGGCCTGTTATTCATTATTTTATGACAAATTAAGGAGAGTATGGAGCAGGAAAGGAAGGGCTCATGATCCAAAGCATACCACATTATCTGTCAAACATGTGGAGGAAGTGCTATGGGCATGTATGGCTGCCCATGGAACTGGGTCACTGGTGCTTATTGATGATATGACTGCTGGTAGAAGTAGCAGAATGAATTCTGAATTGTATTGCACTTTCTGCTCAGATTCAGTCAAATGCTGCAAAACTGATGGGACGGTGTTTCACAGTACAGATAGATAATGACCCAAAACGTACAGTGAAAGCAATCCAAGAGCTTCTTAAGGCAAATAAATTAAATGTTCTTAAATGTCTGATGACCTCAACCCAACTGAGCATGCTTTTCAATTACTGAAGACAAAACCGAAGGCAGAAAGGCCCACAAACAGGCAGCAACTGAAGGCAGCTGCAGTAAAGGCCTGGCAAAGCATCTGAAGGGAGGAAACTCAGCATTCGGTAATGCCCATGGGTTCCAGATTTCAGACAGTCATTGACTGCAAAGCATTTGCATCCAAGTATTAAAAATAATCCTAGTATTTATGATTGATAGTTTGTCCAAATACTTTTGAGCCTGTGAAAATGGAGGGCAATGCAAAAAAATGGCTATAATTCCTAAACGGTTTATGCAATATTTTTGTTAAACCCCGTGAATTAAATCTGAGCGTCTACACTTCAACTACATCTTGATTGCATCATTTCAAATCTATTGTGGTGGTGTACAGAGGCAAAATTATGAAAATTGTGTCACTGTCCAAACACTTATGGACCTGACTGTACTTGTGAAAATAGCCACAACCAGGACCAAGACTATAGAAAATAATCAAGGACATATTCCATAATACTGGAAGCACAGGGTAGATCCCAAATGCTTGCATGATGAAGTTTGTACTAGAAGACATTTTTTTTAAAGCGTAATAAAAAAAATTTTATGCTAAAAATTTTTTATTCATGCTATTCCTGCAGCCATTCATTAGCTTTAAAACTCATTTACACTCAGTGCATTGTGGGTAATACACACACCTCCAACACCAAGATGCTAGAACACTTAGAGTTTGTTCAAAAAGACTTATTGTAGCTGTTTATTTTTCATAATGACTATTGAGTCTTTTTAGAATTTCATGTGTTCTGGTGTGCGGGCTGTTTCATAAAATTGCTGACACGCTAGTAAAAACATTAACCAGGACACGGCCAGAGACTCTCCCCAAGTCTCTCAGGGACTCAGAGATACAAATGATGGGGCCTGGCATACATGAAGATGACATACTGTTAGTTGATTGAAGCTGAGCATCTGAATTAAGAAGATCAGAACAACCGGAGAGACAGAGAGAAAAGACAAACAAGCAAAATCAGAGCATCTGTGCAGCAAAGTCCAGCCAGACAGCTCGTACAGCTTCCTCAACTCTCCATCTGGCCTCTTCTTCTTCACCTCCCTCCTTCTCTTCTTTCTCTCATTACCCTCTTCTCATACTGTATGTCTAAATCGCACACATTGTATTTTGGATGTTAGTCTAATCTGCATGCACAGACATCATCTCCTGTTGATTTATAAATAGCTCATTCCCTTTTCCACCATGAAAAGTAAGCTTTATTATTAAATCAGCTATTTGGCTGATAGAGTTTCTTATTCCATCTGTGTAAGGAAACAAGTCTCATTTTACAGATGCTCCTCAACTGTTACTGAAAGCGTTTATAGGCAGACAGGCCTGCTGTGTCTTAACTAAGCTTTGGAAATAAACATGCATCCATCCATCCATCCATTTTCTACACCGCTTATCCTTCAGGGTCGTGGGGAACCTGGAGCCTATCCCAGGGAGCATCGAGCACAAGGCGGGGGACATCCTGGACAGGGTGCCAATCCATCGCAGGCACAATAACATACACATTCACACACCCATTCATTCGGACACTTTGGACATGCCAATCAGCCTACCATGCATGTCTTTGGACTGGGGGAGGAAACCGGAGTACCCGGAGGAAACCCCCGCAGCACGGGGAAAACATGCAAACTCAGCACACACAGGGCAGCGGCGGGAATTGAACCCCCAACCCTGGAGGTGTGAGGCAAACATGCTTATTTAGGAAGTATTTAAGATTTAAGATTTAAGATTTAAAATGTATATTGGCTTCCCCTGAGTCAATGATCTTTAGTTTCAGATGCTTAATCAACTGCTTATGGCTTTTTCTCCAAATGTAAATGTAATACAGAGATTTGAAAAGATTGACAGATTGCTGGTCTCAAATTGTCTTCAGCTAACATGGATTAAAGTCTACATTTAAAAACAACTGGAAGGGTACCCAAACGTTTGCATATAGTTTAATTTTGCCAAACATATTTGCCAATGTTTGGAGTAATAAACTCAATCTTTTTATCTCAGGTGAAGCAGTTCCAGTTGAAGAGCAGCAGAAAAGTAAAGAAATGAAGAACTCAGAAGCCACGCCCACAATCGACAGTCTGGCCCCGCCTCCCCAACCTCTTTGTGACACGGAGAAAACCAAGTACGAAGAGCTGATCAGTGACCTCTACCAGCAGCTCGATGACAAGGTACATACCACTAATAATAATAGTATACACATATGGATGCAGTTTCATTACCAACAAATATATGCAAGAGAATTTTAAAAAGAATTTTCTTGCCCAGTTCTTAAAAATGAAGCAGTACATGAAGCAGAAAAGGCCTACAGATGTAGTATGTATTCATGTCTCATTCATGTTTTAGAATAAGCTTTTTTAACTCTGGGCTGCATTCAGTCCGGGTCGGGGACTTAAGTTCCAAAGTTACCTCAATATAAATGCAGGAAAATTTTCACATATTCAGAGTTTTTCTGTAGATCAACAAAATATATATATGAATGATAAGATGCCAAGCATTGAAATATAAATAGGAAAAGGAATCTAATATGATGTCAGTATATCACTGCATGAATTGTCCTAGTAACCTCAATTGTTATTCTGCAGCTTATAAAATAGTACTTGATTCAGCATATCCTATTATCTAGCATTTTTTTTTTTTGTTTGTTTTTTTTTTAACTATCATGTGTCAACAGTTAATGAATTTATTGAAGCCAGAAGATACTAAATCAAACTCAGGAAATCGTAAACTGGAAGGGGTATAAGCTGTTTTTAATTACACTTTTAATTCACTAGATTGATTTGTTGAATTAATAAAAAAAATAATAAAAAAATGTGTTAATTTGATTTGCTTAAAAAAACAACATGCCCAAGGTTTAAATATAATTGAGTATATGCATACATGTGCTTTACAAATCCAAATATACTATATAAAAAATATCCACAAAACCCAAAACTCATCAAATGTAATTATTTGAGAAATGTTTGATCTCACCATGGATTTTCAAAACATTGTTGTCTTGACAAACAGTTAGTGGCTAGTTACTGCCCTGAGGTGATCTTTACAAGTAGCTAATAGCAAAATCAATATCCAGTTACTTCTAGACTGTTTTGAACTTAAACACGAATAAGCAGGACATCACCAACAGTCCACAACAGTTTAAGAACGCGCTCTAGCTTTAAAGGACTGTCCCCAAATGTAGCCAGCTGGCTGATGCTAGAGAAAAGCAGCATTCATTGATGATAGCTCTATCTGTATTTGGAAATGATCAGTGCCAAAATCATTCATTCCTGCAAATAGTAGCAAAATATTAGCCTACTTAACCATATTACAGTAGACAAATGGCACTGTTAATTTTAATGATGTGTAAAATGGTGCCATCTCTGGGTCAGTCTGGGATCTAATAGGGACTACAAATGTTATAAGTCATAGGGTGAGGATTTCTTATATGAGACACATTTAACTCTGAGATGATCTGAGGAAAGGGAATTAGCCTAGCATGACTTAAATCAGTGTCGTCCTTTCTTCTATCATTCCTGCATGTTTGATTGACAGGTTTAGGTGCTAACTGTGCAATTTCTCTGGGAAGGTTGATACAGGTGGTCACTCTATTTCTCTGACTAATGGTCTGCCTCTGTCTCTCTCTCTCTCTCTCTCTCTCTCTCTCTCTCTCTCTTGCTCGCTCTCGCTCTCTCTCTCTCTCACGCACACACACGCATTCTTCTTGACCAGGACGATGAGATCAATCAGCACAGTCAGCTGGCAGAGTCACTGAAACAGCAGATGGTGGATCAGGATGAGGTGAGCTCACTCCATCATGCACATCTAACACAATATCACGTCACAGAACATTTATAACACACACATAACATGCCCCTGTCATAGCACTCATGTTCACGTAAGCATTTATGTCATGGACTTAAATGGAAATTGTTGTGTTATGTGAGTTAGTCATACATTATGAATATGTATGAGGTCTTTAAACGGGTCTTTAAAAGTGCAATCTAGTCAAGGGTATGATAGCCAACAATGAAAGGCAAAGTGGTAAATGGTACTTATTTTCCCATGAGCATCCAGACAAAAAAATTAGTCACATGTGTCAAATCTTTCCTTCGTTATTTCATTACAACTCTCTTTGCTTTAATAACAGCATCATATCTCTAAAGTACAGGTAAAGATACCACCAGTGTCTTTAATCAGGTCCTGTTGATTATAGCCCACTCTTCCTCTACCTGGCCTGCTTTAAATTTTCTATGGGATTGAGATCCATTCATCCAGGTGCATGACCCGTAGGCAATTAGGTGCTGATATTAGTGGATGTGTCTTTTTTTTTTTTTTTTTTTAATCTGGGTAGCTTTCCCCATGCTGCATTGTAGGGCTCTTTGTCATAATGACTCAAAATGACTCAAAATGACTAGTGAAATAGCATAACAGTGATCTATTGCCACCTGCTGGTTAGTACTATACGCCTACAACTCTGATTAAAGTCTAAGAAAAATACATAATATAAACTGTACATGTTCAAAACAAATATATAATAGATTCTTGTGTTCCCTTTTAATAACAACAATATCTATACATTGCAATACATATGCAGAATAAACTTAATTGCGGCATATACTGTATGTCAAGTATACACTGTAAAAATTGTTTGTTTGTTTTTTTTTCACAATTTAATTTGTCATCTAAATTTAATCTGATATTTAAAACCTGGTTAATATAATGGTTATATATTAACCTGGTTATCATCATCATCATTATCATCCTGCTAAGCAGTTCCTGTCAGATTCATTAAGGGCCTTTAAACCATGTTAAACACACAGTAAACATGCATGTGAATCATGTTGCCATGGAAACAGCTCTATATCATCCACCATCTGGCTTCTGTCCACATTTTAGCTCTAACATGGGTACATTCATTAATAGAAAAATATCTTTTAATGTTAAAGATACTTGATAGTGAAATTCTGGTATCTACAAAAAAAATTCACTTTCCACCCAAGATCAAAGACATATTGCCATTTTATTATGCTATAACCCTGAGCTGTCAGTGGTGATACTATTGTGCTTCCACAACTCCTTGCACGAGGGAGGAGTTTTGTTGCAGATTGCTTTGCCGAATTCAAGGATGCGTTATAGAGAGGTGTAAATGCAATGTGGAAAAATAAATCAAGGGAGTGAGAAAATTAAATCATATAGTATAAATTATATAAGGAATAATGAATGAAGAAAAGCTGAAATGCAACGAGGAGTTTATGTTTTGTTTTTGGTGACAGTGTTCCCTTCTGTTACACGACGTGTTAGTACTGTATGTCCCAGTACTTGCTTACTCTTTTGTTAAGCACTCAAAAGTATGTACTTTTTCTTTTCTAAAAGAGTACATACTTTTAGTACTTCGTATAAGTATGCCATTTGGGACGCAGGGTAAGAAACAGGGCAACTTAAATACACACAAGGGAATGAGACACAGGTGACTGCAATAGCACTATTAATAACAGTATCAGACAGGGGGAACACAACATGAGCGCCTCTAGTGGTCAAACACAGAATAGCAAGTCCAAAATCCTAACAAGGATGGATCATGTATTGGTTCCTTTACAACTGATTAATCGCACCTCCGAGGTTCGGGGTTCAATTCCCGCCTTCACCCTGCGTGCATGGAGTTTGCATGTGCTTTGGGGGCTTCCTCCAGGTACTCCATTTTCCTACCCTATTCCAAAAACGTGTTGTAGGCTGATTGGCATCTCTAAATTGTCTGTAGTGTGTGTGTGATTGTGCCCTGTGACGGGTTTGCACTCCGTCCATGATGTCCCCTGCCTTGTGCCCCGAGTCCCCCGCTATAGTCTCCAGGCTCCCTGCGACCCTGTGTAGGATAATCAGAAAAATGGATGGATGGATCGTTGCAACTGAACTGTTATTGTGCAAATATGTACAGTGCAAAACTGTTACTGTGCAGATGAGAAATATCTGACTTCTACTTACGTTGTGTAAAGTATTTATTATTATAAGGACAGTGTCTTAAATTAAACCTTAACCTTCACCAAAAATCACATTCAGAGACTGTGATTTTCCATGACACAGTAGAACTGATCAGGCATTTCAGCTGTGTGATAAATATTATGCTGTGACTCCAGTACATCTACACTGTTCGCAGGTCTGAGTGAGTTAAAGTGTCTTAGTCATTGCCTCTACATCATCTGTCCCTACAGCTGTTAGCGTCGACACGGCATGACTGTGGGAAACTCCAGGAGGAGATGATGCGTCTTCAGCGTGAACATGAGGCAGCCAAAGAGGAGGTGAAGGAGGTGCTGCAAGCACTGGAGGAACTCGCCGTCAACTATGACCAGAAGAGCCACGAGTTGGAGGAGAAAGGAAGGAGTAACGTCCAGCTCACCGATGAGTTAACGCAAAAGAGTGTGAGTAAGAGCAATAGAGCAAGGTCAAGGGGGAAACAGGAAGTAAGAGAGAAATAGTTACATCATACTTTTTACCCGTTAATGGTATTACGGTTTCAGTGGTGTCATTTGCGGCGTGAGTATGTGATGATTTAAACAGTTTGTACTAATAGCAGTGATTCAAGATATATGTCATATGTCCTTGGTACAGTTAAATTCTTATTTTGTCCATTCCGCTCAAGACATCAGGGTAAAAGGACATATATATAATACAAGACAAGACTAAACACAATAGAATTGTACACAATACGCAATAAGAACAATAAAAATAAGAAAATTTCACAGTATAATAAAAAAAATTTAAATAGTAAATGTAAATTTGTTATTTTCTGGCATTGTTCAGAACCTCATTCTAAACACAACCTGTCAGGCAGTCAGAGGTGGATGTTAAGGTGAAAAAAGGACCGAGGAAGAGATTCCGCACCACATTTACGGGTGCATCTCAAAAAATTCATTCAAATTCATTATAAAAATGAGTGGAAAAGTTCATTTTTTCCTGTAATTTAATTTAAAAAGTTGAACTTTCATATATTCCAGATTCATTACACATAAAGTGAAATAGATCAAGCATTTTTTTGTTTTAATCTTGATGATTAGGGCTTACAGTTCATGGAAATCAAAGATCCAGTATCTCAAAACATTAGATTAAAGAATTTCTAATACAGAAATGTCGACCTTCTGAAAAGTATGTTAATTTATGCACTCAATACTTGGTCGGAGCTCCTTTTGCACGAATTACTGCATCAATGTGGTGTGGCATGGAGGCAATAAATCGTGCAAAAGGAGCCATGACCAATTAATTTTTTCACGATATTCAAATTTTTTTGAGATGCACCTGTACTTAGAGAGGACAGACAACATAGAGATGGTATTGTAGGTACTCCAGTGCAGTGACCCCAGATGTGTGTGTGTGTGTGTGTTCCTGTTACAGACAATTCTATCCACTGTAGAGAGGGATCTGGCCACACTGCAGGAAGTGAGTGGACACCACAAGAAGAGATCTGTAGAGATCTTCAGCATGCTGCTGCGAGACCTCAGTGAGATCGGCACCGTCATCGGCACTAGCGACCTTAAGACAGTAAGAACTTCTGACATGATATACTCACACACACAGACACATACTTGCACAAATTCTTGTTTGGCATTCCATTTTATTATATATATATGTATACACACACACACACACACACACACACACACACAGTGGGGGAAATAAGTATTGGACTCGTCAACATTTTTTTCAGTAAATATATTTCCAATGAGGTTATTCACATGAAATTTTCACCAGACATCAGTATTAACACAAGAAATCTGGAAATATAAAGAATTCACAACATTAAAGTCCATAAATAAAGTTATGTGTAATAAAGTGAAATGACACAGGAAAAAAGTATTGAACACGCTAAGAAAAAGCAGTTCTGCATTGCAAGGTAAGGCAAGGAACTAGCTATAATCCATAAGTAATTATACCCATTATCTATTTTACCCGCTATAATACTATATTTCATCAATAAAAGTATCCTTTATAACATTATATAGTAGTTTTTTTTAAGTACAAGTATAATGGTTAGAAATCTAAGAAAAATGTATGTTTTAGCTTTCTGTACTGTATATGTTTTAATGATATATTTTATTAGTCTCCTCATGTAAAACTTACAATCACTGCAGTGTTATATGGAATGTAATGACGTCCTCGATGAACTCGATGAATGATATCATTTGTAAGCAGATACCAAAATAAACCATGATATTTATTTTAAAATTTACAGAATTCTTTTTCTATCATTCTGCAACTTTTTTTTTTTACAGCAAAACATAAAAACTATATGTGACTAGAGTTTTATTGCAATAGCAACAAAACACACCTGACTCTGAGTTTGCGTTAAAGAGACGACATTTGATTAAATGTAATACTCTATAAGCTGATCATACTTTTCTTGCTTTTGTCTCCAGCAGACAGCGGAGGGTCCTGGAGCGATGGAAGAGGAGTTCACCATGGCGCGCCTCTACATCAGCAAGATGAAGTCGGAGGTGAAGTCGTTGGTGAACCGCAGCAAACAGCTGGAAGGAGCTCAGGCCGAAACAGCGCGCAAGATTCAGGCCAATGAGAAAGAGCTCGCGTCCTGCCAACTCCTCATCTCACAGGTCCGTCATGGTTCATTCAAGATTCAAGAACATTACAGTAATGTGCAGCGGGCCCACACAATGAAATTCTTGTTTGTTTACTCTCTTCTGTATGCTGCATAAAATTAAGGTGCACCTATTATGGTTTTTCAAATATTATCTTTCATGTAGTGTGTTATAGAGCTGTTTGTGAATGTAAAAACGTTTGCAAAATTTCTAAAATCAAAGCACACAAAAAAAAGGAACAGATTCTGAACAGCTGAAATGAGTCATTAGTGATTCCAGACTTTACTTCCTGTAATAACCTACGTAGGTTTGTAACAAAAAGCCCCTCCTCTGGTCGTTCGCGAACAGACGGAGCTGAAAGTCGTTATGGTAGTGGGCGTTTCCTTTTCGACACACGCTGACAGCGGTAGACCAATCACAA
>JANDJT010000199.1:21467067-21487227 GCA_024331685.1 Stegophilus panzeri | reverse complement strand
ATGCATGTAAATCTATTGTATGAGACCTTTAAAACAAAATTAGGCACATTTCAAAACCATAATAGGTGCGCTTTAAGTAAACTAGAAAAAACATAATATATACAAAATATGCGAGCGAAATATATATATAAAAAAGTATAAATTGTCAATATAAATATTGCAGTGCTGCCATTCAAGTATAACTCAGACTGTCCAAGTATAGAGTGTGTGGTGCTTAAAGAGTCCAGTGTGTACATCATTCTACCTCAGCAGTGCTCTCTAGTGGTAGAGATAATAGTCCCATAATCCCATATCCCAGGAGTACTGCCACAGTATTGAAATAGTATGTACAGCCTATTCACCTTCTCTACAAAACTAGCCAAATGAGAACATCAGGAAGGGTAATGCAGGCCAAACCAGGTTGGATTCCCAGAAAAACAGAGATTGAGATCTATATTTAAGCAATATTGTAAAGCATAATCAGACCTGTTATTATCATAAACATTCAATGTATCTTAGGGCTACTTCACATTGTACACTTGCATCACAGTCACACTTTCATTGTCAAAAAAAAAAAAAAGATAGTTAAGCACTTTTTTGTGCTGGTATGAAGAGAGCAACATGTAACTTTTACTTGATCTAATATTACGTTAATCAGTTATTTATCAGGTTTGGGCCTCTTGTTCCAGTGAAGGGAAATTGTAATGTTACAGCACAAAAAGACATTCTATACAATAGTGTGCTTCTAACTTTATGGCAACAGCTTGGAGAAAAACCACATATGGGTGTGAGGGTTAGGTGTCTACAAAGTTTTAGCCATATAGTGTAGAATAGTATTAACTGGATATCTATCCTAGGCTACTTAAAACTATACATTATATGGTTCAGGACCTGATTTAGTTCAGTAGCTAAATATTAAGCCCTTTGCAGGCTCAACTATGTGTGTTAATGCAGTGGAAACACTAATATCTACACTTCTCTGGTCCACCATGAATGTGACCCCACTGCCATGGCATACAGTACAGGGAATTTTGATCTGCTGCAGATTTGGATGATAGTAATGTATTAAAAGCAGAAAAAGCAAGGTACAAGAAATACTTTGAAGGAGACGTGAGATGCTGAAATCTGAGGCCTTACGTTTAAACTAGCAACTGTAATGTACTGTAGTTCATATACTACACTACTTGCTTCTAGATATTTCTAAAAGTCATAAACATATTTTGACATTTTGACATGTTCTATTACTTGCCCAAATGTTTTGGCAAGTATGGCCCATGTCTGCCATGAGGTCAGAATATCTGATTTAAACAGAAGCAATACGAAGGTTAGGAATTCATTTGCTTGTCTCAGTTTTAATGCACATGCAGAGTGTAATTTCTGTAGCATACGTGCAGTGTTAGTCCATAAAGTCCATAAAGTCTCAGTCATGACCGGTGAAGAATCCGATAAAAAGTCTATTGATTGGGCCAGTTACCGAGTGTGTGAATGTGTCTGTGTCTGACTGATCCAGCTCCAGGCCAAGATAAAATCGCTGAACGACTACATGCAGAACATGGAGCAGAAGAAGAGGCAGCTGGAGGAAAGCCAGGACTCACTGATGGAAGAGCTGGCTAATCTCCACGCTCAGGGTACGTCTCATACTAATGTATTCACAGACACTTGGTACAAGGATTATTCTCAGAAATTCCTGTAAATAAAGAATAGATATGTACAGTTACTTTATATCTGTGTGCTTTACAGCTGAAGATACAGTTATGTATAAATATGTTTTATGTCCTAATATATCCTTGTGTCCTAAAAACAGCAACACTGAGTCCTAGACACTAGATGCTCTAGAATATTGACCTTTTTTATACTGTAAACAATACTTATTGTACTGTTGCATATTCGCTAATCTAGGAAAGATGCATGAGGTGTCTGTGATGGACAAAGAGAAGGAGCACATGAGCAAGATGAAGGATGCTGAAGAGATGAAGGTACAGAATAATGTTCTCTCTGCCACACATAACATGAAATATAAATGCATTACATAGTGCTTCACCTCTTAAAGAATTACAGCAAGCAAAAAAATAACAATAAAAATGAATGATGATGCCGAATGATGAGCCGCTTGCAGTTATTTGAGAGATTGTGCTTGTTAGGTCATGCTGACCAGAGGAGGAAAGTACATATACTACTCCCGGTTAATTGAACAGATATATTTTTATTGTCTTAAAGACATTCTGATAAAGGTGTATGGTGGAAATTTCTAAGACCAACGTAAATGGTAAAGTATAAATGTATGTATAAATTTATTCTTTGCATAACTCTATAGGTGTTGCTTTAATTATTTTTACTCTAAAATAATAGAAAATAGTAAATAAAGAAAATCTAATTAAACTGCTATGAACTGGTGTGTCCAAACTTTTAACTGGTAGTGTACTGTAAATACAGCAATTGTACTTTATTACTATCCTTAACTGTCGTTTTATAGGACATGGATACTACCTGCATATAATTGGAAATGAATATATGTACTCTTAAGTACTTTTACATGAAAAATCCACTTTTTTATTCTTAACATTATCATTTAGATATATTTTTTTCCACCATGGAGAGCAATAAAAATAAAAATAAAAAGGTTATTGTGACTTTATATCTCTGAATTGAGATAAATATCGAGTGTAAATATCGCAATTCTGATATTATTTCTCACAATTCTGACAATTTTTCTCGCAATTTTGAGTTCATATAGCAAAATCTTTACTTTATTTCTCGCAATTACGAGTTTAAATCTCACAATTCTGACTTATTTTTACTCGCAATTTAGCCCTCCACTTGACACAGTACCTGAAATGTGACTAACTTCCGGGAACAAACATGCTAGCAATTGGTTTTCTTTGTCTTGACTAGCTGATGAGTGTTGTTCTTATGTGGCCTATTTATAGAAAATGATAAATGCTTTGTCGGTGCATACTTTGTAACTCACTAAATGTCAAGTGGACATCTAAATTGCAAGAACAAAAGTCAGAATTGTGAGATGTAAACTTTTTTAATTGCGAGAAATAAAGTCAGAATCACAAGCTATAAAGTTGCAACCGTGAGAAATGAAGTCACAGTTCTGAAATATAAAGTCTTATAAATTACCTTTTTTATTTATTTTCTCCATGGTGGAAATGGGCTTCCATATTTAGACCTTAAAATATTATGACTCGAATATTTATTTCCTTTTTTCCTGTCTACTAATTCAATCAGTCATTTTTCTGTGTACTTTAACTTCATTTATTGAACATCCAATCAAAATCCATTTCAAAGCTTACCACAACCAATCATCTTTCTGCAAGAAATATCTATCAGTCTCACTCACACTACATGTTAAAGTGACTTAATTAAAAAAAAAAAAAGCAAACTGATCTAATGAAACAATAATACAAGTTTTAAATGAGCAAGGGTGATGTGGTGGGATTTATTTCACTTTCTTATGAATAATGAAAAATAAATAAATACTAACTCCTAAACATAAGCATAACTTTTCATACAAATTGAATCGCATGGATTGTTACAAATCCACAAGTGAGGCCATGGTTTATAAACATTGTTATAAAATCAATTCATTAAAATGATCTGCTCTTTATTTCAAATATAAAAACATCTTTTAACTTTTACTCAAATGCCATTTTTAATTTTTAATCAAGATTTTGACACAGTATTCGCACTTTCACTTACAGTGGGTATAAAAAGTCTACACACCCCTGTTAAAATGGCAGGATTTTGTCAAGTAAAAGAATGACACTACGATAAATCAAGTCAGAACTTTTCCCACCTTTAATATGAAATTGCAAAATAAAATACAAATAAAAGGGGGGGGGGGGGATCAGAAACGTTTTTACAGAAAAAAGAAAAAGAAATAACCTACAATAGCCTAGTTGCATAAGTGTGCACACCCCTCAACTAATACTTTATTGAAGCAGTTTTTGAATTTATTAAACCACTCAGTCTTTTTGGGTAAGACTCGATCAGCATGACACATCTTGTCTTGGCAATATTTTCCCACTCTTTCTTGCAAAAACATTCTAGATCCATCAGATTGTGAGGTCATCTCCTGTGCACAGCCCGCTTCAGGTTCACCCCACAGATTTTTTGTTGGATTTGGATTTTTCCTATTTTTTCCCTAAAATGTTTCTATAATTGTAATTTCACACTAAGGCTGGGAAACGTTCTGACATGATTTATCTTGGTTTCATTTCTTTACATCAAAAAAACTTTTAACAGGGGTGTGTAGATTTTTATATCCACTGTAGGTCTTATTTTTTCTGTTCTGTTTGCACCTGTGGTGAACAACTTTATCTGCTCTTGAAGAGTCATTATAGTGATTTTGTTTGCCATTTCTGTGAACTCGCTGTGTGTAGAAAGCGCTGCAGGAGCAGATGGAGAGTCACCGTGAGGCCCATCAGAAGCAGCTTTCACGCCTCCGAGACGAAATCGATGAGAAGCAGAAGATCCTGGATGAGCTGAAAGAGTTAAGGAATTTTTTTTTTACTTATTGCAGGAGATATTTCATGCAAGTGAAAAGAAGACCATCTCAACAGACTAACATGGCTAACAACAAATCTAGTAGTAGTAATATTTTAGCGGTTTGGTACTTTTCCTCAGCCTTTATTTATTTAGTACAACAGTGTTAAGATATTAAATTAAATGATGTTGATCTTTGAATGTCATAAACAGAACTGATTGGCATTATTGTGTGTGAGAATTAGATTGTTATCACACTTAAAAATCTTTACCATGTTTTTACCCCTCAGTATGAACCAGTCTCTTCAGCTGGAGCAGAAAAAGCTCTTGTCTGACTACGATAAGCTAAGAGACGAGGAACAGGAGAAGGACGAGAAACTGCAGAAACTAATGTAAGTAGACTACTGAAGTTAAATTTAAAAAAAAAAAGAAGAGGCCACAGTTCTGACTGACCGAAACGCTCATGTGTGAAAGTTTCAGTCGATGCCACACAGTGTGGTTGGTGCCATTTTGGGGATTGTCATCAATATTAACAAAACAAAGAACCAAAGTGAACGAATAGTTTGTGAAGATTATTAATTGCTACCATTCTCCCATCAATCACTTAAAGCACAACTCCATCCTGACACATTAAATATGAAATATTTGTGATTTGCTTTGCGATTCTGCTGCTAATTTATTAATTAGTGCTGTATTGTCATTATTCCTGTGAGAAGATGGAGGTTGTCCAGTGCGCTGATGTCACAGGGGGACATTACTAGCTAGCATAGTTACAATGCCATTGAAGAGGAGAACAATTTTCAACAATATCAAAGTAAGGGATAATGCTCAGGTTTCGCTCTTGGATCGTACAAACAAATGAGCAACAGCTTCTTTTTGTCACCATTTTGTGGCAACATTCAACATCATATTAATGAGAAATCAGTAGTGGAGACTGACTACTAGGAATTGTGGGTAATGTGGAACACTATTAACCAAAGTGGAAACAGATTAATGTCAATGAATGACGTGTAAATTAAAAAAAAAAATAGTCTCAGAATTGAATTCTAAAATAAATATTTTGCACCATTGAAGATTGAAGAAGGGCAATTTGTTGACCGTTAGCTAGCTAGCTTTTGTGGATAAATATTTACATCTACCTAGTAAGCTAATGCTCTTGTTTGCTGTTGGTGATCTTTATTTTCGCTAATATTTCATGTTCAAAAATACATTTGGGTGAAAAGTCACTCTAGTATATTTGTATATGTATATTTTAATATCCATTTGTCATGAAATGGACTTGCTCATAAAAATTTGCAGTGATTTTGAGTGATTAGCATGATCAGCTTAGCCGAGCAAGAAAGAGAGGTCTCTATATAGGCCCATATAACCAGAAAGATGAATGTTCAGAGAGCAGTTTTTAAATGATGGCGTGTGAAGTGTTGTATTTGAGGAACCTTTGTCTTTTGTCTCTGGGAATTAGTTTGTTAAATGAGAAACGGGAACAAGCCAAGGAGGATCTGAAGGGTCTTGAAGAGACTGTGGTAAGTACGCATCAGGAACCAACACTGACGTTATTTATTTTCATACATTTTAGCAATATAAACCTGTAATCAGAAAGCTAGACAGAAATAAAAGTGTACTTTTATTTCACCTGACTATAGTAATACGGCTAATAATTTTTTTTTTTAAATTAACGGCATTATTTATCCTGCTTTCCCAGACAAAAGAGCTCCAAACTCTCCACAATCTGCGCAAACTCTTCATCGATGATCTTAACACACGTGTCAGGACAGTAAGTATTACGACATATTGGCAACCACTTTCTGTTTTTCCACTGTTATTTGAGTTTTTGTAGCTTTAGTACTTTTACATTTCCTATTAATCCGCTGAGAATTTGGGTGGGTCTTCCAGCTGACTCATCCTCTAGATGTGCTTTTGGCTTCAGGTCTGTGTTTTAGGGCCAGGAGCTGAATGACTGATGAGGATGTACATGCTCTAACAGCAACACAGAAGATATTTCCATTAAGCTCAGGAAATGGTGTCACTAGAAGCTAAGAGTGAAATGTGAAGTAAAAGCATCATTGCCTCATCCAGTTGATGATTAAGCAAACTCTTAAGAATGAATCAGTGCTCTCGCAGATGTCCCCTTTCCTATCCGTGTTCATGCTGTTGAAAGATTTAAATGAAACTTCAACAGTCATAGTAATTGACGTACAGGTGTCTGTGTTTAAGACTAGATCCTGTTAATGAGGTACATTATTTATATAGCACTTTATTTAACACAATTTAATGTACCGTCAGTACCACCGTGTCCTTTTCAGGAAACAGCTGCCTGTCAGAATGACATGCCGTGTGTGTTGTACAGTATTAAAGAAAAATATGTATATTTATTATAGAATGACACTTCGTACTTTTAATGTTGAGGAACGTCTGCAAAACAAGTTAGTTCCTCTTATCACTTGCGTTATATTAACTATAAACCGTTGTTCCCTTCCCAGCCTCTCGGTTTCTTTCTCTTGAAGTGAATAAGACAAAAATAAAAGGACAAGGAAATGTGAAGTCCATCCATCCATCCATTTTCCATACCGTTTATCCTACACAGGGTTGTGGGGCAACCTGGAGCCTTTCCCAGGGAACATAGGGCACAAGGTGGGTGACACCCTGGAGAGGGTCCCAACCAATTGCAGAGCAAAATGTAGAGTCCTGCATCCTAAAAACTTTCTTGTACTGTATTTAAAAATGGGAACAGCTTTACCTCTGTCTCTGACACTGGAGACTCCTTCCATAAATACTACTGTAAATAAACCTTTTGTAACAAAAAGCTTCACCATATCAACAAGTATACACATTTATGTACATGACATCCAAGTTCCTGTGTAAAAGATACATGGATATATCCAGATTCATGTCTTAGTTTGTTACATTTAGTTGGAAAGTGCTAACGTTTGAAGAAAAAACAGAAGACGGCTTTGTCACATATACATTATGTGAAAGCACAGTGAAATTCTTTTTTCGCATATCCCGGCTTGTTAGGAAGCAGGGGTCAGTGTGCAGGGTCAGCCATGATATGGCACCCCTGGAGCAGACATGGTTAAGGCCCTTGCTCAAGGGCCCCACAGTGGCAGTTTGGTGGTGCTGGGGCATGAACCCCTGACCTTCCGATCAGTAACCCAGAATCTCTGAGCCAATGTCTTGTTTAAAAGTAAAGCAGGATCAAATCCCAGACTTTGATTAAAGCGGAACAAGGATTTGAACTCACTACCTTCAGGTCACTGTGACAGAATCTTAACCACTGAGATGACCTTTTCTTTCTGATAGAATGTAGAGTTGGACTCGGACGAGGCAGGAGGCAGCCTGGGTCTGAAACAGAAGATCATTTTCCTGGAGAACAATCTGGAACAGCTCACCAAAGTCCACAAACAGGTTTGCACTGTACTTTTCTTTGACCAAAAAAACCCCAGAAGAAACCAAAAGTGGCATTGTATGCAGACCGCATACAGCTTTCACAATATGCTTAGACTTACACACTTATAAGGTATAGCATACTGTCCAAGATTCTTGATATTTCATCTCATTGTTTAAGTACATAATATATGCTTACAATGGCAATGAAAAACTTTCCCCCCAACTTTTATTCTGTCACATTTTCTCTTAAGTTGGTGCGTGACAATGCAGAGCTGCGCTGCGAGCTGCCTAAGCTGGAGAAGCGTCTTCGAGCCACGGCCGAGCGAGTGAAATCACTCGAGATGTCATTGAGAGAGGCGAAGGAGAACGCCATGAGAGACCGCAAGCGCTACCAGCAGGAGGTGGAGAGAATCAAAGAGGCAGTCAGGGCCAAAAACCAGGCCAGGAGGAACCACACAGCACAGATCGGTCAGTATCTAATCATCCATCCATCTTCTATACCGCTTACCCTTCAGGGTCATGGGGAACCTGGAGCCTATCCCAGGAGGCATGGGGCACAGGGCAGGGTACACCCTGGACAGGGTGCCAATCCATTCACACACCCATTCATACACTATGGACACCTTTGGACATGCCAATCAGCCTACCATGAATGTCTTTGGACTGGAGAAGGAAACCCCGCAGCACTGGGAGAACATGCAAACTCCGCTCACACACAGGGCATCTCCTTTAATTCAAACAACCAAAGTACCAAACTACGGAATGATACATTATTTAGTTGTTAGTCTTATGTATTATAGCCAGAAGGGGGTGATATTTTCACATTTATTGGGAATTTAGCAGTACAAGATGATTTCATCTTTCTTTATTATAATTAAGAATTGATTTGGCTGAACTACCAGAGTCAGTTTTGTCATTTTCAGTTCCGCAGTCATGCATACTGATTTCAGATCTATAACCTTGTACTCTTATTAAAGATCATCAGAAGGCCCTCAGAAGTTGTTTTGTCTCTTCACTAAACAAAGATCAGAATGGTTCCATGTAACATGCCATGGTTGGCATAACGTGACCCATATACAGTATAACTCGGGAATGGACTGATTGGGTACAACCCAATATTACAATTTGAAGTAAATGAAGATGGCATATTAAATTGCTTAGGTCACGTCTAGAATAAAAAGATTCATACTCAGTGGTTATACAACTCAGCATATTTCAAGCAATATAACACACCTGAGTATAACACTAACAAGTTTTATTAGTATAGCATATCCTCAACAGTACAATACAACACAATACTACTGTCCCAAGTGTTTACTCAACATTCTTCCCTGTATGTCCCGTAGCCAAGCCCATTCGCGCTGGACACCATGCTGGACATCACCCAGCAGCCTCTGGCTCACCGGGTCATACCATCAGAGGAGGAGGGGTGCAGAGCCCGCGACGTCATCACTACCACCAGATGCAAACAGCTCAGCAGCACTACCACCACAGCAGCAACAGCAGCAAATAAAGGATGGTATGATCCAGTAGTCAAAAAATCGTGAAATTTTGTGAGTCTTCATAATTAAAAACAGATTTAGCTGATAGATTTGGTGATTTAAAAATAAACTATAAGCTGAGGAAGAAAGCGATTTTGGACTGAAGATAACTGCTACTGTTTTAGCTGCTACCATCTGATCTGATACCATCTGACAATTAATGTTTAACTTCGCTAATTAACTACATTGAAAGATAATCTGAAAACTGTTGACCGCCATATTGTATCACAGTGTATAGTGTTCATTTCTCCATGTTCTTTCATTGTAATTAATAGAGTCAGGGGTGTTAGTGCAGTGGAAACACTCCACTGTCCACCCTGAAGTGGATTTCAGACAGTGTAAACAGGCATATTTACAGCTGCCTCAGCTCTACACCATATATTAATGGGCAAAGGTCAAGACAACACTTGCTGATTTATGTTGTAGGTGCCCCTTGAGGTATTTTTGGATGAGACGTTTCCTCCCTCTCTGTTCACAGATGCAAAAGGCCCTTGCTTTAGATCCAGAGAGAAAACCAAGAAAAAAGAAAAACGTTGTGGCGGAAGTTTCCCTGAAACGTCTCCTGCAATGCTCACAACCATCTTATCAGTAGACCTTAATCACTGCTAACAAGCTAGTGGAAGATTATAGCCTTCAGTTTAGTATTGTACAAACTGCATGTCTAAATCATCACACGTCTCTTTGGCCCAATTATACCATCTGCACTTTCAAATAGAGCTATACCGGTGTATCTCAAAAAATTTGAATATTGTGGAAAAATTCGGTTCTTTTCGAATAATTTAATTCAAAAAGTGGAACTTTCATATATTCTAGATTCATTACACATAAGGTGAAATATTTCAAGCCTTTTTTTTGTTTTAATCTTGATGTTTATGGCTTACAGCTGATGGAAATTAAAAACCCAGTGTCTCAAAATATTAGAATAAAGAATTTATAATACAGAAATGTCATCCTGAGAAGAGCTCTAATCAGCTAATTAACTCAAAACACCTGCAAAGGTTTCCTGAGCCTTTAATCTCTCAGTCTGGTTCAGTACACAGAACCACAATCACGGGGAAGATGGAAGTATATTTTGCATTTCATTTGGAAATCAAGGTCCCAGAGTCTGGAGGAAGAGTGGAGAGACACAGAAGATTTTAGAGCACTTCATGCTTCCAGCTGCTGACAAGCTTTATGGAGATGCTGATTTCCTTTTCCAGCAGGACTTCGCACCTGCCCACAGTGCCAAAACTACTAGTAACTGGTTTTCTGACCATGGTATTACTGTGCTTGATTGGCCAGCCAACTCGCCTGACCAGAACCCCATAGAGAATCTATGAGAGACACCAGACCCAACAATACAGACAAGCTGAAGGCCGCTATCAAAGCAACCTGGGCTTCCAGAACACCTCAGCAGTGCCACAGGCTGATTGCCTCCATGCCACGCCGCATTGATGCAGTAATTCATGCAAAAGGATTAAAGCCCTGACCAAGTATCGAGTGCATAAATTAACATACTTCTCAGAAGGTCGACATTTCTGTATTATAAATTCTTTATTCTAATATTTTGAGATATTGGATTGTTGATTTCCATGAGCTGTAAGCCGTAATCTTCAAGATTAAAACGAAAAAAAGGCTTGAAATATTTCACTTTATGCATAATGAATCTAGAATATATAAAAGTTAGAAAATATATGAAAGTTAGAAAAAAAATAACTTTTCCACGATATTCACATTTTTTACATGCACCTGTATAAGCCTCAATCACTTCACATATCGACTTCAAATCTGAAGGTGACACTCTTTCCGTATGACTGTGCGTATATGATGACTGTCCTACATAACATTTAGATGAGAAGTAGAAAGAAATGATCCCTGGTTACTTCAGTGTTGTCCTGTATGTTTATACAGGTCAAGATGAATGGTGTTGTGCTAACAACCTCGGCTAATTAAGTTTCAATAGCAATAGCAAAAAAAAAAAAAAAAAAAAGGTACAAAAAGGTTCTGTGTCCTCAAAAGTGAAGAAAGCTTGGGAAAATGGCTGAGACCAGGACATTAACTTCAACCATTTGGCGTTTTCTAAGGAGCACTGGACATATATGGATTGAGGTTTGGCGTCGTCTCCTCACAGTTACGTAAACAGGAGTCAGTTTGGGATTGTTCAAGGCTGGACAAGCAATGTTGACTTGTTGATTTGAAGTAGATTCATCTATTCCCATGCCCAGTAGTGCACTGTGTGTGTGTGACAGTGGTGGCTTAGAAGTTAGGGTTCTGTTCTAGTTGAAATATTGTGAGTTGAAATCCCAGCACTTTTGGAGAGCCAGGGTTTGGACCTTGAACAATGTATTTAACTCATTTATGCTCACTTTTGTGTGTGTTTTGTTTCTGCCTCACTTGTGAGACACTTTGGATTTACGGTGTAAAGCAAAGATTGTACCTGTATCTGTATCCGTATCTGTACTCAGAATATCTGTATTCAGAATGGGCGTGGACTAAACAGACTTCTTGCTCAAACCTCCCATTCACACAACACCTTTTTTTTTTTTGTTTCTGGCTTTCTGGCAAGCTGCCTTAAAAAAGACTAATGTATTTGTATTTGTTTAGAATATATTGTAAATAGTTAGATCCAGTCCACTAATTCGATTGGTTGAGCAGCATTCATGTGAAAACTGTAATGAATTTTCTGGTTACGCAGTTATACTTTTTGACCATGTAGTAGTACACAGTTATAGAAGGGAACTATTTATATTCTGGTGTTACCCAGATGAGGATGGGTTCCCTTTTGAGTCTGTTTCCTCTTAAGGTTTCTTCCTCATGTCGTCTCAGGGAGTTTTTCCTTGCCACCATCGCTTCTGGCTTGCTCATAAGGGATAAATTCATACATTTAATATTTATATCCTGAATTTATATATTTCTGTAAAGCTTTTCTGTGATTAAACTGAATTGAATTGAATCAATTTCCACTAGTGGAGAAAAAATAAACAAAACATTTGGCCATATATCAATATCTTGCTTTTAGAACTGTTGTATAAAAGTCATATCGCACTTGCAATTGTGTGGTTATACAGTTACAGTTACATTTATATAGTGCTTTTTCTAGACACTTAAAGCGCTTTACATAGTATGGGAGGAATCTCCTCAATCACCACTAGTGTGTAGCATCCACCTGGATGATGCGATGGCAGCCATAGTGCGCCAGAACACCCACCACACACCAGCTATTAGTGGAGAGGAAAGAGTGATTTAGCCAATGGGGGAATTTCGGCAGGACACCGGGGGTATACCCCTACTCTTTTACGATAAGTGTCCTGGGATTTTTAATGACCACAGAGAGTCAGGACCTCGGTTTAACGTCTCATCCGAAAGACGGTGCTGTTTTTACAATATAGTGTCCCCATCACTATACTGGGGCATTAGGCCCCACACAGACCACAGGGTGAGCACCCCCTGCTGGCATCACTAATACCACTTCTCGCAGCAACCTTAGTTTTCCCCAGGACGCCTCCCATCCAGGTACTGGCCAGGCTCAACCCTGCTTAGGGAAACCAGGCGAGAACTCCAGGGAGATATGGCTCCGATACTGAATATTGGCACAGCTGTGATTCAGCGTAGACACGAAGCCAGGCTTCAGTATAACTGCAGTCTTGCTCATGAAATATTGCATAATTATCTCTTCATTCCAAAATTTTTTTTATTCATATTCAGTTACATCCCTACTTTGGACCAACGTGCTGTATCTTTCAAAGTAATATGTAAATATCACTTTCTTGATGTTTTGCCAAGGGAAAATGCGGTGAATTCCACAGCGAATCCTGTAACATGATCTGTCGACCTTTTCTCTCTGTGTTCTGTTTCAGTCAGGAGGAAAAACAGTGTATCCTGAGCTTACTCTGACTTTCTTTCCATCTAGACTTCATCTGTCCACGAGATCACCGTCCACGTTTTTGTAGTTCTGGAAAACCAACACAACCGCTGAAGCCTTTGATCACGTTCAGTACTGGACAGAAACTCTACTTCCTTATCCTGTGGTGGACTGGTTTTGTACTCACACACACACACACACACACACACACACACACACACACACACACACACAAAAACACATGTGAAAACAAGGAGCTGCCTGTTACATTCAACTGAGCACAATTAGTGTGTGTCCCAAACCTAGAGAGTTCTTTCCTGCTAGCTAATCATGTAATTAGCGGCTCATATGAGTCACATGAATCAGCACATGCAGGTAAATCCTGACAGAAAGCACAGGAACACTAAACACACATGACCTCTGGCTATATGTTACACCTCACAGAGCTAATTTCTCTTTCATTGCACAATCATTAGAATGTTTGTTGTAATGTGTGTTCCTAAGTGTTAATACTGCTGTGTGTATGTGTTATGGGTAAGCCACTGCAGCTCCATCGTTTAAACACACTTAGAATTAAATCTGTCTGTTCTACATTTTCTTAATATAGCTGATGGTCAAGTATTTACCAGACTAGCATCTGGGACATCATGTTATTTTAGTTTTGCCAAAAATTGACCAAAAATACTGATCACCAAACTATAAATAATAATGGAAATAATGGAGCCATGAGAATCTTTAGCACCCTTATGTGTAACTCGAGGGCTTTTTCTGAAATTCTTAGAATTGGCAGTAGCTCAGTAGGTCTTTAGTTTTTATTGCCTACCTGAAGCATGTAGAGACACAACAGGGAATGTAGTGTGCTTTAAAGCTTGCACTGTGTTGTTTTTAAAAGCAGGAGACTTCATCTGCAGTCCTGTAACACCATAGTCCAGCACAGGGTGTGTGTGTGTGTGTGTGTGTGTGTGTGTGTGTGTATGTGTGTGTGTGAGAGAGAGAGAGAGAAATGTGTGTGTGCTGGATTCCAAGAGCAAAAGTAAATGCACCCATAAATTTGAAATGTCTGATTTATTTATTTATTTAATATTTTCTTAATCAATTCATTTTTGCTTTCTGCTATTTATTGTTTAATTTCTGAGAATTAGCACTGTTTGGTTTTACACACACACACACACACACACACACACACACACACACACATATATATATATATATATATTTATTCATTTATTTATTTATTTTTCTTGAATTTGCTAAAGTGTTAATATTTATTAATTTTTTTGTCATATATTCTGATTATATATTCGATATTTTGATTTAACATCTCTAACATTGTATTTAAATGTACACAAGACATGATTTAATGCTTTATTTTTAAAATGTCTGGGAGAGAATAATCCAATCATCATTAGCTAAAAAATCACAAACAAAGGGAGAATTATTTTTAGACCATTTACAGTATATGGAGAGAACAGGATACGCTCAAGTGTACAAGATCTGATTAAACAGTTTTGATTACAGGTGACAGTGTGAAGACAGTGATTGGCACTGATCTCACTGTCTGTACAAACTAAAACATATAATAAGCCACGTAGCAGTGTTGAAAAGCGCACATTCAAACGCAAACCTACAATATTTTGTGTCCGTGACAAAATAAAAGAAGGCGTGATAAGGTATATAATTTAATGTAATCATTTGTGAAAGTTAAGAACTGCATATAACATTTGAAGATTTCTGGTTTTGCTTCTTTGGAAGGACCAAAGTATATCAGCTGAAGGGGAAATAAAGGTATGTCTCAGTTGCTGGTGTTTGATAGAAAAGTCAATTCATGTAACAAATAATGGTCATCAATAGAACTAAAAACAAAAACATGTTGATTAAGACACTGTATGTACATGCAGTGTCACAAAATGCAAGTTGGAAAAGAAAACACCAGAACACCATTATATCCTGTAAGATTAACATCCGTTCATCCATCCATCCATTTTCCATAATGCTTATCCTACACAGGGTGGCAGGGAGCCTGGGACCTATCCCAGGGAACTTGGGGCACAAGGCAGGGGACATCCTGGACAGGGTGCCAACCCATCGCAGGTCACAATCTCATACACACTCACAAAACCATTCACACACTACAGACAATTTGGAAATGCCAGTCCACCTACAACGCATTTCTTTGGACTGGTGGAGGAAACCAGAGTACCCGGAGGAAACCCCCAAAGCACAGAGAGAACATGCAAATACTGCTCACAGTGCATTATGGGTAATAGGAGCAATTCCTTAGCAACTGAGACTACCATATATGAACAATGATATAATATAGAAGTTTTCATGTTCTCCCCCATGCTTCGGGGATTCCCTCTGGGTACTCCGGTTTCCTCCCCAAGTTCAAAGATATGTGTTGTAGGCTGACTGGCATCTCTAAATTGTCCTTAGTGTGTGAATAGGTGTGTGAATGTGTGTGCTTGTACCCTGCGATACGTTGGCGCCCCATCCAGGGTATCCCCTTCCTTGTGCCGACAGTTCCCTTGGATAGGCTCCAGGCTCCCCGTGACCCTGTGTAGGATAAGCGGTACTGAAAATGAATGGATGGATATTATAATATATTTTTTAAATCTTATGAGCGCAGATTTTATGCTTCCTAGCATTTTAGATATTTCTTAAAATGTGTGACATGCCGATAGAAGCACTAATGAGGCGTTTCCGATGCAAAGGATTGTCTTAAAACTTTTTGATCAGACCTTGTTGGTCAGATTTGAGGTTCCTGCACATAAAATAATTAAGGAAAGAGCCAATTCACTACTACATTTCATTCTTATAAGTAGAAATTTTATTTTTATTTTATTTCTGTGTCGATGCTGATCAGCCACTCAGTCCATCGAGCAGTGTTCCAGGCAAAAGTGCAAAAACATGAATCGTATCATAACTACCTCATGTACATCAGGATGCATAGTAGAGTGATTGTATTCCTTTAGTGGTCATGCTGACTAATCAATCAGCATCTGGCTATAGGGAAGATGTGATCTTTTTTTGTACTTAATAAGTTGTACATTTTGCATTTGTAAACTTTATAATAACACTGGATGTTTTATCAGATCGCTTGCTAATACTTAACAAAATGCAAGATTGTGAATTAAAGTAATTGTAACCCTTCATATACATCTTACACACAGCTTAGGATTCAACACTGATCCCCATTCAAATGACAGTCCCTCCAGGATTTTGCGATTGCAATTTCAATTTCACCAATTCAAGTAGTTTTCCGCAAAAAAAGCACAAAAAACTTTGCAAGTTGCTTCACAAATTTAAAGAAAAAAAAGCCATAGCAAAATCAAACCTTTTTGGCTGCAACAATCACACACACACAAAAAAAAAAACACCACGAAATCCTGTACAGATTGAAATAAGAATGTGATGATATATATCAAGATTTCTAAAACATCATTAACTTGTTTTGGAGTTTAAAATTGTTTTTTTTTTTTTTCTTTTTTAATTATTTTATTGTTTTCATAAATTATTGAAAGTTTAAATTAAACCTCTTGATTCACTTCATCCATCCAAATGACTGAACCATTGGTCGCTCCAGTGTTATTTGTCATTTGGCGTCATTCTCTTTGAAATACTTACAAAAGTTGTAAGCAAATATTGTGACCATGATATTGGGCAGCATATACTTCCACTCCTACAATAAAAGATATCCTGCTCATCACAGATCAGTATCTACACAGACCCGCAGTGTTTACAGCCATAGACTACAGTACATCTAACAACAACACACTTGTACTATACTATCTGTATTTGTTCAATATGGACACGTGGTGTGATGGATCACAGATCCATTTTGTTCCAGTAGACTTTGTTATAAATATGTCTCATAATATCTGTGTTTCTTGTTGCAAGTTGTTGTGCTAATAAGTTAAAATGGCTTGAGTAAACAAGCACAGAACGGAAGGAAACTCCGACTCAGTGTACAGACGTCCATGTTACATCATTTCTGACGGTGCTTCTATGAGAAATCAGTGATTAACAGTGATGACTTTTTTTATATTATGTCCATTGAGGACTGATGATTTGTGTGACACTCCTCTGTGCTCTGTCATGTTGATTTTATTTCAGAGGCATAAAAACTAGGAAGTGTTCTGATGAATGCTAAAGTGCACAGGAGGAGACAGTGTTTTGTATCATGTATAACTGCATGTTGCAGAAGGAAACTTCAGAAGGAAAAAATAAACTATCTAAACTTTACTAAAGTGTCATTTTGTTACAGTATGTCACGATCACGTGACGCCCTCACCGAGGATTAAACCACGCCCACATCACAGCATCTCTATCTTGGTTTGATTTGGCCACGCCCTCTTTGTACATGACTTCGACTTTGATTTGACCACACCCCTTGTGTATTCGCCCCACCTCTATGTTTCATGATTCTATCTAGCTCTCATTCTGTTTTAGGTTTGCTTTGGTTTCGTCTTTGGATTTTATTATTTTTTAATTCAGAAAACATACAGGGAGACGCTTGAAGTTTTCAGTCGCACCACAAAAGCTCCATTAAGTCAGGCATCTGTCTCCAAGGTAGGTTTATTTAATGCTCTTTCATTTAAAACGACGAGCAACTAAGATGTGAGAGTGTGTTTAGTAAATCCGGGTTGTTTACAGCCGAAAAGCACGCGCGTGAGCTTTTAACGTTAACAAGCAGCAGGTAAACAGGAAACTGTTACTGTGATGCGCTCGTGTCGCCGGATTTATTCCGTTATCTATTTATTGGTGGGTTACCGTGGATTTCTGGAATGAAGGGAGAGCACGTTAACGAATTAATATCACGTTTTAATGTGAAAGTGAATTGTTTTTTAAAGCATTGTAAGACTTTGAAATAAGAGCGTCCATTCAGCTGAACGCCTTCTTCCACAGCCTAGAATGACAGAACAGGGTCATGTGGGGACCGTGAGTGTGTGTCCTCACAAGAGGGTCTCCATGAGGAGAACTGCAACTTTTATTAAACAAACAAAAACAACAACAACAAAAAAATTTCATTTTGGTTAATGAGGTTAAGGTTAGTGATTGCACTGTATGTCAACAGTAGGTCCTCATTAGGATAAGACGTGCGTGCCTGTGCGTGTGTGTCCTCACAAGAGAGTCTCCACAAATAGAACTGGTTAGTTTACTGTTAGATTTAGGTGTAGCATAGAACTGTAATAATTATGTCAACAGTAGGTCCTCATAAGTATAAGACAAACGTGTGTGTGTGTGTGTGTGTGTGTGTGTGTGTGTGTGTGTGTCCTCGTCCTCACAGAGGGTCTCCATGAGAATAATTGCAGCTTTTATTTACAAACAAAAAACAACAAAATGTTTTATTTTGGTTACTGAGGTTAAGGTTAATGATGTCAACAGTAGTTCCTCATAAGGATAAGACAGGTGTGTGTGTGTGTCATGCTAAGACCAGTGTTACCAACACACACCCTTTAATTGTGGTCCGTAACATGACTGAAATGGTGTGTTAAAATTCCCAGAAAATCACAGAAAGCTCTAGCTGTCACACTACATCAAATTCAAAATATTCAAATAAAAATTTTATTTGTCTCTCAAACACACACAGTAGGACTTGTAATGAAATGCTTTTTACGGCTGTCCGTGACCTAAAATAGAATTTACTTACATAAACCAGAACATACTTGTATACAGTTAGAAAAGGGAAAAGTGTTTTAAAAAATATATAATGCACGGATATAAAGATGGGTGGCAGCAACAGTCTGACTATAATAAAGTGCAGATATGTGCATTACTGCAATCCATCATTCCCAGCATCAGGGCAGTGATTGATTTTTTTGCACATGTTTGGGTTTTCTCGAGATACAGTAACGATATTTAAATGTTTGATGTCCCTTTTTGCTGCTTCGAGTAATTCCTTTGGGTGTTCTACTTGTGAATGCACCTGCTTTTAAAAGCAGCTGTACAACAGGTGCACAGTGCAAATGGACAAGGACTAAAGATCCAAAATGGCCTGTGGGGTTAAGGGCTGTTCGGGTTGCTGTTTCACACCTAAAACTGATGATAAGCGGTTATTCGTTTGTGCAGTGATCAAATATATCTGATAACAGCTTTAAACTTGCCAACTTTAAAAGCTCAGACATCCAGGAGGTTTTCCACACCTGTTTGCAAATTATTTCACGAAAAGAAATCCAGCAGAAATGTTTCCGATTCATGCACTTGTAACAAAATAACAACAGAAAAAAATGTGCTGATATGTTAAACATTTTGTGGTTAATAAAGATAAGTAATGAATCATAATGGAAGCAGTGTTGACTGTGAATGTGTTTACATATACAAAATATTCTGATTAAAAACATATCAACAAACATGTTGATAACATGAAAACTACAGGAACATGTTGGGATAGTTGTGATTCTTTAGTAACATTGCTACAAATATTGAACCTTTTAGTTTAATTATATTTGCATTAGTGAAGTAAAACATTTTTTACTGACTGAGCAAGTTGATAAATGCCAATGCTTTGTTTGTGTTTTGTTTCTTCTGATGTTAATTCAATGTTTCAGACATTATACATACTGTATTTTAAGTCCATCACATGATCTGCCCATTATTGGTTAGTTGGACACAGAATACAGTTTGATGTTCCTGGCTGATAATGTGAGGTCTGCTCTCGAGTCGATTGATTTGTTTTTAAAACTTCAAAAATCAAACAAGCATGTTCATGGTGATATCAGGGCATGTTACACAAACCTAAATCAGCCATCTTCAGAATAAAACAAAGTTTTAAATGATGCTTGTGTTGTTGTATTTAGTAATGTTGCACGTGTTGCTCTTCAGAGGTTCCCAAAATGCACTGTGGTCAAGGGCGTGTGGACGTCAAAATCATTTCAGTCAGTGTTGTACAGGAGTCTAAAACTGTCTTTTACACAATATATA
>JANDJT010000199.1:21436201-21466967 GCA_024331685.1 Stegophilus panzeri | reverse complement strand
AGTTATAGTTATTTATTTATTTTATGGAGGAGGGGAAAAAAAAAGATTTTAAAATCTGACTAACAACAACTTTTATTTATATTTTCAGTGAAAAGCCACTAAACTGTTCAAAGTTATAATAGTTACAATAGGTATTCTATAAAGGAATTTGATTATAATAAATTTACCAGGTCAGTCGTAAAGATTTGCCTTTTAAATGGTCAAACACTAATTATGTATTCAGTCTATACAGTATTTCAGAGGTTTTTTTTGTAATTATTGCAGCCCAAAATGCTTGATTTTGCTGTAACTTTTAAAAAAATTTGTAATGCAATTTGCAGAGTTTTCAGTGTTTTTTTTTTTTATTTGTTTGGTTTTTTTTTTGTTTGGTTTTTTTTGAGAAAAACTCCTTGAATTGGCAAAATTGCAATTTGTACAGAATCTAAGTGATGTTTGTTGGTAAATGAGCATAACTGACATAAGTGATATTTTAAGAATTTAGACAAAACATGAATGCGAATGGTCTGAGTTTCCATTAAATGATGTTATGCAATTAAATCTGTGTTTTCTCCTCTCGTGATAGTCATTACAATTAAACATGGCGACGAACCTCCAAGATCTGATGAGTGTTGGCATGGTGATTTCAGTTGCACCCACCGCAATAGCCGTGGTAGTGTTTAATAGAAGGTGACGAGGGCACGTAATGCACGTAATCATGGAAAAGCAAGCCCCTTATCCCTGGCAGCGGCCACGTATCCGGGATTTCTGGGAGATCATAGTCCGCAATGATTTTACAGCGGTCCTGTGGATCCAAAACTTCAGAATGACCCGCTTAACATTTGACGAGTTATGCAACAAAATAGGACCACTCGTGGTGCTTGCCGTATCATGCCCGAGGGAGCCAGTTCTGACCGAGAAGTGCATATCCATCGCTCTTTATAAACTGGCTTCCTGTACACGAGTACAGGGTAGTAGCGGAGACCTTTGGTGTGAGCAAAACCACCGTCATGTCATGTGATCTAAATGCGAGAAATGTGTTTCCATTTCATCTTTTCGAAATATTGCTTTGTTGAATTGTCTGACAAAGCACCTCATGCGAGCGTATAAACTTTTTTATGATATTTGAGAGGGTTTTTTTTTTTTCTAAATTCACACGTTTCCATTACCTGTTCTTCAGTTCGCAATTTGAAATTGTGAATTAAGCAGGTTAATGGAAACGCAGTTATTTTCACACTTACTATTATGTTTTCGATTCACTTGGTTATGCATTGCAAAGATTTCCAAATTGTTGCACAAGTAGGTGTTTATTAATTGCTCTGGAATTAATGGTTTTCATTAAAATTATATTTTTACACTATAGGTCTTGTAAAAGTATTTTTTATTAGAGGAAAGATCAAATACTATTAATTCTTGATATGTTTAATTCATAGCTAATGAAGTGATTTTGGATTGTTTACTGGGATGATAAAAAATTAACTATATATAACTTAACTATAAGGGAAAAGAAATACATGCTATAGAATTAAAAGCATTTTATTTCTTATAACACGGTGGTCTTAATGTTTCAGTATTAAAACCAAGAGCACTATGGGGGATTTTGGAGAACAGTTGATGTCCATCATCTCTATGCATGTACTTCTGTAAGCTTTTATTTGCTATCACAATGCTTTAAAAGTTATTAGAGCGAAACTTTACTGCAGTGATACAAGCTCTCAGTTTCTTTCACATCATTTTGGCATTGGATCAACGGAAAAACCGTGTTCAAGTGAGCAACAAATTAAGCCATAATTCACATGGATGAGGACGGAGGCTTGTGACTTTTGCCGGACCGGGGTTGAAAGAATATGAATGGAGTGAAGGTTGGTGTGAAAGCAGTATAATATCCATCATTTATATTAGATGAGACTGAAAGTACTTTCTCTGTACTTATAGGGATTTTCCATACAGGTCTGGGTTTCCCCCAGAAAAATGTAAAGTAATGTTTAAATGTGTTCAATTATAAAGTGAAACCTAACTTGAAATGTTCCACTTACCTACTAATATGTACGAGTCTACTAATGCAGCTAATGGATGCCAGAATTCTGTCACGGACATGATTTATTACACCAGTACCTCTCTACCTCCAGTATCGCCACCATAACCATGTACATCTCCTTCCCCAGATCTCCTTTTACCCGCTGTATCTCCCTCCATCAGTCATTTTTGCGAGTGATGAGAGGTGAAGCAGAGCGCCTCCTCTCCTCTTACCTCAGCTGTCAGTGTGGAGTCGCTCCGTGCCTTTTGGAGATCACAGGCGGCCTTGTTCGCTTTGAAGTTCCCCAATGCTTGTACAGATAGCTGGAGAGAGGGAGACTCAGATATGAGGGCACTTCCATTAGCCTGTCAGAATGCACTCTTGCTCTCCAAGCAATCCTCTGGATCACATTCCCCCATCTCTAGCCATGCATCTCTGTAATAAGTGTAACTGTCATTTCCTGGGTGAGACGGAGCTGGAGGTGTTATGGATGTGAGCTCTAAGGTGTTACGTTGTGTATTTAGACACGTGCATGTGTTGAGCGCCTTTGCTCGATCAGAATCAAATTAAGAAGAGATGAAAAGCAAAAAGATTGCATACTGAGATGAAGGGATAATGAGAGTTGAGGAGTTTTTGCAGCATTTTCTTTAATGTAAAGCCTCAGCCAAGAGTAAAGTAAGGATATCATAATGTTTTAGATTAAATATGGCAGGATAATTGCTTTTATTAAACCAGTGTTTTTGTCTTACATTGTCTTTGAACTATCAAAATCTAATTTGACCTGCAGTCATTTATCCGTGATCCTTGGTTGATTTGTTTATAGGGCGTCATTGACTTGTTTAATTATAGCAGTACAATATGGACCCTTAGAATAATCTTGCTACTCAATATTATAACAATTATTAAGGACTTTTAATCAAACAAATTGGATCAGATTTGCATGGTTAAGCGTTTCTTCATCTTTTTCTTTCATGCTTTTGTGTCTTACTCAGACAAGGTCATTAACTGCATCTGCTGCTGTCAATTCACCTCCAGCCAATTACTGAGGAATCTGAGGAATGGCCGCATATGGCCAATTAGCTTTATCACTCGCGCAAAAGCGACCGACTCTTGTTTGGACATTGGCCTCTTTGCATTGAGAGAAATGTCCTGCTGCTGAAAGTTCCAGGCAGACAGCTGGATGGAGAGGAAAGTCTATATAGAGAAATATGGTGAGACCGTAGCGGTCCAGAGAGAATAGAAAGCTATAGAACGTTACTATAGTGTACTGTGGGGGTTGTTTACAAAGGTCCAGGAAAGAACCTCAGAACACTTTTGTCATTCTTTTTTTTTTAGCTGGAATTAAGAGTTTGACAATAATTACCAGTTTCAGTGCCGTGTTCGGTTGACAGGATGATTTATAGTACCAAATGTCCTGGATGATCCCTGCTTTTTCCGTTTTGGCAGAAAGCAGCTCTGGATCTTTCCGAAGGTTATTTCCCTGCCTCCTGCTTGGATGATGCACACATACTTTTGCTAAGTAGATGTTTGGATCCCCTTTAAATAGAGGTTTGCCCCTCTCCTTGAAGTACCATGCACAATACCTAACCTCTCAGCTATTTACACTTATCAGAAAGTAGACTATCATTATACCAAGGCAAGAGCTACTTTACTTGGCATGCCATGATGACATGATTTAGGAGGCACTGTATTTAGAGTTCGGAGGTGGGTCACGCCTCAGGGTAATGTATCTGTCTCAGGAGTCTGTTTCTGAAATGCTGAGGTTTTGGAAAAGGGATAGGATGAGATGGCATGAGGCATTTTGTGAAAATGGTGCCATCTGTGCTACCACAAAATAGTTCTTCCCTTTCTTAAAGGGTTCTCCTTGAAACTTTATCTGAAAAGGAAAAAAAAGACTAAGGGTTCTACAGCCTTTAATGCCAAATAGATCTAAAGTACCAATTTTACATTTAAGGGTGTAGGTCAATGTAGACCTTCCCTCAGGCCTTTCAGCATGCAGTTTGGATCCAAGTCACCAGCTTTGTCATACTTGTGTCATAACATTGTGATATGGCACTCGGAAAAGTAACTGGAAATCTGCACTTTGGTGTTGTTTCCATTAACAACTAAACTGTACCATGATCTAATACCCAAGCTGAATTTAGTTATGTTCTTTAAAAAAATTAAATTGTGTTTTTACCACTTGGTTATCAATAGACACCCCACCTCCAACTTAGTGTTATGTGCTACACTGACACATAGAGTCTGCCGAGATACAGGTAGTCATGTGTTCCCTGGGTGACCACTTCCATCTTGGAACAATTTTTTAATGAGGACATTCAGTTTAAATATATAAGCGAAATGTTACTGATATTACATGAAAAGGAAAAAGACCAGCATTGTATTTAGGAGGCCATAGAGAGAAGTGAATGCGTGTTTGTTCAAGGCCAGTGCCCCGGGCATATCAGTGCAGGTGATAACCTGTGACCAGAACGACGGGGGAGGCTTGACCGTACAGATAAGCACTGAGACGAGGCCACTGTCCAACCCATGAGTATCAATGTGTCACTAAATGGAACGACAGGGGTGGGTCAGTAACCCTCGGCCTTAGAGCTACAAATGGTCTGAAGACAATATGGGATGCTCTGGTCATTGATAAGCTGCACATCCTCTGTCTTATCTAAATGTGAGAATGGGCTTAGACAGAGGCGATTCTAGGGACTGTGGGAGCCCCAGGCAGAAAAACTAAAGGTGCCATCTTGTTATTTTTTCTCTCTTTATTACCTAGTGCTAGCGTAAGCTTCTCGGTTAGATAAACCATTGTTAGATCACATAGGCTACAACAGAACGTCTTTGGCAAAGTGTTGGCTTTTATACCAATTTTATATTTTATAGTGTTGGTTTTTATATTTTAAAAGACCAAGCCATCAAGACAATCTTTAAACCAAGCACCAACTCCTAGATAACAGCTGGCTTGCCAAACTGATGATGATGACGTTGTTGATGATCTTGATATGCAGATTTTATTTCTATTACTTACCACAGTTCTACTTCCTCTTTTCCTCTTCTTCTTATTTTCGCTTTGGCTTCCATACAGGTAAAACTTGTGCACGTCCCACATGTTAGGGAGATTGGCCCTCCTTTAGGAGGGGTTCCTGCTGGTATGAAGTTGAACATTACCCATCTTTTAGGTTTTAGGAGAGTGTTGCCCTTCTAGACTTGACATTTTCATGGACTTGGTGTCAGCTATCAAGTGGCCATCTCAAAACTTGTGGGTTCTAAGCAATTGCCTGCTTTGTCGGTCATTCATTTATGCATCATCTTTGGTACAACTGGGCAAAAAAAGCAATAGTAGGATGTTATAGATACTATCCTTATACAAGCGATAATTGATTATACAATACATTGCAGTGCCCTGGAATGGACTGGCACCATCCAGGGTGTATTCCCGTCTCACGACCAGTGTTTCCAGGATAGGCTCCACATCCTCTGCCATGCTGATCATGAATGAATTAATATCTTGCAATTATCAGCATACACAATGGAGGTAGGTAGACTTTTGTGACAATTATACAAACAGAAAATATCATAACATTTTTCAATTTTGGAGGTCGCTGACTAATATCTATCCCAAGATAAGATCTCTCTATAGTCTGATTTGGCCATTTTGGAAATTGAATCGCACCTAACCTCTGGAGCCCTTTGCTCCCTCCATCACATACTGTTTGGCCCGGGAGTTATCAGAGCCCTGTGACAATCATCAACACTGCTGCCTCACATCCTATGATATGTGAGAAAGCATGAGAAGAATAAGGGCTTACTCTGCTCTCCCACACAGGATAAACATTCAGGAATCTCTGTTGAATTACCTTGGCCGTTGTCTCGGGTGAGACAGCTAAAGGCTTTTATTTAATTTTAACTTGACAAGGCTACACAGGGATAGAACCCAATCTCTCATCATCTAGGGAGATTAGATCTGCGCAGCCCCAAATCAGCAAGCGACAAAAGCCCCGCCAGAAGTAATAGCCACTTGGGTCTGGGCTTTCTGTTTCATTTGGAGTCAACCAGGGCATTGTGGCTAGTTAATTAAAGAGACGGCCTCTTCCAGAAGACCTCTGGAAATGGATTGAGCGGGGTCCAGACTAAATGAAAATAATCAAACCCAAATTTCACCAAGTTACACACTCAATTAAACCTTTTTACTCCAGTGTGTAACAGTGAAGTGCTTCGCTTTATACTTTCATATTAGGTTTGTGGTGAGGTTTAATTATGCAGCTTTAAGGAGAGTGTATGTCATCACCAAGATAGATGGAGGTTTCTGAAAACACACAGCAAAATAATTAGAAAAGGGACCAGATATTGCATTAGAGCTTTCGTATAGCAACACAAGAGCTTCTGTGTTGTTTAAAAGATCGTAGTTTTGGCAAAGTACATTTCAATCATTCAGTATTTTGGATTTGTGAAAGGCTACACTACTCGGTCCCGCCAAGATTTTGCAGAAATTAACGAAAAATCAAGGAAATGGCGCAATATTCACAGGAGCATGCAGTTTTTCAAAATTACCACATATTTTCCGCAGATTTGGGCTAAGATGTGCTATGTGACGTCATCACAATGCACATTCAGCCAAAGCCCCCTTCAATTCATGTGCGTCGAACATGAGTACAGCTAAAAGTTCACGTTTACCAATAAACATCACTGCGAAAGACTGTGCAAAACTATTTTGTGTAATTGCGATTTCACCAGTTCAAGTAGTTTTCTGCAATAAAAGCAAAAAAAAACCTCTGCAAATTGCATCACAAATAAACATTTTTTAAAATGTTACATTTTAAAAAATAATAAATTTTAAAAGCTGCAGAAAAATCAAGCATTTTTGGCCGTAACAATCACAAATAAACCTCTGCTAAATCCTGTACGGACTGACTAGTATTCAAGGAGTAGTTAAAATTTGCGAAATCATAGTAGGATATTCCTGGGTCAGTGAATGATCCATGTTTTCAGCTCATAAAACACAAAGGAGATATCCACCTTGAAAAATAACATTGTGTTTTTGCCAAAAAACAAAATTGTCCACAGCTCAGTATATTTTTTTCATTCAATTAAATGCTGACAACATCTTGTGTTTATTTGAAACAAATACAGACCATTCTGTTTGACTGTCATGCCCAGTGACAAAAGTTTTTTTATGTACAAGATGGACATTAGAGAGCATCTGTCCCATAAGGTTTAGGTCTATTTGTCCCATTTAAAGGAAGTTGCTGCAAATCCATGCAAAGTTCTTTTGACAGATCATTATCCTATAATGAAACATTTTCTATCCTGATGGATATCCCATCCACAGGGCAGGAGGGCTCACTGAATGGTTTGACAAACTCAAAAATTATATAAATCATATGCTATTTCCTTCACAGTTGCCAGATCACAACTCAATTAATCACCTTTGGGAGATTTTGGAGGTGTGTTACAGTGCTCTCCATCACCATCATCAAACCACCAATATTTTCAGTCAGCAGGACATGATATGACGTCAATCAAAGGTGCTAATCTGACAAGGACAAATCTGTCAGTGAAAATAATTGGTAGTACATGCCAGCCATGGACTTAGGAATTTGCTACGCTGGAACCTTTTTTGAAGAATCTCAAATTGTGAGGGCCCGGTTCATCTTCTCAGCGCTGACGTTAGTGATACCTGAGCCCAGTTTCTCTTGGGGCCTCTTCTAGCCCTCTCCATGGCCTCTGAGGCAATGGACAAACTCATCTCTATTTCCCAGCCAAGTGAGCCACACAAAGGGAGGCCTTATACTGGGATCGTGATCCTTCTGAACCCATGGGCCAGTGAACAGGAGGGCCTCTGAGAGACTGATGGCGGAGGAGGGGAGTGAACTCGAGGGTGTATAGGGTGTAATCAGTTGGCCAATTAAACAGACCTTGGTCTCTCACCCACATGTAATGAGAGAGCCAGTGAGTGAGGGGTTAGTTTCTTATAAGAAAGTGACAAAACTTGTGAGGTCTGCAGGCAGCCAGTGGCTTTAATCCGATCTCTTGCGATCATTTTGGTCATACTGTTATATGACCACTCAGATTCTTATTGTCATGTGTTATAAAAGCTGACTACTGTGGGATTCATGCAGTACTGTAGAGCTCTACTTGTTATTATAAATGAATAGATTATATCAGTCCGTACAGGATTTTGCGAAGTTTTTTTGTGACTGCTGCAGCCAAAAATGCTTGATTTTGCAGTGGCTTTTTTCAAAATTTGCGATGCAACTTGGGGAGTTTTTTGTGCCTATTTTGCAGAAAATTGCTTAAATTGGCGAAATTTCAATTGCACTAAATTGTTTTGCACAATGAGGTTTGTTGGTAAATGAGACCATGTTTGACGCATGTGAATCGAAGAGCAGTAAAAATCTGTGGTAATTTTGAGAAATTGCAAACTCCTCCGAATATTGTGGCGTTTGCTTGATTTTGCGTTAATTGCTGCAATCGCAAAATCCTGGAGGGACTGACTATATACATTTTCTCGCTCCCTTCTTGAAGTGAGCTCTTGTTCATGTCTGGCTGCACAGAGCTTTAAGGGACAGCTTAGCTTACAGCTAAGGTTGTTTATTTAGTACATGATAATAGACGAATGTTCAAGAAATGGTATGATCTTAATCAGCTTTGAGGTTTCATGTACCAACAAATACCCTGAACATGGCAAAGGCCATGCAAGAACTCCTAGTGCATGAAGTGAAATGTGAGAAATGTGTAATTTTACCAAAATGCTTGTTGGACTTTTTAAAACTCTATGATGGAGGATCCGCTGGGACTCCTTCTGAAAGTTAGCCCTTTTCCCGGTTCATTGCAGGGGCCAAACAGTGTTGGATTGTACTACCTTGAACTAGGGCTGCACAATTAATCGAATATTGACCTCGATTACGATTTTGACTGCCCATGATTACATGAACATTATCGACTGCGATATTGACGTTAAAAGTTCGTCCTCCGCTCATAGAAAACTCTGCTGCAAATTATGCGCTTCCTAAACTCACAGCCAATCACCATAGAGTGGCGTAGGGATGACGTCATTTTGTACGCCAAAACCCGGAAACGAGTTAGCATTTTAGCCCTTCCGGTTCCATCCCAAAGTCAATGGGTTTTTTGAATGGGATTTTGGTTAAAACCCTGAAGTAAGTTCTGTGGTGAACACAAGCTCAAAATATTTTCACTTTTTATTCTATGACATAAAATACGCCAGTAAAACCCCACTCGTGATTTTTTTTAAAGCTTTTACGTGTATTGAAAAAGGCGATTTCTAACGGTCACGTAATGAGCGTTTAGGACGGATGCAAGTACACATAAGAACTCTATTGAAGAGAGGCAGACATATCCAAAATTTGAGACAATAGCGTGGTCAAAAACAAGCAAAAGGTCAGGCGATCGGCAAACGCGTATAAACAAGGCCAAACAAGAATCAAACAACGAGGCCAAGAACAGGATCAAAACTATGAGACGTGAAACTATGAGCAAAGGCTTGGTACACAGAAAACTCGCACAATACTTCGCACTGAACAAAGAGACACGAGGGGTTTAAATGACGAACGTAATTAAGGGTGAACACAAAACAGCTGAGACTAATGATGACACATAAGGGAACAACCAATGACAATAAAGGGGTGGAAACAGGACAGAAATCATAACAAATGCACAAGTAGAAAGTAAACAAAGTCAATATCATTAAAAGAGTGCGCTGCATGCTCCAGCGCTTTGCGTGAGGGGAAATCATGACACTAACATGTTGCAAAATAGGACTACAGACATTGTCAGGGAGATTAAATGTCATCACGCTGAACAGCAAAAAACTTTGCAGATAAACTGGTTCAGGTATGCTGAAGATTCATCCACAGAGTAAATCCGTATTACAGAAAATGTTTTAAATCAAGTTTGGAAAAGTTTTCGGAAGCTTGGTGATGGTGACGTTGAAGTCGAGCGACCGTGGTGAAGTTTGTTTATAGCGTACGGTTAGCTGTTTATTTCTTCCGATTGTATTTAGGCTTCAAACTTCATAAAAATTGTGTTCATTTGTGAAAATTATCTTGATGGATAAAACGTGTTAGTGTTGTAAACTTTTGTTGATCACAGAGATTATTTTTTGCAATAATCCAAAAGTCTATGGGAAAATCCTATTGTGTTTTTGTCGAGGGAACCGGTGTAACTTCCGGGTTCCGATACAAAATGACATCATCCCTGCGTCACCGCTCTATTGGGTGATTTGGCTGCCTCTCCTCCTGTAAACACTGTTATTGCCTTTTCTGCATTGGACTAAATTGTTTTCATTTGGTTGCATATTGTTATATTTGATGTATATATTCATTTGGTTGATGGCATTTTTATTTTTTATTTATCCTATAATTTGGGTACAATTTTATTTATATTTTGCTTCTACGAGATGATGCACTTTAAGGACCAGTCTAATTTGATGCAAAGATTTGTACATTAGCAGGAATGTAGCACAACATGGAGGTGAAAGCAGCAGTCTGTTTATTTAAATGTGAAAGTGCAATGAAAATGTGTTGTCCCTAAAAATCAATGAATAATCGTGATAAATAATCGTGATCTCAATATTGATCAAAAATAATCGTGATTATCATTTTGGTCATAATTTAGCATTTAGGCTCAACCGCTCAACCATTTCCTCTCCTTTTTGAATACTAATTGAATGCTTCAGTATAGCATGGAGGTTCTTTTGACCAATTGTCTGGTTCAGTTAAAAAAAAAAAAAAAAAAGTTTTAAGTGCTAAAATTTTTGCTGCAACCATATATTTATCATCACTGATTTATCCAGTTTGCAATGCATCCACAGGAAGACATGATGGGTGCTGTGATGTAAAAGCCATATTACAAACCAATTTGTAAGCCATTCTAAGTCCTGATATAATTTCTTGGTACAGTCAAAGATATACAACAGGGTTCTGCCTTGTTAATAATTCAAAATGCCACTCTTGCCAAACATGCCTGAAGGGAGTAAAGCAATCAGGATTTTCCACCCTCAGCGTATATAGACGTACCAAGACCTGATCAGATAACAGCAAGGCTTTATGCTCACAAATTTATTGCCACACAACAGTGTTGTATTTCCCCTGAAATGCCCTCAGGCAAGTGAAAAGGCAATTTTATGACCCTTAAATACACAGAGGTGGATCAAACAGGAAACAGTAGGAGTTTTATATAATAGTTTGGAAAGTTAAAGTTTTAGCTTTTAACAATAGGGTAGTATGACCAAGAATAAACAGTCTGTGAGCACAGAAAGTGAAGAGTACTTAAGACTTAAGAGTCGCTTAAAAAAGAGAATAAGTAAAGTGCGGAAAACGGGGTAAAAATGAAATAGTATACCCATGTAAAAAGCATGAACAAAGTGTAGAACATACGCTTGAAGTTTCATAATAGATTTGTTTAAAAGCACTGTATTAACAAAATCATGTTTCTGGTTTCCTAGTAATGTTTTTGTTCTTTCCTGCATACAATATATGGCAAGAAGTTTCTGGACACCTGACCCTCATATGTGGTTCTTCCACAAACTGTTGTCTACACAAAGTTGGAAGCACACATTTGTCAAATGTCTTTGTATGCTGTAGTGTAACAATTTCCCTTTACTGGAACTAAAGCCGCCTTTCCACCGAAATTACCTGGAACAATTAAGCCCAGGAACTTTTTTCAAGGGACCATTTTGTTCCGCCAGACCTTTGTTGTTTGCGTTTCCATTGTGGTTTAAAGTACCGTGAAGATTAGGCAAATTAGTCCGGTGATGTATGACTGCGTGCGACAAGCCCTTGGCGAGGAAATGATGCCTCAAAGTATGCTACAATCAAACTGATTATTGACACAAAGTAAGCTGATTTTAATTATGTAATAATGTAAAATGCTTGCTCGGCTCATAAAAACAGGCGTAGCAGGCGCTGATTGGAACACAAACTTTTGAACAATATCAAGAGTTTGCTACAACCAAACTGGTTGTTTAGTGGTTGGGATTCAGTGCTCTCACTGCCGCGGCCCAGGTTCGATTCCCGGTTATGGTATGAAACTTATTTATTTATTTATTTTTGGATAAAGGTTCGTGTTTCAAAAACAGACAGTCTATTTTCTGAAATCTGATAACGACACTGCAACAAGAAGAAGCATGGAGGAGATTCAAGTTGTACTGTTGATTGTGATGTATTGCTTTGGATTTTTAAAGAGGTAATTGAGAAAACGCTGGAAAAGAAATGATTAGTAGTAGTAAAGCGAATTCCGAATGCTTGTAATGCTAGACTTAAAGTAAGAAAACGGATTTTATCAGCTATTGCTGAGATGACTGAGACGAACGTGCACGCACGAGCTTCTCTCTGCACTGTTTTCCTGTGTGAACAACGGCCAGCCCGCTTAACCCACTTGATATTTTTAAGTATACTTTTTCATCGTGGGTCGCTGTTTTCAGTTCTCGCTGTATTTCGTTCTTGGCATAAATACTTAATAAGGCCTGAACCTCGTTGTCGGTCCCTCATCGTATTTTTTAAGAAACTTAATTGTGTTAATTTGAATCACAATAAACAACTATTACTGTATGCACTGCAACAGACTTTTAAAAACGGTGATTGAAAAAAAATGCTGTGTGCACTCTACCAATCAAAATGCTGCATGCATTCAACCAATCAGCATATTCAGCACCCAAGTCCCACCCCCCCAAAGTTCCTGGCTTTTGAAAAAGTACCACCTCCCAAGTAGGGACTTTGCGAGGGCTAAATATTTTACCCGGAACTTAATTTAGACCCTGGTCCCTGCAGTGGAAACACACCGAGTACCTCCAAAAGCTCCTGGGGAAAGTTCCTGCAGTGGAAAAGCGGCATAAGAGGCCCAAACCTGTTCCAGCATGACAATGCCCCTGTACACAAAGCAAGCTCCATGAAGACAAGTTTGGAGTGGAAGAACTGGAGTGTCCTGCACTGAGCCGTGGCCTCAATCCCACTGAACACCTTTGGGATGAACTGGAACACCGATTGCACCCCAACATCAGTGTCTAACCTCACTAATGCTCTTGTAGCTGAATAAACACAAATCCCCAAGGCCACGCTCCAAAATCTAGTGGAAAGCCTTCCTATAGCTGTTACAGCAGCAAAAGGGGGAATAACTTAACATTTAATGCCTTATGGTTTTGGAATGGGATGTTCAATACTCTGGTGTCTACCTACTTTTGGCCATTGTAGCCAAAAACAACTTGTGCCAGTAATGACAAAATAAGTATCATAAATGTGCATGGCATGTCTACCCAAGCTACCTACGGTAAACAAAGCCAAGTTAGCAGTACTTTAATATTAGTGAAGACCAAGGGAAAGTTGAGTGTCAGCAAAAATACCATTTTCTTTTCTGTAACTGAACTTTAAATGGTGTTTCACTGGACATAGAGCAATGCCATTATGTTGTACTCTATGTAGTAAGTAAATATACAGACCAGGAAGCTTTTGGGGATTTAGCAGGTTTTTCATGACTCTGAGGTTGGTGGAAATTAAGAATTAAACAACAACATCTAAAGCTAAATTTATCCCTAAAACTGTGTGTGAATGTACTTACAACATTTTTTTAATTTATCAGTTGAAGATGAAGCTGCTTCCTGTGTTGCTTTATCACCATGTCTTTCTACTTAGGACTCTATATGCGTAATTTCTCATCAAGGTCTTGAAGAAAACTCATCTTATCTAGTACAGTACAGGCCATCTTAAACTGCTCTCAGTGTAGCTGTTGGTACAAGTACATTACCAAAGCTTCAATCATATCCTCAGCTGTACTGCTCATTCCAACAACCATAGGAGGTCTGGATTTTTGAGGCCTTCACAGCAGACAACATTCTGTAGATCCTAAATGTCTTCTCTTTTTATTTTTATTACTCTTGTATTGTCCTCAGGCTCTTGGTGCTTTACAAGCTGAGTGTCTGTCTCCTGATTTGGTCAGCGCTGACAAATAACGGAGAATAGTACCACTTAGAAAGGAGTCGTAAAAGCGACACAAAAAGCCCTGTGGGTTAACATCCTTTTTCTTTGTAAAAGCACTCACTGGTTGACATTAACAGAGAGAGGGAAAGAATTTGGTCATCTTATACTGGAAACCTATGGAAATCTACCACAGAATTCCAGACTTCATGGAATATATTATTCGTTTATAATCTGGTACTCTGGACAATTGTTTACAGAATATTACAACAAAATTTGTGTTTTTCTGGGTCGTTTTTATTGCTTGGGTATGTATGTAAAGAATTATGATTTGGCTAGTAACACACACACACACACACATACACACACAACCACATACTACATCATACCGAATGATTAATTGCCTTCCCAGAGCCCTCAGTACTCAGGAAGATGTGGGTCTGCGTGACAACTTCTTACATTCTCTAGGTTCAGAAATGCGATCTTCATCCCACTTGCTGTCAGTAAGGGCTTCCCATAACAATTGCACTTGGGTGACTGTTGAACCTCACACTCTTTGAGCTGAGCATATCATGCAGGCAGGTGTGTTTCTCAGTCAAGCTATGTTAGATCAAGTCCCTTTATTTAAAAAAAAAAAAAAAAAAAAAGTTTTATGTAATAAAAATATGTTGCTTAATGTACAGTGAACTTTTAAAGAAATAACTTATTTATTGTAGGGATGTGGTTTGCATTTATACTGTCTACCAGTTGACCAAAACCAGTGCAGGATAGCTGCAGGAGGAACAGGCAGAGCTACAACCAAACACAAGTGCTGGAGTAAGTGCTGATTATTATTATTATTAGAAGTTCTTTAAACACTGCTGTAGGGCTTTAACTAGTAATTTATGGAAGTAAACTATTGATTGTTTTTGGATTTGTTGACTAATCTTTGACTAACAGTTGATTTTCCTGTTTCAGTGTTGGTAAGAAATGAACAATTTAACAGATCACAGATCTAATGAATTGAACAGTATCACAAGAACCTTTAAAGTTTGTGTCTCTACGCAAAGGATAAAAGAGCTAAATATCGCACAAACTCAAAATTCAAAGAAATGCAACTCCTCTTTTTAGTGTTCCCTCCAAAGCCACGCCTCAGAAACACACTCTCATGGGGCGTATCCCTAAACGCTAATTGATGCCTCCTCGATTCCTCAAAAATTCCTCAATATAGCCTGTGACCCGGAAATTTCTCTCATCTCCCCATTCATATGCTTTGCCTCAAAAATGTCATAGCTTCAGCTTTCATACTAATACCACCATCATGCTTGTAATGAAGGAGATCACTAACTAGTCTCAACAGTGTCTACTTTGAGTTTCACATTTAATATGACATTGCATGTAACTGGAAAATGGTGAGTGGTAAAAGAAGTACTTTCTCTTTTGTTTTTAGGAGCTAACAGATATTTGTTCCTTATCGCATATGTTTGAGATAACTGATCCCGCCAGCCCCCCATTAAACGCCATTATAACTGCTCTAGCAGTAACATTGTCCCCCTGTAATGTAAGCAGAGTTGGACAACTCACAGGAATAATGAAAATACATCACCAACCAACTAACCACATCACTAATATTTCAGTATAATATATTTAACGTGACAGTGGCTTAGTGGTTACCACGTTTGCCTCACACCTTGAGGGTTGGGGGTTTGAATCCCACCTCCGCCCTGTGTGCGTGGAGCTTGCATGTTCTCCCCATGGGGTTCCTCCTGATACTCTGGTTTCCTCCCCCAGTGCAAAGACATGATTGGCATTTCAAAATTGTCCGTAATGTGTGAATGGGTCTATGACTGTGTTTGTGATTGTGCCCTGCGATGGATTGACACCCCGTCCAGGGTGTCCCCCACCTCGTGTCCCAAGTCCTCTGGGAGAGGCTCCAGGCTCCCTGCGACCCTGTGTAGGATAAGCGGTATGGAAAGTGGATGGATATTTAATGTGGTTCAAGGTGGACTTTTCCTTTAAGATCCTTTCTGTTTACATAGAACTTTAAAAAGCCTAAATAGACTAAGGAAATATGTTTAAAAAATATGGCTAGTCAATAACAATGTCAGTGTGTCAGTCAAGCCCTAGCGTCTGCCGTTGCCAGGTGAAACACATTTTTGTCTTATTTTCTTTTTTTTCCTGTATAACCAGGGCTATAGATTTCTAGCAAACAAAGCTGTAAATCCCTCAGTGGTATCACTTACTTTGCTGTCAATGTGAACTAATACTCAGAATTTGCTGTCATCTCACGGAGGTTCAAAACAAGTTGACTTGGTCATAAGTGAGTGTTCTTTGTGTATAAAGTTACAACGTGTGTGGCCACAGGAAGACATTTATTGTTAAATAGCACTGAAGTGAATTTTTCACAGCATAGCGTATTGGTTTTAACGCCCGCCCCCCTAATCTTCTTCATCCTGTCTCTGGCAGAGTTATATTTAAGCGCGGAATTTTCACATAGTTAATCATAAGTTCAACCCGAACTGAGTGAACAGCCATCCAACAGCGACATCGCCGCTGCTGTAAACTATAGTTAAGCCTTCAGCTCATGAATGAATTACACCATGTGACATCAGGGACATGAATAGCTCCACCAAGGATCAACATTTACTCAGGATGTCTCAATTTCCCTCCTCACTTTGTTCTCTAAAGACCTGTTCTGAATAATCGCTTACAGGGTCATTACCTTAGTTAGGACTTGCTATTGCTAACAGGTTGTACAGGCAAACGTTGTTTCTCTTGTAAGTATGTTTTACTTTTTTTTTGGTGCTTACATAACGTTGAAAGTCCTTGCAGCAGTGATCGAACAAGTAAAAGCTACCTATAAATTACATTACAAGGCTGAGGGATTAAACCCTGGTATGTAAGGATGTGGTTTCAGACCCAACAGAGGGATTAAGATAAGCACTTCAGTTCAGGAAACAATATAGCTGAGGATTATGTGCTCGCTATATGAAGCGTGTTCTTGAGGCTTGTACCACAGCACTGCTGAATTCTCAAAACTGATTAATCAGAAGGTGTTGATTAATTTTCTGTAACAACACGACTCTAACAGTAGTGCAGTGCTGCAAGGTTTAGTAGTGCAAGTGCTCGATTACTCCAGGAAACACTAAAATGCCAAGTTGTATATTTTAAGTAAATGTTTTATAAACTGTAGGCATGTGCAATTAATCTGTCCACAGCTACGGAGTTCTTTTAGGTCATTAAATTGCATTTGTATGCTATCAACAGTGCATTTCCCCCGTAGAAGAGATACAGCGATATTCTCACACGTAAATGAGTTCATATCTAAGCCAGTCCTTCTGTAAGAGGCAAACTCTGTGTCATGCCTACAGGGGATGAAGCATACTGAAGTGATCAGTTGTGTGCTCAGTTGTGCTTTGGGATTGTTAGTCAATATTCTTTTTCGGTTTCTTTCTTGAAACCTCTCAATATTACACACTTTGGAGCAGTGGTGGCTTGACAGTTAAGGCTCTGGGTTACTGATCGGAAGGTCGGGGGTTCAAGCCTCGGTGCTGTCAAGCTGCCACTGTTGGGCCCTTGAACAAGGCCCTTAAACCTCCCAGGGTGCCGTATTATGGCTGAACCTTTACTCTGACCCCAGTTTCCCAACAAGCTTGGATATGCGAAGAAAAGAATTTCACTGTGATGTAATGTATGTGTGACCAATCAAGACATTATTATTATTATTATTATTATTTTTATTATTATTATTATTATGAAAAATATGTAATGCATGGTATCAAAACTATTTTGTGTGTAAGTATTTTAAGTGAACATCTATTATAAGGATGCTTCATCATTCAGCCTAGGAATTTGTTTTTTTTATTATTGTCATGGTTTATTTGAGATTAGAAACTCATATTTACATGTGTCGATTTAAAGGATAAAGAAAACCCTTTATGCACTTTTACCTTTGATCAACATCCTCTGCCTGAGGCTAGTAGAAGTGAACCCAATATTTTTGGTGTATTAGCCAGTCCATACAGGATTTCATGGTGTTCTATTGTGATTGTTGCAGTCAAAAATGCTTGATTTTTTTTCTGTGGATTTTTTCAAAATTTGCGATACAATGTGTGGAGTTTTTTTTTTTTGTGCTTTTTTTTTGTGGAAAAGTACTTGAATTGGCAAAATTGCATTTGCACAAAATTGTTATGCACATTCTTTCACAGTGGTAAATGAGACCTTTTAACTGTACTCATGTTTGACACATGGGAATCGTAGGTGGCGTTGGCTGAATGCGCATTGTGATGATGTACTTTCACACTATCCATTGTACCCAGATGAGGATGGGTTCCCTCAAGGTTTCTTCCTCATATCATCTTAGGGAGTTTTTCCTTGCCACCATCGCCACCTGCTTGCTCATTAGGGATAAATTCACACACTTAAAATCTGTATCCTGTGTTTATATGTTTCTGTAAAGCTTCTTTTATACAATGTCCATTGTTAAAAGTGCTATACAAATAAAATTGAATTGAATGTCACATGGCGCGTTGTGATGTCACAAATCTGCGGTAATTTTGAACAATTGCAAGCTCCTCGAAATATTGAGGTGTTTGTTTGCTTTTGCGTTAATTTCTGCGATTGCTAAATCCTAGAGGGACTGTATTACAGCATTTAATAGTAAATGCATATTTAAAAAGGAAACAGTTTGCCTTCATTGTATCAATATGGTGTAGAAATACCATTTTCTCTGATTTCCATGTGTTTTTTCTTTCTAACGTACAGTGGGATCCAAAAGTCTGAGACCACATTGAAAATCTGGGATTTTTTTTTTAAATTATTTAAAATTAGCAATAAACAGATGGTTTTAAAACAAAGAAAGATTTAAAACAAAGAAAGTACATGTTCATTATCTTGAATGTTTAATATTAAATATTCCGCACTATTTCCAGGTCCCTATTTAAATGTAAGCGAATATGTGATATTGATCGTCTTAACTGCTTTGTGCAAAAGGTCAGATTTTCCTCATGTCTAATCTCTTCTAGTGAAGCACGTGTTCAGACGACACTCCGATGAGGTTTTGATCTAAAATGGATCATACGGTTTTGCACAAACTTGTGGAGTGCATGCCAGCTTGAGTGCATACGGTCATTACAGAAAAAAGGGGACAAACCATATAAGATTCTAGTTTTCACTCAAGTTATTGTCAATAATATCATCAGGTGCAAGTTTTTTTTGGAAAAAGCAAGTTTTTTTGAATTGGCAACCTGACAAATCAGTAATCACTCATGTGGGGTGTAAAAGCATGAACACAAAGCACTTGCCATGTGGTGTGTGAAGTGTGCAGCCAGGTGCTCGCTCCTAAAACAAGGTCTCCGGAGCTGGAAGGCCGTTAAACCTTCCAAACACGGACCCCTCCTGCTGGGAGTGTGCTTAGAAGCGGTTGTAATCCTGGCTGCCTTCTTCCTCAGCCGTCATGGGAAACCGGCATCCCATAACCTTCAGGGAATCCTGGGAAAACTGCTAAATTACTTCCTGATTTCCGTTTGAGGAATGGAATGTTGTCTAGGTGTTCGTCGTAGCCAGACGGTCATTATCTTAAATAGAGCAGATTAGCAATTTGCTCTAGGGTTGTGTGACACAAAACAGAGTTACTATTAACATCTGAAAGTCGATTCTTTTTCCAACAACAGCACATCCTGAAGTGTTTTATTCCCCTTATGCAACAACAATTCGCCAACAATTCCATTTTTCGTTTATTAAACAATGACAGGTAATGCATTTTATTCCTTTATAGAGCATCTGGGAACTTACCTTATAGCAGCTATAAACATATAAACATATAAGCTATAAACTTGTTTTCTCACAAGCACCTCTTTTTTTCCCTCTCTTGTCAAGTTACTGAGAAACATCTCTGTCCTGAAGATTCTCCTATGCAAGGAAACACCAAGTTACATCAAGTTTTACCTCTGACTGTTAGAAAGTGCTGACACTGGAGACTCCTTCAGCATATCAACAGTTACGTGTTTTTTAATCCGTTAAAGTGGAGCGTCCACAATACAAGTCCCCGTGTAAGTTGTTGTTATAGGAAACATGTTAAAATGGGCACATTTAATAGAAACCGGTGATTTGACTTGGAGCGAAAAGCGAGCTCGTTAGCTTGCTACTAACGTGTATGTTTCAGTTTTGTTTTTCTTAAAGTCATGGTTCAGAACTTATTTGGTGACGACAGCAATGATGAAAAGTGAAGCAGGTGTAAGCTCTTTAAAATTGGAAATCTTCTTTTAACATAAATCTGGTCTGAGTCATATTGGAAAATACATACAAATGATTTCGTTCAGAGTCTTTCCTGCTCAAATTGTATGTGGCGGAAGAATCTCATCTAACTGCTTGTCTGAACATCGCCGTGTCGAAGTTCCCCAATTTATACTTATTATGGTACGCCACCGTATTCATATATTGTTGCATCATTATGCAGGAATGCGGTTCGTAACACCCTGAGATCAGGGTGAAACCTGTTTATACATCATGATTAAATAAGCTGGTTGATCCTCTGGACCAAGGACGACTTCCCTAGTTGTCTCCCCGTGCCCTTATGAGTTATCACTACACAATAACATACGCTCCTAACCTTGCTTCCATTATTGTGATGTAAAGTGGAATGACTGTAAATAGAAATAAGACAGTTAAGTAATTTAGTAAACAGGTGTCGCTGGAAAACACTCCCTTCCCCGTTGTGTGTGTATGTGTGATAATCACCTTTACACTTCCACGCTGAATTCACACAGTGTTCCCAGGCTGCTGCTAAACAGCTTCTGCCATCCAATCCTCCAATCCCGAGGCTTCTTTCTCAGGAAGTTGTGGGGTCAGTGATTCCTTTAGGGAAGGGGCTAAAGAGGAAATTGGCTCTCGGACGACTCCTCCACCTCCCCTTCTTCAGACAAACAATCTCATTCCACTCTGTCAGACTAATCCAGAAGTCCTCCGAGTCAGGCCACTTTTGTTTTCATGAGCTTTTAATTCTACTGCAAGGTAAGAATTTACTAATGACAAGACAAATGTATTGAGTTTCTGATCACAGCAGGGACGTAAAAAGTTGTTTCTGGGTGAATGACGCGCTACTGCGTCACTATTTTGCTTACTGTTTTATGACCAGTTTATGTTGTTCTCTGAAAATGTGAAGTTGTGTGTGGATACAGTGATTCACCCAGGCCTGTGATATTGTCGTGAACATTTTTGCAACTGTTCTACAGGCGTCCAAGCTTATCTCATCCTCTGTTGATCTGCAATCTTTAACCAACACCCAGTATCCTTCATATTACCTAAGTGAAGTATTAGCTAAACACTGAAAGCCATTAAAGCTCACAAATCTGTCCTGACTCGCAGAATGTTCGTTTAGTAAGAGCGAAGCAGCGGGGCGCCATTACTTGTTAATGCGTAAATAACGTGGGTGTCAATCCGGACTGCTGAGGTGGAAGGATTAACACTAAAGACTGTAACACGACTTCTGACTCAGCCATCAAGGCATCAGTGTGTGTTCTGCATTGAATTCCGTATCAAGCTTTAGAAAATCTTCTGTTGTATCTGATGTTGCATTTGTGTGCAAAGGATTCAAGCATGCTTTATGTGGCATCTTTTATTAGGTCTTATTTGTAGAGAATACAAAGACTGGTAATGTGTCTCTTGTATCCTTTTGACAGGATTTGTGTATCTCTGAAGAGAGTAAACATAGTCTCAGTGTTTGCATACGTGTTGTTATCTTTGGACAAAAGGAGCTGTGGGTCCTTATACTGTCGGTGCTCGCCACATGCTTAACTGTGTTTTAAACTAATGCCACTGCTGCATTATCGATCACATCATCCAGGTTTCCGTGGCCAATCAAAAGGTTTTTATTCAATTCCTCCAGGATTTGCGATCGCAGAAAATAATGGCAAATCAAGGAAACTCCGCAATATTCGCAGGAGCTTGAAATATTTCTAAATTACCGCAGAGTTTCCGCAGGTTTGGGCCGAGACGCGTCATGTGACATCACAAGGCGCATTCAGCCAAAGCCCTCTTCAATTCACGTGTGTCGAACATGAGTACTGCTAAAAGCTCTCGTTTGCCAACAAGCATCACTGTGAAAGACCGTGCAAAACAATTTTGTGCATTTTTTGCGATTTCACCAATTCAAAGCAAAATCAAGTAATTTTGGCTGCAACAATCACAAAACCACTCAGCGAAATCCTGTATGGACTGATTTATTAGTCACTTATTAAATGAGGGATAATTACACAATAATGAAGATTTGTCCGTTTTTTGCCCATTGTTTAAAAATTCACTTTCTGTCTTAGAATTGGACCTTGTTGAACTGTAATTGTAGAGGACAGTACTTTTGCTAACTGGGTGGTCAAAACTCTAATGCCCCATTTCTCAAAACGGCTATGCCAAGGTGAAGACTTGTTTTAGAAAGAGATCAGATGAAGCACTTACTTCCCAATATGGTGGCTGATGTCATTGTCTTTCTCAGTGGGTAAATTTAAACACATAAAACTTTTCACATGTTTTTTTCACATGACTTTTATCTTTAAAGCCTAGTTCACACTGTACCGACAGACACCAACTAACGTCAACAGCCTTGTTTGTCGGGTTTTGTCAAACCAGCGTGTTAACCCTGTTGGCGTCTATTTTCGCCGACTGAACATGTTTGTCGGTCATGGAATGGCTGAGCCGCATGGCGCGATTTTTTCCAGCAAACTCTGACGTGATCTGACCTGGGCACAAACCATTGCCATGATGATGTTGCAAGCGTCCCTGAAATCTCCATAGAAATGAAAGACTGTGCGCTAGGCACTCTAAATTGTTGTTGTGGGAAAAATTGCAGATTTCAAAACATTTGAACGAAGAGGATAATTCCTCTGTCTGCAGTTCTTTGCGTACATTTAATGATAATGATACTTTATTAATCACATATACATTACAATACAGTGAAATAATTTTCTTTGCATACCCCAGCATGTCAGGAAGTTGGGGTCAGAGCACAGGGTCAGCCATGATACAGCGCCCCTGGAGCAGAGAGGGTTAAGGGCCTTGCTCAAGGGCCCAACAGTGGCAGTTTGGCAGTGCTGGGGCTTGAACCCCCGACCTTCCGATCAGTAACCCAGAGCCTTAATTGTCAAGCCACCACTGCCCCAAGTAAGTTCCCTGTCTCTCACGCTGCAACAACCAAGGCTTCACTCACAACCTCTTTCATTTCGATCTTCATCTCTTCAGGTGGCGAACGACACGTAAAGACACTAATAATAGTAAAATTTTGATTGTGGTAAAAAGATCATCCATTTTAAACCAGTCTGACTGTCTGTAAAAAAGTTTGTTGGTGTCGGTTGGGGCAGGGTGAACATGACAGTTGTGTTTCCCAATATTTTAAATCCAACGGCCAACCTTTAAAAGTTGGTGATTGTTGGTGTTGGTTGACGTCTGTCGGGGCAGTGTGAGCTACACTTAAGGAAGCACAAAATTTGACCATCCTCATTAACAGTAGAAGGAACTAACCAGTAAAGCCTCACAAATATATCATATCATGGTACTCGATTTCCACAATATATGATATGTATAACAGTATATACTTTAGGTGTGCTAACAACCACCAGCAACACAGTAGTGTTGCGTTTAATAACTGGGAATATGGATGATACGTTCAATTAATATTTACAAAGATGAAATATTTAATGCTGAATAGAAGAGAGGGGGAATAATTGTTATTTAAAAGTTATTCTAAAATGTCTTGATACCCGTGATATGTCAAAAAGTATATTATGACACGATATTGATATTATATCATCATATTGCTCAACCCTACTAACGACTGCATAAATCATAACTTTCCTGTGAGCCAGAATCTATGAAGGGTTCGGTTTAGTGCACGTAGGCTTGCCTCCATCACTGTCACTCATCGGAATTTTTCTATAAGAAAGAAATAAGTAATTAATGTAGATGTGCTCAGCTTGAGCAGGTTATTTATTCAGGACTCCTGCGTGGAATGTGAGAACACCTGAACTCTCACTCGTCCTGACGTAACGATACGTGTGAGAAACGAGTAATCTCGGCTCAAAGGCGAACCTTCAGGCCTGATTGCGAGCGAGTATTAGTGTGGAAACTCACCCAGAATAGTAGTTGCGCTCAGCCTTAATGGTTAACCTTCAGGATCACCACACACTACTGCTCCTTACTAACACCCAGTAAAGAGACATTTCACATCCCTGCTTTTAGCAACACTTGGCTTCAGGCAAAGGAGACATTTTATTTTTCTATGGCGTTTACCCTTTAATAATCATAACAGGTTTTTAGGTTTAAGCTTGTTAAAGTGTTTTGTGCTTATAGTGAATGTTTCTTGTGTAAGTTGCTATTAGCGTCTGTTTAGTCAGTCTATTTAAGCACCTTAAGCAAACACAATCTCAACCAGCTGATAGAGGAGATGTGGTTTTATTTGAACATGACGGCATTAGAAAATCTCCAAAGCTATTTTTGCGATACGTTATCGGGTCCCTTTTAACGTGATGGTGACTCGGCATATTTGAATTTTCTCAAAGAAAAACAAGTCATCCATGAATGCAATTGAATGAAGAATAATGAACATGGCGTAATGATGTACTATGCAGAGATCGGCAGTGAGGCCATGAGACTGCTTAAGTGCAAACTGAAATATGAGCAATGTGGATTTAATTAATTAAGGATCAATTAACATAATAGAGCTGAACTCCAGAGGTTAGAGATGAACAGCTATTGAGTAAGGATGGGCATGAAAAATGGTCAAATTGATGTGGAGCCGAAGTCGACTTTGATATAAATAAATATTTCAGTTGATCAAACTAAGCACTCCCGTATCAGAACTGATTAATGTATTTAATGTAAAAATGGACAGCTCTAGTGTTTTATACAAGAACTGTCATAGCCTCTGTAGGAGATGCAAATATATAGCGTAGCTCATTGAGAAATCCATCCATCTATCCATTTTCCATTCCGCTAATCCTGCACAGAGTCAAGCGGAGCCTGGAGCTTATCCCAGGGAACTCGGGGTACAAGGCGGGGACACCCTGGACAGGGTACCAACACATCACAGGGCACAATCAGACACACATTACAGACAATTTGGAAACGCCAATCAAACTACAGCGTATATCTTTGGACTGGGGGAGGAAACCGGAGTACCCGGAGGAAGCACCGAAGCACAGGGAGAACATGCAAACTCCGGACACAACGGGCAGAGGCAGGAATCGAACCCTCAACTCCAAGGCAAAACGTGCTAACCACTAAGTAACCTTCAGGGACTTTTCATTTTATTTACCCTCTCGTCTTCAGAGTCTAACAAAACATAACCATAACATAATCATAACATAACCCACAACCACTGTTTAACCAGAAAATAAACATTAATGATGAAGCATTAAAAGGTCATTGTTGACGCCATTCAGTTATGAATTGTATGTCACTGAACCATCATGAATGTGATTCAGTCCCCCTGGTTAAAAACCCCTGCTTAATGAGTCTTGAGAGAATTACTGTTGTTATTTGTAAGGTATTTGAAATCACAGTCAAAATCGCAGTATGTAGTAGATTGTGTAGATTATGCTGGGTGAAGCCGATCACAGTTTTACAGATGTGATGAAAAGACTTTTGCAGCTTAGATACAATTTTATACTGAACAAATTACAAAAAAGCATTGTAGGTCATTTACAGCTGTGATTGCAAAGTGAAACACACACATTAGATATCATTTTGAATAGGTGATTAATATTCCAGCCTCTCTCTCTCTCTCTCTCTCTCTCTCGGGTTGACCAAAATAGTATATCTTGTTACTTCAAGATATTTCTCCAATAAATTATATGTATCTGGTTAGGTTTGCTATTACACTGCCAGCAAAACAGTAGAAATGCATTTTAAAGAAACCTATTTGATGTTTAATGATGCTTTTATTTAATGTCTACAAAAATAAATGATAATTGAATAAAATAAATCTTTTATAGATTTTTTCCAATTAGAATTTCCAATAAAAATCTATTAAAAATGTTTGATGCTTTTAAAGAATGCAAAATGTACATCAAACCAGCTGCTTCCAAACAGAGTTTGTGCTTGTTACTGAAGAACATTTTAATATTTAAGAAAAAAAAAAAAAAAAGATATCACAATATCTGTGGTACTTCCGAAAAGTGCCTAATCGCCATGTTGCTTAGCCCCGATTGTGCATTGTGTGCGTGTTGGTTCGGCTGTGGCTCAGTTGGTAGAGCGGGTTGTCCACTAATCGTAGGGTTGGCAGTTCGATTCCCGGCCCACGTGACTCCACGTACCGAAGTGTCCTTGGGCAAGACACTGAACCCCAAGTTGCTCCCAATGGCAAGTTAGAGCCTTGCATGGCAGCTCTGCTACCATTGGTGTGCGTGTGAATGGGTGAAGGAGACACCGTGTAAAGCGCCTTGGATAAAAGTGCTATATAAGTGCGCCATTTACCATTTATTTTGGTTAAATTAGAAGTGGTGTTAAGTACATACCTGTTCCTCCCCTGCCTGAAGGGTGCACTTCATGGCAGGTAAAGTGTTCTTTGTGTTGTTTGGTCTCGACTGTCTATTTCACACTGCTTTCATTCACTAAAGTCCTTATTACTCAAGTGGAGGGTTTTGTTTTTCCCTAAACCTTCTGAGTTTCGCTGTGAACTCATATTTATTACAGTTTCTTAACTTGATCATTAATGTCATGAATAGACTTTGTTTGACCGACATTTTTTTTTTTTTTTCTCAATTCAGCTGCCCGCTTTAACCCGGTCCTGAAGGATGGCTCTCCCTGTAGCCGTGTACCTCTTGGTTGCCTCCAAGCTGTTTTTGGCTGTAGTGAAGTGTGACAGCATCAACTTCTATAATATCAGGCCTCCTGTAGATGGTGAGTCTTTTTTTTTTTTTTTTTTTTTTTTTTTTTTTTTTTTTTTCCCGGTCATAACGTGCAGCAGTTCTTTATTCGTATTCAGCCAGTCATGTTGAGCTCCTGTAGCAGAACAGCTGGAGAAAAGGCCAACGGAATCGTTTAGGAGAAATTTCAATTTGAGATTTTTATACAAATGAGTTATAATTTGGCAAAAGGACATTCCAAATGATTCGAAATTCCTGGGATCATATGACCCAGGTTGTCATGTGCTGAACATATTCAAGCTTCATGGTGGATTATGAATTAGGAATTGTATCCCGCACAGTATCAGTCATATTCTACTGTTTTTATCTCTAACATGGCCAATCGTATGTGTGCAGCGACTCCATATCCCAAAAGCTTCAAGTGCTTCACATGCGAGCAGGCCTCAGACAACTACAGTTGTAATCGCTGGGCTGAAGACAAGTGGTGTCCTCAGAGTGAGTGCTCTGTATCTTTATAGAGAATATCCTCTCACACCACATTCCACATGCATTCATGAAAATATCCTTTTCATTCCTATACCTAGGAGATGAAGAGATTTAGTGTCATTTGTGTCCAAAAATTAAGCTAAATAATTATTTTCAGTTGGTTCTGTCATCGATACACACTTACCGCTCCATGAGTGTATTTATGCATGCATTATTCCTAAGCACACCGGTTACTCCCTTCTGGCATACTGAATACAAACCACAAGAGATCTCTAAAAGAACTTGAACTTAACGTTTGCTTGTGCCGAATAATATAAAACTAGTGTATTCATTATTCCTGTGATTACAGATACACAGTACTGCATGACCATACATCATTTTGGTCGACACGGAAAAACAAAGTTTGTAACGAAAAGGTGCGCTTCATTCGACGACTGCAACTTGACAGGATGCCGACATCACATGAACACGCACCACGCGGTGAGCCCACACACTCACAGCTCCATGTGTATATGTTGTTTGTTTATGCATGTTAAGGTTGCTCCCTTCTCACAAGTATTTTGAGTACCAAAATGAAGCATGAAGATCAGTCCTGTTGTTGTGTTTTTCTAAATGTCCTGTTTAAAAATCATTACAGTCGTGTTTCTGATGCTGATCTCTGATTATTGACCTCTCTCAGGAGTGTGTGTCATGCTGCGAGGGCATGGCATGTAATGTGGAGCTTCCCACTAATCACACCAATGCCGTGTTCGTGCGGATTCAGGATTTCAGCTCCGCCGCGATACGCAGCAACAGCAGCTGGACTCGCATATTTCTACTAACTGCAGCTCTTGCAGCGCTGTTACCTTTCTGACAATATCACAGTGCTGCTGAGCCTGCAAAATATCCTGCTGGAATACCACTGGCACATAGATAAAGGGCTACCGGGAGTCTTCAAGAAAGCCGAAAGTTCCTCCTCAGTGTTGGACGTATAAAAGCATCCAATCGTAATAGCAAAGCTGTCACACTGACGTGACCAAAAGTCCAGCCAGTCAGCGCAAACCAAGAAGCCATGGAATCAGAGACTTTGCCAATGTCAACTGTTTGCCAATTGTCATGCTAAATAGGATGGACAAAAGGAATCATTTAACTGCGAGGATGTTGATTCCCTCGAGTAATGCTTCATTGGGTTTGTATTGACCCTGTTGAAGGACACATACAGGACTGAGGGATTCTGGGATGGTGGGACGACCTCGTCCAATGGCTTGGAGCCCAGAGACTGTCCCAGAAGAAGCCTAACAAGACAACAAAACTGCAAAACCACTCTCTTACACTGAACTTGCTGGAAGAGATCTGGCAGTAAGGCTTCGAGAAAGTAGACAGACTTTTTCATGTTTAATGGTCGCATTTTGGTGTAGAAATCTCACATTAAGAAAACATGTGACTAACAGTGCTAGCTGAATCAGTGGACGCTTTGAGACATGCAATTGAACAGATATTCATAGCAGTATTTGTGAATAAAGAACAAATAAAGAATAAAAACCATAATGAAAGTAGTATTATTTATTTATTTATTTATTTATTTATTTATTTATTTATTATTATTTTTTTGCCATTTACACCAATATTTCCACTATGAAATAATTAAAAGTTGTTGTTGTTAACATTCCACATGGTTCCATAATGCATTTTATTTAATTTCTCAATTATTTAAATTTTATTTCATTTCATTTCTGGGATCTTCACTACATTGACCAAAACTACATTTGTCCCTGTTTTAGACAAAACAGTCATATTTGTGATATTTGAGGTCTAGTTTTCCTCCTGTAGCTTTAGAGTCAAATCACACGATTTGCCTCAGTAGATTTTCAATTTCTTTTGTAAAAATGAGAATTAATTCCATTTATAAGCATACATTTTAATAACAAAGGCATTTTGGAGAAAGAATGGTTTTAAAAAAATTAATTTAAAAAAAAGCTGAATCACATAAAAGATTCATGAATCACTGTGGTCATGCACAACATATAAGAGAACGGTATAAAGATGTTTAAATAACTATAAATAACATGACTCTGAATTGACACCAGACCAACACACACTTATGTCACAGTTTATTCCATTTCCATCAATAGCATTTCCTTTTACACACACTTTCATGCATTTTCAGTTTTTGTCATGAGCAAATTCAGAATTCTTTGTGTTGGTTTTAAACTTAAGCTTTGAGTCTATATGAAATATGGGGCTTCTTGTCCTTAAATCTCCCTCCACATTAACTCCCTGAAGACGCTGATGCTGCTGAACATAAAGCCATGCGCCATTTGTATCTTCTCAGTCTAGACTAATGGGATTGGATTTGTCTGACTAAACATGACCATATGGCTTTTTCCTTTTAGAATGAAAGAGTCTATTGACTGATGGTGTTGTAGTGTGTCAGTATGTGTTAGACATACCCCTTAATTTTTTGTCAAAGTGAAAGTGTTTGGTGAGTGTTAACATGTCAGTGGAACTTTGAGCCACCATTTAGCTGCCTGAATGAATTCGGCTGGACAGTTGAAGATTCTCTGACTGATTCTCTTAACCCATCTCTGCATTGTACTGCTGCCACATGATTGGCTGTTTGGATAATCTGGAAAATGAATGTGCAATCAACCAACCCATGTTTTACACAACACACTTTTCGATCTTGTCCGGCTCTGTAATCCGACCGGGTCGCCTCGGCTGCATTATCTCATTGTGGTTGTTTATCTAATGGCTTGTAAAGCTTAACATAATGCACAGGGGATCTGAGTTCATAGCGTTAATTGGTAGCAGAGTCTCAGAGAGATCCTGCTTTCTTTGTTATACCATGAGTATCTGAGGGGGTTCTAAGTAACAGAACCACAAAAACACTAATGACTGAGAAATTCCTGATGGATTACAGACGGAATTGCTACGTGGCCACCCTCAATATTTATAGAGCTAGTAAATCTTTGAGTGCAAAGATTAGGGAACGAGTGCAGACCCTTTTCAACAAAAAGAAGCCTAGTATAGTTAGCATGTATGATTATTCACTTGGAACCCTGTTAGGACAAAAAGGTTAAATCTAGGACCCTTAAAGGTTGTTTCCACTTGTTGAACCCTACAACACAGAGAAACACTATCAGAAAGGATTCCCTCATCAGTGAATATTTTGTAGATCAAATACATCCAGACCCAATTGCCCTTCACTAATATTGGCACCCTTGGTAAATATGAACAAAGAAGGCTGTGAATTTTTTTTTTTTATCTTTCCTTAAAAAATTCACAAAAATACTCTGCTCTCATGGATATCAAACAATTGCAAACATAACACAGGTTTATCCAAACAAATTCATCTTTGATAAATGTGTGCAACAGATATTGGCACCCTTTTAGTCGATACTTTGTGCTACCTCCCTTTGCAAAGATAAGAGCTATGAGTCTTCTCCTATAATGCCTGATGAGGTTGGAGAATACATGGCAAGAGATCTGAGACCATTCCTCCAGAATCTCTCCAGATCCTTCACATTTCAAGGTCCATGCTGGTGGACTCTCCTCTT
>JANDJT010000199.1:21389628-21403578 GCA_024331685.1 Stegophilus panzeri | reverse complement strand
AGATATAATCAAATATTTACAAAAATGTGAGGGGTGTACTCACTTTTGTGAGATACTGTGTGTGTGTGTATATATATATATATATATATATATATTATTTATTTATTTATTTTTAAAATATATTTGATATATTCACAGTGGGAGCATGGTGACTTAGTGGTTAGCACATTTCTCTCTCATCTCAGGGGTTCGAATCCTGCCTCTGCCCTGTGTGTGTGGAGCTTACATGTTTTCCCCGTGCTTCAGGGGTTTCCTCCATCTACTCTGGTTTCCTCCCCCATTCAAAACTGTTGTAGGCTGATTGGTATTTCCAAATTGTCCGTAGTGTGTCTGCGATGGTGTCTGCACCCTGTCCAGGTTGTCCCCCGTCTTGTGCCCCAAATTCCCTGGTATAGGCTCCAGGCTCCCCTGTGACCCTGTGTAGGATAAGCGGTATGGAAAATTCACAATATCCAAGTCATTCATGTTGCTATATAATCAATTATCAGCACATTGCAGAAACTGGAATCCAGTAGAGCTCACACTGCCTCCTGTAAGTGTGTGTTTGAGTTTGTTTTCTCATATTGTTTATGCATTTCCTTACTGTCCTAACAAGAATTTATTTTTTTTTTTCACGTTTCTAACAGAAACATGACTCGAATAACTCAGGATGACCCACAGTTACTCTACAAGGCTAACATTTTTAGTCTACTAATAGATCCATACTAGGGATGGGCGATATCTTATGGTTTGCGATATACCTGTAGAAATTCTCCCCACAATAAGAATTAGTCTTCCAGTGATAATAACGATAAAGCCTAGTTGATGATGTATTTCGGTGTGCGACCCATTCGCAGCTCACGTTCAGAGCGAAAACAAGTATGGTGGAAGGCGGATGTGAAGCTGAGGAGGAGTTCAGCGCTAAATGACTAGCTACCTCTACAATCTGGAACTGGTTTGGTTACAGAAAATCAGCTTTACTTTTAGATCAATGTGCTCATAGCTATCACGTGTAGACAAAAATAGTGGTGCATGGTATTATATTTATATCGTCACTAATATCGTTATCGCAATAAATACCATAAAATATCGTGATATAGTTTTAAGTCCATATCGCCCATCCCTAATCCATAGTGCTGTGGAATGTAGCTAAAGCGCTATTCTTTCTAAGAGGACTACAAGCACAGAGCATAAGGGGCAGAGAGTGGACAAGAAGGCTTAAGTGACAGAATTCAATCCGGATTTTGATGACTATTTTTTGTGATTGTTGCGGCCAAAAATGCTTGATTTTGTTGCGGCTTGTTTCAAAATGTGCAATGCAATTTGTGGAGTTTTTAGTGGTTTTTTTTTTTGTTGTTTTTTTTTTCAGAAAACTATTTGAATTGGCGAAACTGCAGCTGCACGAATTTGTTTTACAAGGTCTTTCACAGTGATGTTTGTTGGTAAATGTGACCTTTTAGCTCTACTCATGATCAACACACATGAATTGAATGGGGCTTTGGCTGAATGCGTGTTGTGATGACGTCACATTGTGATGATGTCTGCATACTGCTACTGCACACAGAGACATTCTATACAATTGTGTGCTTCCAACTTTGTGTCAGGTGTATACCTATAATGTAGCCTGGGACTGTATTATTACTCTTGTTTAATTACTAATGTGCTTGCATTTAAAAAAATAAAAATAATTTTTAAAAGACAAAATAAATCATGCAGTGTACTCAAAGTACAGTCTGAGTAAATAATACTTAATTTCAATTCTGTAATATTTAACACACCTTTTAAATATGTCGGTGCTAATCATGTGAAGGCATGTACAAGCTTAAAAGTGTGCGATTGACTGGCATGACATGATGAGAAGGGTTAGGGTTAGGTTACGGAAATGCAAAAGAGAAAGCTGTTGTTCACTTAAATACAAAAGCACCTCGCTCTGTTTCACTCGCATGATCTGATGGCTTTCAACAATAACACATCTCTCATTTGGTTTGTACTCATTGCCAGTGAAGTGCAGAGATGTTTTGATTCAGTACAATGCAAATGAAATCACGTGTCACTCACTTCTCTAACAGTCAGCACAGACACTTCGGGACTAAAAGCCAGATAGCAAAGTAAATATGGTACTTCAAAATGACAAACAAGGTACACTTCAGGAAGCTGGGTCTTGTGTCGAGACATGTATTGTGATTATTATTTGTTGAATTGGAATACAGCTCCAGCTCATTTTTTTTCGTCTTGGTTGCTGAACCATGTTCCAGGGTGTCACTGTCATGTACTCAGTCTTTTTATATGTGTACAGAAGGATAACAGTGCTTAAGCCGTAAAAAAAAAAAGAAAGCAGGAAATGATTGGCCTAACCTGAGCTGATTTCTATCTAACAGATTTTATCTGTTAACAGATTAATCAGTTCTGTAATCTGTAATCAGTTAACAGATTCTAACAGATTTTAGTTTATCCTAGATTACTTTTCAGAAATGCTGAAGGACTTTCTTTGTAGGCCTCTTCTTGGTCTTTATTTGATTCTTTTTTCGGTTATAAAAGAAAATTCAGCAAGACCTTTTTACTGACATGACCAACGTACGCATCTGAGTGTACAATAATACTTACTGAGATATTTCTCAAATGATGCATTTGGAAAAATTTGGATGGGATTTTTTTCAATGTTCAGTGAAAGACACTTTTTATATGCCAAGAAGGACATATCAACTAACTCTAATTCTGAAATTTTAGATTAAGTGTAAGAATTTGTAACTTCACAATAATCTACAGTCCCCTCGGAAATGGCAAGAACAGCAAGGCCAATTAAATTGTTTGTGCTGTACACCAAAGACATTTGGGTTTGATATTAAAAGGTGGATAGGAGATGAGAGTTTATGATTTCAGTTTTTATTTCCTGGTATGTACATCTAAATGTGTTAAACAACATAAATCCTAGAACATTTTTTATCAGACCATCCACTTTTTAGCCGAGCAAAAGTATATAGGACCAGATAATTCTTGAGGAAAATTAAAATAAATAACACTTAATACTTAATATTTGGTAGCATATCTCTTGCTTGCAATAACTGCATCAAGCCTGCGACTCACTGACATCAACAAATTGTTGGTTTCTTCATTTGTGTTGCTTTTCCAGGCTTTTACTGCAGCCACTTTTAGTTGTTGTTTGTTTCAGGGGGTTTCTCCTTTCAGTCTCCTCTTCAGGAGGTGAAATGCTGCTCAATTGGGTGAAGGTCTGGTGATTGACTTGGCCAGTTTAAAACCTTCCACTTTTCCCCCCTGATTAAGTCCTTTGTTGAATTGGTGTTGTGTTTTGGATTATTGTTTTGCTGCATGATGAAGTTCTTCTCAATTAGACTGGATGCATTTCTCTGTAAACTGGCAGACAAAAGGTTCCAGCAGACTGCTGAATTCATTCTGCTGCTTCCATCATGAGTTCCATCATCAATAAAGATTAGTGAGCATGTTCCAGAAGCAGCCATGCAAGCCCAAGCCATAACACTACCTCCACCATGTTTACAGATGAGCGTGTATGTTTTGGATCATGAGCAGATCCTTTCTCCACACTTTGGCCTTTCCATTACTTTCATGTAGGTTAATCTTGGTTCCAGAACTTTTGTGGCTCATCTCCGTATTTCTTTATGAATTCCAATCTGGCTTTCTGATTTTTACTGCTGGTGAGTGGTTTGCATCTTTGAATGGCAGATTGTGATACCTTCACTCTGGAGGTTGTTGGTGATGTCACTGACTGTTGTTTTGGGGTTTTTCTTCACAGCTTTCACAATGTTTCTGTAATCAGCTGTTGTTAATTTTCCTTGGCTGACCCATTCGGTCACCAATGGTTTCTTTTTCAGGACATTCCGAATGGTTGTATTGGCTATGCCCAGTATTTGTGCAGAGACTCTGATAGATTTTCCCTCAGCTTCAAAATGGCTTGCTTTTCTCCCATAGACAGCTCTCAGATCTTCATGTTGGCTTATCCTTTTTAACAATAATTACAGGTTGTCTTTTCAGGTGAAACCCAGGGCTCAAACCATGATTATATGTTAAGAGCTATTTATTGTTCAAACAATCAATCTACCAGGACACACCTGGGTAACAAGAAACTCCTGTCAGTCACATGTTCCAATATTTTTGCTTGCCTAAAAATTGGGTGCTCTGATACAGAATGCTCTATGTTCATATAAATCCCAGGAAACAAAAGCTGAAATTCTAAATTGTTTTGATCTCAAACCCAAATGTCTTCAGTCTATAAGCAAAAAGGAATGAATTGGCTTTGCCACTCCAGTTTCAGAGGGGGCTGTAGGTTGAGCCTAACTTTTTCAGAAAGAATCTGTATACTGGGGTTTAGCTGGCTTTAAACTCCAAAAAGCTCTGCTAAACCCTCCTAGAATATAAGCAAGAGGCAGTGTGCAGTTTTGTGGTGGATGTCCACTGTTTATGAGATTCATGTAACAAAGTGCTATGACTCAAACCAAACCCAGAATACAGTACAAACAATAAGGAGCTCTGTGATGCGTGAGGATCAGAAGACTGGAAGACTGCTGACAGTGACACTGATATAATGAGACATAATTGCTGTAACAACAAGCATAGCTCAGTTTGTGCAGGCTTTTATAGGAAGACTGTGCTTGCTTCCGTTCTTTTAATACTCTGGACAGAGTGACACAGTCACTGTTTGGGAGGCCTGAAGATAAGAGACAGCTTAGTCTCTTAATAAGCACTTTTGTTGAGTGAGTGAAATAAAACCGCTTTGAAATGGGCACGGGCATGTGCAGAATGTTCATGTGTACCAAAACTAGTGAAAGAGCTGGAATTTGGCAGACAAGGAAGAGAGTCGTATTCCTCTGGTATTATTTTTGACTATTAAAAAAAGGTTTCTTAAGATTCTGTACATTTAAAACAGACTATTATTAAAAGTTCTCTAGTGCTTCTTCTATCCTTGATTTTGTTCCTCTTCCCTTTCATAGGTGCCTTTTGGGATTTGACAAATCGCAGAGTTGCATGTGCGAGTGTACGCCCAGCAATGGAACCCTGGCCGATAGTGGCCTGGTTCTTAATGCTGACTTCCATCGCTGACTGGCTAAAGACTGTGCGGTCAAGAGACTTTACAAAAAAGGACATTATTTTCCTTCATCCCTCTAGTAAGTATCTGAAACTCAGCCTAGTACATCCGAGTATCCGAGAGTACCAGAGTCAAATTGATACCTTTACTTCTTACCTTTACTTGATACCTGCTATTTAGTTTGTTTTGATTTCAAAATATTTATATTTTTTTAAAAGTTCACTATAGGAATGGACGGGGTTGAAAACATAAAATGTTTCTTCATTGGTCAGAAATACAGTCATGTAAAATTCAATGCTTTTTTTTTTTAATTATTATTTGTATAGCACTTTCAAGAATAGATATAGTCACAAATCAGCTTTACAGAAATCCAGTAGATTTACTGGTGCATCTCAAAAAATTAGAATATCGTGGAAAAGTTAATTTTTTTTTCCGTAATTTAATTCCAAATGTGGAACTTTCATATATTCCAGATTCATTACACATGAAGTGTAATGTTTTAATCTTGATGATTACAGCTTACAGCTCATGGAAATCAAAAATCCAGTATCTCAGAATATTAGATTAAAGAATTTGTAATACAGAAATGTTGACCCTCTGAAAAGTATCTTAATTTATGCACTCGATACTTCGTTGGGGCTCCTTTTGCACTAATTACTGCATCAATGCAGCATGGCATGGAGACAATCAGCCTGTGGCACTGCTGAGGTGTTCTGGAAGCCCAGGTTACTTTGATAGCGGCCTTCAACTCGTCTGTATTGTTGGGTCTGGTGTCTCTCATAGATTCTCTATGGGGTTCTGGTCAGGCGAGTTGACTGGCCAGTCAAGCACAGTAATACCATGTTCAGCAAACCAGTTACTAGTAGTCTTGGCACTGTGGGCAGGTGCCCGGTCCTGCTGGAAAAGGAAATCAGCATCTCCATAAAGCTTGTCAGCAGATGGAAGCATGAAGTGCTCTCCTGGTAGATGCTGCATTAACTCTCGACTTGAGAAAACACAGTGGACCAACACCAGCAGATGACATGGCACCCCAAATCATCACTGACTTTGGAAACTTCACACTGGACTTCAAGCAACTTGGATTCTGTTCCTCTCCACTCTTCTTCCAGACTCTGGGACCTTGATTTCCAAATGAAATGCAAAATTTACTTCCATCTTCCCCATGATTGTGGTTGTGTGTACTGAACCAGACTGAGAGATTAAAGGAAACCTTTGCAGGTGTTTTGAGTTAATTAGCTGATTAGAGCTCTTCTCAGAAGGTCGACATTTCTGTATTATAAATTCTTTATCCTAATATTTTGAGATACTGGATTTTTGATTTCCATGAGCTGTAAGCTGTAATCATTAAGTTTAAAACAAAAACAGGTTTGAAATATTTCACTTTATGTGTAATAAATCTAGAATATATGATGGTTCCACTTTTTAAATTAAATTACTGGAAAAAAACTAACTTTTCCATGATATTCAAATTTTTTGAGCTGCACCTGTAGAGCCCTAATGAGAAAGCCAGAGATGCTGGTGGAAAAGAAACCTTGAGAGAAACCAGACTCAAAAGGGAACCCATCCTCTTCTGCGTGACACCAAATAGCGAGATTATAAATCATTATGCTTTTACAACTGTCTACTATAACTTCAAACAGTAGTAAGTGTTTAGAAACTATGGTCAGCATGAGCATACTGAGAATAAGATTCCTGGGATAAGAACAAGAACACAGTTCTTTGGTGCCACACATACTGTACAAATTACTTGAGCAGGAAATGGAGCTGGTGTCTGGCCTTTCACTTCAGGTGGTTTTTGGCTCAGTTTGTTCTTTGTGCATTTGTTTAGAAGCCCACAAGGGGGAAAAAATCAGATTCAGAGCTTAATTTGTTTCGCACTGCAATCAAACCATTCTAGAGTTTGTGTTGAAGCAGAATGGGTCAGTTGTTTTGGTTTGCTGTGTTCTCACCTGCCTTGACAAACTGCACTGAGAGAGTAAACACACCAGTTTTAGATTTAAACAGACCACATGCTACATGTGTGACAACACCGGAAGGCATGGAAGGCAAGATCACTTCCAAGCACAGAGGATTTTAATATTAAATCCTGGATGTGACCACTAAAAAACTTTAATCACTGTCCTAATATGTAAGCTGTTGCTTGGCTTTGCTTCAGGCAGGTATGTTATTTGACCAAGTCTGTGCTGGAAAATGTTTCAAATGTCATTCTGTATTATTTTTTCCCCTCTCCAGTACAGCCTTCTTAAACTGAAACACATTTTGTGTCATTTTGTTTTATTTTAACATAAAGACCAGCGTGTCCAAGATAAATGGTACAGAGCTGCTTTCAGTTATCATGGTCATCACTGGGCGGAGTCATCACTAAGGAGTGGGTGTGATTAACTTACATTCTGTTCATTAATTGTGACTAGACTCACCTGTTAGTGATTACAGCATAGAGAATAAAGAGTCTGACTTTTCAGAGTGCAGCTGGCCAAGAGACCAAAAAGAATAATAATAATAATAATAATAATAATAATAATAAGTATAAGTAGTAGAAGAAGAAGAACAACAATAATGATAATAAGAAGAAGAACAATAAGTAGAAGAGGAAGAAGAAGAACAATAATAATAATAACAAGAAGAAGAACATTAAGAACAATAAGAAGAGAACAACAACAACAACAATAAGAAGAAGAACAATAAGCATAAGAAGAAGAGGAAGAGGAAGAACAATAAGGACAAGAACACTAAGAAGACCAAGAACAATAATAATAATAATAAGAAGAAGAAGGACAATAATAAAAAGAACAATAAGAACAATAATGATAAGAATAAGAACAATAATAATAAGAAGAACAACAATAAGAATGGTTATAATAATAATAAGAACAATAATAATAAGAAGAACAACAATAAGAACAGTAATAATAAGGAGAAGAAGAACAATAATAAGAAGAACAACAATAAGAAGAAGAAGAACAATAAGGGGAAGAAGACGAAAAATAAGTAGAACAATAATAATAAGAAGAAGAACAATAAGTGGTAGAAGAAGAAGAACAATAAGACCAATAATAATAAGAAGAATGATGATGATGATAATAATAATAGGAAGAAGAGGAAGAATAACAATAGGAGAAGAAGAAGAACAATAATAATAAGAAGAGGTGGAAGAAGAAGAAGAAAGCTGTGCATGCTGAGTTTCTTGGCTGCAAAACTAAATATTTGTATATAAAAAAAGAGAAAACAACCTAAAGAGAATTATATAAATTGAAAAGTCAAGTCAAAGATAGAACATTCTGAGAAGAAATGAAATGGTGTAAGACTCTGCTCATCTTTGTCTAAAAAAAAAAAAAAAAAAAAAAGGTTAGTGTAGTAAAGAATAAATTAAGTCAAAAGAGAAATAAGAAAACATTAGGAATCACACAATTAAGGTGTGTACACAAAAACCCTTAAGATAAGAATTTAAGGTATCATAATACTTACTTACTTGGATTCAATCTTGTGTGTAAACCTATAAAAGAGCCATTTTGCAAAATCTCCCAATGTCATGTGATCACAACACATCTATTAGGCTTTCTTGTTGGGCCTATTGCATTAAAGTAAGAAAATGAAATAATAAAAGCAAACTAAAAAAATTACTTGAAATGTCTGGGGTGGGAAAACATCTTTAGGTCAGTTCTACTCACTGAAATGGCCCAGTGCATTAAGGGGGAAAAATGGCAATTCCCATGAAAGACAGGAATGTGTCCTTTGAAGGAATCACACACGATTACCATTTACACATTTACCACATACACGCAGCAATTTATTCCGTCATCTTCTCCAAGTCTTTGATCGTCGTCCAAAGGGAACAGCTGCCTCAGATAAGCCTTAAAGTCTTGTCCCAGTTGTTGTCGAGATCAGACTGTGGCTAGCGCCATGCATGTGAGCAGTGATATTCCTGTATGTCGGACATGACAAATGAGTTTGTCACATCTCAGCTGGTAGTCATGGTCATTAATCACGGTTGGCTTGTAATGAAAAGAGATTCTTTCTGCCAGATCCTGGAAGCCGGGCCACTTCAGCCTGTCTCACATCAATGTTTGATTAAGTGTTTTATTAAGCTGGAGTGTTAATACAGGACAGTTTGTCTCATGCGAGCAATTTGATTTTGAAATACAGTAAGAAATATGAAAGCCGTTCAGTTAACATTGCGTCAGTATCTGTGTCTGGATCATATTTGTAATTTTCTGATCCACTGTTTTATTCAGTATTGTGAATTCGGTTGATGATTGACCATGACAAATTTTGTTCATGAACAGAGGTCACTAATATTCTTAGATCAGCGTCATACCTCTGATTGTTTGGTAACAGAAGCTCGCAGTGAGTTTCTATGCAAGTATACTGTTGATTGAACCAAAATTTCTCAAAAGGGTCCAACACATACATAGTTTTGGAAGATATGTATTGAATCTTGTGTTTTCGAGGATAATTACATTTAGCAACAATACTGGTGGCTTGGCGGTTAAGGCTCTGGGTTACTGATCGGAAGGTCGGGGATTCAAGCCCCAGCACTGCCAAGCTGCCACTGTTGGGCCCTTGAGTGAGGCCCTTAACCTTCTCTGCTCCATGAGCGCTGTGTCATGGCTGACCCTGTGCTCTGACCCCAACCTCCTAACATGCAGAGATTATGCAAAGAAAAGAATTTTGCTGTGACCAATGTAGACTCATTACATTACATGGACTGGTTTAATGACCCTAATCATTATGAGGTTTGACTAATTTCTATCATAACTACATAAGGTATAATGTGTTTATAAAGGTTAATCACACCAGTTTCTAAAGACTGTATAACTCCTGTTTCTTCTGATGCTAATTACCACGACCATATTTATTTACAATACCTAAAGACTTTTATGCCATAGTCCTCTTTGAGCAGAAGACAGATATTAGACCGAATTTACAACATGCAAATGAACACAGATGTATTTGTTTGTTTGAGCTCTGGATTGTGTAAGAATGATTTTATCTGACCAGTGGATTTTCATGACATGTCTGTGTTTTGCCAGCGACTCGGTGAGCCTCTGATCCCTGGCCAAGTTCGGATTGGCACAGCAACTGTGTTAATACCCTCAAGCCAGATCTCGCTTGCTTTGTGCAGAACCCGGCCCTCTAATATGAGGTGAAATATTAAGAGCAAGTGAGGTTGACCACTCTTTGTTTGGTCACTATGGTGTTGACTTTGTAGGGTGTTGGTCCTCATGCTTTTAATGATTTGCACTTGGAGATCATGGATTAGTTGGATTAGTCATTAGCTGAGCATGAGGTCTATTTCATTTATTCGGGCTGAAGTTCAATGCCATGCTCAACAGTTGTTATTGTGTGATCAGGATGATGAGCTGAATGCAAGCTTGCTGCCCAGTACCCATACTTTTGGCTTGAAAAGAATGTTCCAGTGTTGATTTAGGGCTTACTTGTTGACACAGGGACACCAGTATTAATTAGATCACAATAGTAATTCCAAGTTAATATGGCCCGGAGCCATTTCAAAATCTTTTATAATCACTGCAGACCTACATTAATGCAGTCCTCCCAAGATGAGTATAATAGCGTGTCTACTTTAAAGGATACAGCTAGAGATATCCATGTCTGCTCAGGTGTGCATGTCTTTTGCTATACAATTAGTGGGGATGTGAGACCTCAGCGGATTAGAGTAAGCAGAAAGTACAGTGCAGTACAGTAGCTCATGCGTGCCTTCACAATGTTCACAGCTAACTCTGTTTGGAGGAAAAAGCTGTACATTTAATGTGCTGATGGACGATGCGACCCCAGACCTTCTATGTTTCAACACAACAGATGGAACGCATTGGGTTTTTTTTCTCCATTGAGACCATTTAGGAAATATGAGCACTTCCTCTTTTAGCTTTCAGTTTCACACGAAATGTTAAACGATGACAAATATTGAGGCCTTTCTTTTTAAGTGTTTTAAGTGTTTCTGTCACCAGGTATAAACAATTATTTTCATAATATGCTGGGTTTTTAAACAAAAAATTATTTAGCATTTATTTAGTGAAGTAAACTTTTTTCATAAACCTGGGGTTCCCAAACTTGGGATCATATGATTGGGGTCATTTGATTTACAATTGGGGTCATTAAAGAAACTCTGTGTCCTATTATGTTGTAATAATTTATTTTGCACAGTGATAAAATAAATAAGGGCGCACAGTGGCTTAGTGGTTAGTACATTTGCCTCACACCTCCAGGGTTAGGGGTTCGATTCCCGTGCTGCCCTGTGTGTCCGGAGTTTGCATGTTCTCCCCAGTTTCCTCCCCAAAGACATGCATGGTAGGCTGATTGGCATGTCCAAAGTGTCCGTACTATATGAATGGGTGTGTGAGTGTGCCCTGTGAAGGACTGGCACCCCGTGACTCTGTAGGATAAGCGGTATAGAAAATTGATGGATGGATGGATAAAAGAAATATGTGCTAATATTTAGACATTTTTACTTGGAGACACATTCGAACAAGCCACATTTAAATAGAGTGTAAGTCTTTGTCACTATCCTGACCCCCTGCACTATCATAGTTCAGCAATACAATACAACACAATTTCCTTGTCTACTGCCACTAAACAACCTAGCATTGTGTCTCAAATGGCATACTTGTCCTATTCTAGACCATTACTGAGTTCTAACACTAACCAGTTTTCCTGTTACAATCTGTGTTTGTAATTCTCAAAACCCTCACATGTAGCTTTCAAATCCACCGAAAGGTGTGTTTTGCATCCCATTTCTTCTGAATTTTAGTAAATACCTTTTACTATAAGCTCAGAAATTTTCCATTTTAGACGCAGTTCATGACAATAATCACAATCAGTACGTTCACATGCACAACAATAATCCGATATTAATCTGAATAAGACGATACTAGATTAAGAAACTAGCATGTCAACAGCGATTTCTGATGACCTTAATCCGTCCAAAGTCATACTTGAAGTAAACCCAAATCAAATATATGGAGTATTCCTATTTTAGTCACATTATCAACATGCATTATAGACATGTACACACCTTAATCACACTATTAACGTCGTGTGGGAGTTTTCACCGCATTTTGCAACAGGACAGATACACAAAAATTTGCTTTCCATTCGGCGTCATCAAATTCCATTAAAACAACTCTCTCCCACTAGTCCTTATTTCGTACTCTCATCCAGTACCTCCGAGTTTGTCGCAGTGGCATGAATGAAATGTTGCCGAATGAAAGTACAGAGGAGGCCTGTTGGTGGAGAATTTTGTTTACATGTATAGCATGACAAATAATTAACTGCACATAATTAAGCTTACGTAAAAATAAAAACTGAAACACCTGAAACTGTATACGGTACCATAACGAAGACAAACTATATGTTAATACGTGAAATTCTGGAGGGAACGTCGGACGGCGTGGCGCGGTGACGTAATGACGTGTGCCGTTAATCGATCTATGTTCTATAACATGTAAAACGGGAACATGAAAGGAATATTCTAAAAGAAACTCATGTAAACACCTTAATCACGATATTGTCTTATTCAGAATAAGGTCAATAATTAGATTACTGCTGTCCATATAAATATAGTCAGGTTTTGAGAGTAAACAGAGCTGGAAACCAGATGAAAGGGGGTTTTGGCTCTAACATGCCAGCTAGAGTGGATGTTGCTTTTAAACCTCCAGATTTAAAAAGATAACCAGGCGAGTGTGTGAACAACGCTCATGTTGGCATCAAGTATAATCCAGGCTCCTCTGCTTTGTGTCGGCCCATATCACACCCTCACGCGTGAATTATTTTCCAATAACATGCCCTGTTCCGTTTTATTTCTTATGTATTGTGTGAAGATAGATGTGACGGCGGAAAGAGATGCTCTTTTTGAAACACACCTGAGTCTTTGTAAAGATGTATCAGGCAACGTAAGCTCCTCCTTCCTCACTAATCCAGTGCAAGAAATATTCCTTTTGGTTTTTAGTCACTTATGTTATGTTACTGACACATGATAATGTTCAAATGTTACAGTAGTCCTAAATTATATAAATCTGGAATAAAAAATGAAGAGAAAATGTCACAGAAAATGTGCAATGTCAACTTGCGGTCGTTTTGGGAACCCCTTTGATAGATATATATTTTTTTTTAATTATAATAATATTAAAAGCCCAAAGCTACTTGAGGATTAATTAAAAAAGAAAAACAATGAAAATCCCAGTTATGTGTAGCAGGACATTACAAATTGAAACGGCATCTCTCTTACAGCCTCTTGATTTCAGGATGTAAATGTTGACCTGTTGTGGAAATCCATTTCCAGATAAGATTAAAAATGAATACTTAACCTCAACAGTTAATCTGCAGTGTAGAGCTGCAACAACTAATCGATAAAATCGATTACGAAAATCGTTAATCTCATTATTGATCAGTTGGTCTGCGCGCGGTACGTTTACTCATTACGTTACTTCTGTTCCGAAAACACGCTTTGGAGAGTAAATACTAAAGTTGTGTCCCAATTGACGTACTATACACTTACACTATGCACTATATACTCTACCGTCTAGTGCAGCGTTTCTGCGGACCTCTAGTGGTCAGTGGCGTAATTGCAGGTGGTCCGTAGGAAAGTTTTTAAAATGTTTAAATAATATTATATATATTTTTGTATATGTATCAAAATATATTAATATGAGATGTTTTAAAATTAATCAATATGGTTATTCGCACGCATTCACAAACATCATGGTAGCTGAGCTGATGATCGTTCATTGATGGATTTTATTTTAAATTTATTTACAAATGAAATGATAATTTGCAAAAACCTATAAGTGGTAGACAAGTTCAAGTGTTGCATTGATGGATAAATAAACAAAAGATAATTCAGAGAGTCAAATTAAATGTCACACCAACAATAAAATGTAATTGAACCTGGTATTTGT
>JANDJT010000199.1:21345144-21358335 GCA_024331685.1 Stegophilus panzeri | reverse complement strand
CTGTATTATAAATTCTTTATTCTAATATTTTGAGATACTGGATTTTTGATTTCCATGAGCTGTAAGCCGTAATCATAGAGATTTAAACAAACAAACAAAAAAAGGCTCGAAATGTTTCACTTTATGTGTAATGAATCTAAAATATATGAAGGTTCCACTTTTTGAATAAAATTACAGAAAAAAAACCTAACTTTTCCACGATATTAAATTTTTTTGAGATGCACCTGTATATTCCCATTGATATTAAAAAAAAATTTAGTACACCTGTGTGACTATGAAAAAGAAATTGTTCAACCAGGACTGCCTGTTTCACAGGGGTATAAATATAAGGTAACACATAGGCCAAATTCCCTTAGTCATTCATAACAATGGGTTAGACCAAGGAATATAGCCGTGATGTGATTGCAGTTGTTTGATATCCATGAGAGCAGAGTATTTTTTTGTGATTTTTGTTAACAAAAGACCAAAAGGTTAAACAATAAAAACAATTTTCAAAGCCTTCTTTGCTCATATTTACCAAGGGTGTTGATATTAGTGGAGGACACTGAATGTCTCATCCTTCTGCATTATTGAAGCAGGCAGCCATTTGGGAAGCTGCTACCTGATTCATTCCTGTTTCTTTTACATTTTTCATTTTTATGCTTTTTCTGTTAACCTTCACTAGCAGAGTTGCTTTTCTGCAATGTGACTCACTAAGAAAGAACTGACTCCAAGCTGAGCTTAGCTCAGACCCAGCTTTCAGATATCAGAGAATGTTATGTAAGAAACAAAGTGCACTTTTATAGGAAAATCATCAAAGACGTGTTGGTGTGATGTCGCATCCTGAAACGTTTTATTCCCCTTATAGCATTACAAAAAAAATGTTCTTGGAATATTTCTCACACAATGTTCACAGTAAAGGTTAGTGAGAATCTCCTTATAACTAACAATGTCGCAGCAATGTTGTAGAAATGTTTAGAAAAGAGGTTTTCCCAGGAAATGTGACTGATTGAATGGTCTTAAGAAAAGTTCCTTGAACTGTACCATTCAGAAAACTGTCAGGGGTCTTGCTCTGTACACACCATGGCTCATCCAGGCTTACGTAGCCATCCAAGCGTCTGTGTTTTCCAACCATATGGATGTCTGTGGGCTCCCTGATGACTCCGCCCACAGGGAGAAGCTACAGAAAAAAACTCCAGAAAACATAAAAACCCTAAAAGCCTAATCTGAATTCCAAGTTGGTTAATTAATAATGAATACATACAGATGTAAGGTATTTCAATTTTATAAATTCAATTGTATTTAATTTTTATTATTAAGAACTTAAAGGCTTTTATAATTAAAATGCCCTAAGAGTCAACAGTTAACATGGTGTGACTATTTAAATGAATTAGGACAGAATGGGGGAATACTGTCATAATGAATGAAATAATAATGTCTCAAGCCTGTCTTTTGCATTTATTACATTTAATGCACAATTATACACAATTAATAGATGGTGTGTACTTTGTCATCTGCATTAAGTTATTATAAATATTTATTTTATTTTATTTTTTAAATTCAAAGCCAAATACAACTTAATCAAGAAACTAGTGGGGCCAGATCTGGAAGGGGTGGGTAGCTGATCTTCTTAACATTACACCAGGTGGTGTGCTGGGATTCACTGAATTTCTATCATAATTTCTAACCATCTTCCTTCCTTTCTCACTCGCGAAATTCCAGTTACAATTACAGGCTTATCCACCAATTATTCTTATTGTCACAAAGCATATAATACTCTACATTCATGGCACTATGTGTGTGTGTGTGTGTGTGTGTAGAAGCACATGCATACATCCATCCATTTTCCATACCACTTATCCTACATACCGCATTATCCTACCCATCGCAGATCTCACTCATACACACGGACAATTTAGAAATACCAATCAGCATCCAACGCATTCCTTTGGACTGGGGGAGGAAACCGGACTACCCAGAGGAAACCCAGAAGCACGGGAAGAACACACAAACTACATGTACACAGGGCAGAGGCAGAATCAAACCCCAGCCACGGAGGTGCGAGGCAAATGTGCTAACCACTAAGCCACACATGCTTAGTAATTATATACTGTAATATAAATAACTGGAAGTGATGTGTTATGTAAGGATATAACAGCATGGTCTGAAGTGTGTTATTCCACTTCTACCACATTGACTTGCTAATAATTTTTAATTTATTAATGAAAAACACATTGACCTTTAAAAAAAATGTTTATAGTTTAATTTAGTTATGGAACATCTCCGAGACAAGGTAGCTCCTGATATCTCTTGTTTATACTGGACGTATAAACAGCTGTTCCATCTCCAGCTTCACTTTTCTCTCTATCTTCTCTCTCTATTATCTAAGACAAAACGCAGCTTGTCATCTGACTAAGAAACTGAAAAAAAGTCTAATAACTTTAGATTAGAGTGACTTGGAACAGAACAGGAAACTGACCTCAGAACATGAAGTCACACAAAAGAGCGTTGGTATTGGGGGTGTGAGCAGTGTGGCAACTTACCCCACTCTCCCCTAGATGGCAGCAAAAGAATGAATGTATGAGAACAGGCTAGTAAAATTGTAATTCCTCAAAATGGCTAAAGATTGGACTCTTTTTTTTTTTTTTTTTTAAATGTATTTCATCCTTATCGATTAATAAGTATTACTAGAAAAATTTTATTTATTTATTTATTTTTATCTGATTTTGTTAAATAAACGCTTCTTGATAGAGGACACTGACTTGTGGATATTTATTCATATTATAAAACTATTAGGCAATATATTTATTGATTTATGTTTTATTTGAACAAACCATGGCCCAAAATGTCATTTACTGATCTACTGAATCTTTAATACACTACCTTCACCCCTCCTTTATAGCATGGTGATGGCCTTCAGCTAACCTTCAAAACAAGACTCTTTAATTGTAAGCGGCTTGTCACTTGACGTTGACAGTTGCTGGTCACGGTCTTATGAACTGATTCGTGCTGTCAGGAGAGTCTTCCACAGCAGGAGTCATGGTCATTAGGAGTTGGGGTCATACTGGGGGTCACTGATCTCCATCACAAAGGTCCTGAAAGGATACACAGCCTCTGCTCTGGATGAGCTATGTAGTGTTCAGCTCGACTAGCATCTTCTCCATACTTAGCTTTATTTGTGAAATCTGCCTTAATACTAAAACCATGCAGCCCCTTGTGTTTTAAATTTATAGTCATTCTATAGACTGGCACGAAATATTAATTCCTCCTGGATATATGATTATGATTCCTCCAGGACTATGGCTATACATGAACAGAGTGTCAGATGAGAGCAGTGGAGGTACGAATATGTTCGGTGGAATGACAAGAGTAGCAAACTAAATTAGTCTTCAGCATGGTTACAGTTTTGAAACAACATCTGAATAATGTGAAGGTCAGTATGAGTATGACCATGTTCAAACACACAGTTCTTCATAATAAGCTTCAGCTACAATATTCAGGTATGAGCCTAGAAGTGCATGAGTGCAAATACTATATACCAATGTCTTTTCCTCTCTGTAATTGATTTGCCAATTTATGTCCATCAATTGTTAGTTTCCGGAAAGGTGATCTATATAGCGTCACTACTGAACTATTGTTATATTTCAGAAATATTGCTTATTTCTCAAAAAAAGGTTCTGGGTCCAGCTCACACACAATGCTGTATCTACAGGGTGTCCGAAAGGTCTCCTCACATAGAGGAAATTAGCACTTTTTAGCAAAATGTCTTCCAAAAATTTTCATACTTAATTATATAAAATAAACTTTTTTTCTCAGATAGCCTTTAAGAACGCCTTTGACAAAAGAGGAACGTATTGAAATCATTCTCATGGCTGGATCAAGAAGCTGTCACAAGCTTGTGAAGGACTTTAATTGGAAACATGGCGAGCACATCATACACGACACTGGGGGGGTTGCGTGCGGCTGGCGTTGGAGAGTTCTTCCGGGGGCGTGTCGGTGCTTCCCGGAAGCGTGAGGGCTTTCTCGTGCCGTCAGGCAACGCCGTGTGTGTGCGCGTGTGTGTTCAGCGAGCACCGGCCTCGTCTGGGTCCGAGTCGTCTGTAAGAGAGAGAGAGAAGAAGGAAAGGAAAGAAAGAAAGAAAAAACCACACACACACACACAGAGAGCGCGCGCGCGCGAGAGAGGGATTAGAAAAATGCCAAGAGTCGAATAAATGACGAGTATTGGGGAGAAGCGACGCGAACAAGTCACACGAAAAATACTTCTCTCTAGGCGAGTGGAAGAGTGGCCTCTTATACTCCTCCCTCATCTGCTGGATGGTGGAGTTTTTCCCGGTCGGCGCACCAATCACCGGCCGGAGGTGTGTCGGCGGCTCCGCCCTAACGTCATGTGTTTTCTGGTCGCCGTGGATTTTGACGCGGGGCTGTCCCTTCCGTGCCTGCGCGGTAGTCGGGGAAGGAGCGATTTTAATACCTTGCGCGCCAGCTGTCGGTCCGTCGCGACAGTGTACATAGTCCCCCATATATGCAGACTTTTGGGACATCCTGTATTATAACATACTGTCTAATAGCTGCATGATGCATGAAATGGTCTTAATTTGATCTCAAATATTTACCAAAAGATATAACAACTAATGGTTCTTGATGGAGAGGATCTGCGGACTCTTTCTTTCCTGGTATCACACAAGGCTCAGTTCTAGGTCCTCCTTTCTTTCCCGTTTATAACCGTTCTCTTGGTGATATCGTCACACGGCTTCTTCTACTGATTCTCTTCTTCACACCATACAGTACCTGGAGACCTCTCATCAACAGGAAGCAGCCCACCACCAAAAGTTAAACCTCAATAAGATTCCAGGAAATGGATGTAAACACCTTAATTTTGCAAATCTCTGTATCACACCTTTAAAACATGCACAAAACCTCACTGTACACGTGCATCATTGGTTCTCGTTCTCAGCACACATTGTGAGCCTCATTCGGTCTTGCACCCACCATGTAAATCCCTAATGCTTGCTGACAAAGGCAAAATTATATACGTCTGCATCAACATTACACGTTGATTTTGTTAGCCTATTTTACCTTTCACAGGAGTGTGTTTAATAATGAACCTTGTGTGCGTGGATGCTGTACTCGTGTGGGATTTTTTTGTTTCCGAATTTTTCTGGCTTGAAGCCAGTTTTGGTAGTAAAAAACAAAACAAAAAAAAAACAAAAACAAAAAAAAAACAAGAAGCACCAGCCGTGTGTCTCTGTGGATTAATTAGTTGAATATTATAATGAATAATGTGAGAGGAATTTTAATTCAAGCTTTTCTAGCTCGACATGGACATTTATATTGTTTAACATAAACAGGAGAAACATACAATGCTACAGTAATTCAGATTTAATTTATTTTTTATTGGAAAGGCACACCCCCCCACCAAAAAAACAAAAAAAAACCAAAAAAAAAACCACTTTTTTATGAAAAATTATGAAAGATTTTATGAAAACACAATACAGTATGATATGTGGAAAAAAGGAGCTGTGCAAGTAAAATGCTGAGAGTTTTAAAATGTGTGCTTCCAGATATGTTCTTTTGTTTCAGTATTGCATGAAATACCTGATATATCGCGAGTGTCTTTGTTCATGACATTTGTGGATATTAAATCTGATAAGGTGTCAGGTGGAGACCCATGGTTTGATGTTCGGGTGAAAAAATTGGTATCTAAATGACATCCAATTAAATTAGTATATGTCTACCTACATATTGAAGCTCCTGACAGTCTATCTTGGGATTATCCTGGGCTTCTATCTCAACAAGAAAATTACATGCATGGAATGGTTTTGGCATATGGAAGATAAAATCTCACAGGAACACATACATTAGCAGGTTAATTGCCATAATGCTGATCTGCTGCTAAAGACAGTCATGAATATGTACCATGTGGCATGTCAAGAATAGGAAGTACCACATTAATACACGCCAAATGGACTCTGATGTGATGATTACCTGATTCTTTCAGTGAAACAAAAGGCCATTGTATCCTTTTTCACGCTTATAAACTGCTACAATGTTGGACCAACTGCAGGTGATAATGAAATGATAACCATTTTTATCTCTTATGGTCTGCCATTTAAAGTATTAGAAGCAATTAGATGAAGATGGCCAAACGGCTTCAGACGTGTCTGATATGGATCTATATATTAACATTCATCAGAACCATTTTGAAAACGCTGTGTCTCTGGTGAGATTACTAAATCAATATTCCTGGCCAGGGTTTAACTCTTGCCTTGATGAGCACATTATGGTGGGTACCAGAATCATATTATAATGCTGACCTCCAAAACATGTCTGAAAGTAATTAACCTGGCAAATTAGCTTGGTTCACCTTGGGGGATAGACAGGATACAATAAATAAATAAATAAACAAACAAACAAAAAAACAAATAAATAAAACAAAACATACAATCCCAACCTGAACAATAAAATTCATTTGCATATTTAGATAGGTAGCAATTAAAGTATACCTTTGGGATAAACAAACCTCCCCACTGTTTTGGGGTTTTTTTTGAATAAGGAAATTGCGTTGTAACAACACAAGGTGGTAAATGGCTATGAAACCTGCTGTCTGAAAGGAATTAACTGTGTGTGTGTGTGTGTGTGTATGTTAATACACATAATTAGCAGGTTCCAGCCCAAAACACAATCAGGTGCTTGTCATACAATGCCAAGTTCCCAGCATCTTGCTTTAGGGATCTTGCTTTACACTGCTGATAGTAGTATAAATAGGATAGGCAATAAGAAATGTTCCAACCAGATTTCACTGTCTGTTTAATCTACACCTCATTTGTCTTGCTTATTTTTTCGGAGATGTCATGTGCAGAACCACCAACATCTTTCAAAGCCACTGAGTTTAGTTCATTTACTGCAACAGGCCTTTCATTATAACATACAAAACACTATATAACTAGATGTGGAAAGAACCTTGGGAAAATCATGTTTGCTATAGAAATGAAAATGTCAAACATTGTTGCAGAGTGTAATTATAAATCACTTGGTCATGAAATTAAAACAATATTGTGATGTGTTGGGAATCTTCCCAGCTTTGTGCTATCTATAGGCAATTGTTCATTTATGAACATGGTGCACAATATAACAGAGTTTAACAGTGTAACTCACTGACCTCGTCATTTACTATCATAGAGCATGCCAGATTGTCAAAAGGCCTCCATTATGGGTCAATCGTGATTTAGACTAATGCTATCCTAAAATCCATCCACAAGGCAGTGGAATATATTTCCTAGGACTTGCAGAGACTTTCACCAGGCCCCATCAAGGTCCTTAGAGAGATTCGGACCATTCCACGTCTCCCTGAGGCACTGAATTCCATTACGAAGGCATCGTTCGTCAATCCAATCAATGGCCTGTGGGCAACTTGGCCCACACGGACCTAACCATAGCCAAAGGGACACTCACCAACAAAGGATCACGATTCAACACAGTAGCATTGCACTTACTCTAATGAGCTGTAATGGGAATTGCTTACACTACCTTAAGGTCGTTCACTCACTCACATTCTTTTAGAGACACTCTGTCAGCCATTTGTCTGCCATCTTCCTTAAGGGGGGAAGCCGTCAGATATGTCTTATATTATGAGTTTTCAGTGTTAGCAGATATTTTTTTCAGTACTGGTTGCATCAGTTTTCATACACGAATTGATGATGAAGTGAGATGGTGTACAGTTATAGTTACAGTCTCAATTCCCATTTAAAAAAAAACACACACACAGTGGAATTAGAAGTCATATTTGCCTGGGATAGCTTTTCCCGGAACTATAAAAGAATATACACTGGAGAATCCAAATGACCAGGTTATGTAGTCAAGGCTAGTCTTGAACTGGGTTATATTTTCTGCATCCAATTTTCCTTACAATGTGATGGGAGTATACAAGTAAATAAAACCAACTGTCTATGTTGTGTTATCCAATTTAAGTAATTAAAACCTACCTCCGCCCCCCAAAGCCTCCCCCCCACCCTCAAAAAAAAACAAAAAAAAAAAACTGCCTGTTTTTCTCACTGTTCAATTTTACCACACACTTTTACCTTAACATGAAACCTTATTTTACCAGCAATGATGAAGCACACTGCACTGCCAACCTCAAACAGCATGAAGTTCAGCATGGGGTGAAGATTTTAGCTTCCCTGATCTCCAGGCTGTTAATGCACCATTCGCATGTTTGATCTTGCTTCACTCGGCGGCTCCTTGAAAACTGGATTAAATACAATGTGTTTTTGTAAGATATGACTTCCCATTAAAATGTAAAGACCGTGTTTGCAACGTGGCAGGATTTCAAACTCTGAAGTCTGAATAAATAGTTCATCCAATTCTACTGAGGATAAAAATTAAGAGGATGTGGAAGACTATTTGATCTGCAAAGAAGAAAAAATATTATTAATGTTAAGAAATAAATTGGTTTCTTGAATTCCAGTGTGACTTACTATGTAAGTTTATGCCATTAGTAAAATAGTCTCTCTTTTTTTTAAATCAGAGAATTTACATAACATTTAATGAAGGTTTGGCTTGCTATGTGAAGATTCACTTTCCTATTGTGATGGTTTCATACAGAAAGGTCACTGGTATCATAGCAATGGCATCATATCACAGTAGTTTTTTTGTAGTACACTGGAACAGTATGCTGTAAGAATTCCTGTGGTATTAATCTGATGACTGATGTAATTACTGACCTCATATATAACACTCCTTAATACACAATGGCCAGCAGTGTTCATTAGAATTCACAGCAGCTCAGATCATCAGTGGTCTGCTCAGTTTCTCTTTCTTTATTGCAGATGTTCTTCATGTAATTCTTTCATAATTGACCATGGAGTGAAGACTTCCACACATAAACCATAGTTGCTTTTGTTCCCAAGTTGTCTAACAGGAAGCTTTGTGCTACATGGAAATGAAAATACTGCTGGGGTTAATATCTAGGATCAGCAGAATGGTGAAAAGTAGCTCTAGTCCACGGGTTCTCAAACCTTTTGAAGCCAGGGACTAGTTTAACTGTAAAATATATTTCACAGAATTCCTCAGTATCGATTTTATTTTATAAAGTTATTTAAATATTCAACTCATTATTCAAATGTGTACATATTGTGGCTATTTATCGGAGCCTTGGAGCTTTTTTATTCCTGAACTTTCCAGTGACAGAACACATTTGGTCCAAGCTGACATTATATATATGAGTTATTGAGGTTTGAATTAAACCTGTTTAATTCAAGGGACCCCCTGGATATGTGGCTTATTTGTTAGCACTGTTGCCTCTCATTTCCGGGATTGTGGGTTCGAATCCCATGTTCTCCCCATGCTTCGGGGGTTTCCTCCAGGTACTCCGGTTTCCTCCCCCAGTCCAAAGACATGCATTGTAGGCTGATTGTCAAATTGTACATAGTGTGTGAATATGTGCCCAGTGATGGGTTGGCACCCCGTCCATGGTTTCTCCCGCCTTCCCAGAGTTCCCTGTGATAGGCTCCCCTACAACCCTGTGTAGGATAAGCAGTACAATCCATAAGTGGATGGATGGACTCCTGGCTATATTTCAGGGATGCCTGGGGGACCCCAGACTCTACTTTGAGAACCACTGCTGTAGACAGCTTGCAAATTTGTATAAGAACTTTATACATTTCTATGCATTCATATGTTTTTGTACATAATCATCAATATCACCCATTCTTGTTTACATTTGAGCAAATGTTATAGTTTGACTGGACATTTATTCTTTTTGTGGGATGTGAATTGAGGCTGTGATGGCTTTGTTGACCTTCAGTGTTAAAGAAATTAAAAGCAAAGGTTAACGGTTTTCTTAAATTAAACCTATGCAATAATTTAATAGTAAATACCAAATGTTTTTTTTTTTTTCCACACGTGACAATAAATGACACTTTAAATGGTCTGCACTTATATAGTGCTTTTTTAACCTTAGCTGTTCTACAAAGCACTTTACACTGTTTCTCATTCACCTATTCATACGCATACACACTCACACACCAATGGCAGCAGAGCTGTCATGCAAGGCGCTAGCCTGCCATTGGGAGCAATTTGGGGTTCAATGTCTTGCCTAAGGACACTTCAGTATGTAGAGACATGTGGGTCGGGAATCGAACAACAGCCACCCCCACTTTACTGTTGGCACTGCTTCAGGCTTTACTCCATCATTATTTATTCATCCTTTATGTAAAATGATATTATGAAGGCAAAAGTTTTTTTGTGAACTAAATCAGCTTTCTTAGTTTTGCAGTTTAAATAGCAGTGTATCATACTGCAGAATGAATTTATTCATCATAGCAGGAAATGTATATATTGTAAGTTACTCGTGTAGTGTCTTGTTGGCTCACATTACTTGGTTAACTTGATCTTGGTGCAGGATTTGATGCCATAGATCATCATTTTTTAAACACTTCTAAGCACTTTTGTTGGTATTTAGGAATACTCTTTGCAGGTTCAGCTCTAATCTAACTGGTCGTTATCAGTTAACGGTGACTTCTCTATCCATTCACAGCTAAATTTCGATCTGCCACAAGGCTCTCTTCTAGGCCCGCTACTATTTTCCCTAGATATGCTACATACTTCTGGGTACAATTAGTTGCAAACATTGTATTAGCTTCCACTGCTATGCTGATGACACAAAGCTGTATGTTTCAGCAAAGTCAGATGATCAAAAGTAACTCTTGATGGCCCTACGTTTATACCATATGCAGCAATTAGATGCTGTTGCTGAATCCAGTCTCTCATTTAAAACTGCAGATAATATTACTAAGACAGCCTTTGCCAATCTCAAAAGCTCATATAAGAAATATAAACTCAATACATAATCCATAACAAAATAAAATATAATAGTTCATGCTATTGTTACTTCAAGAACAGACTATTGTAATGCTTTACTGCCTGGATGTTCCAGTCGCAATCCTTACTGGAAATAAGGTTTGATCATTACCACTACCTTGGCTCCTGTTGATTATCAAATACTACTAATGCTCTATAAACCACTCACTGAGTGAACATTTGGTCTGCTATGACATCATGATAGTCATAGGTAGAGCAATTCTAGCTATAGAGTAACAATTGTGTTCTTTCTTTTTCAATCTTATAATCTATGCTGAAAACACATTTGTCGAGTGGAGCATTTTGTTATTTAGCTCCTCATAGGCAATGGTGGGATGTGGTGGTTTATGGACATAGAGTTTTGGTAAATTGTGACGTTATGGTTATGATAGTTAAGGCATTGGACCATTAACAAACGATAGCTGGCGTAACGTCATTAAATTAATCTGCCAGTTAACCGCAATAAGTAGTTATCTAATCACTAGATATCATACCACTAGGTGGCTAGTAAGCATGCTAGCTAGTTAAGGAATTCATTCTACAATTTTGCGTACTGTAGGTGGTAAGTCAGCACTATGACAATGTACTAATGCTTATGCATGTTTTGTTTATCAGGGTACCTGTGTTGTTCAAGGCTTATGGTAAACAGACAGTGCTAGTCTGTATATTGTAAAATAATGTAGATGAAATAATACACTTCTTCTGATGTGCCACTGCTGTCCTCCTACTTCTCAAGTAAGACACATACTATAAGCTATAATTATATCTAACAGCATTGAGTACTGAATCATTTAATGAATGCTTCCTCTTTAGACTAAATATGTGGATCCTGTTTGCCTAGCCAAGAGGACAGCCAGCTGTGTGTTGTTGTACAAGCTAAATAAATAGTTTCGTTGGCCTCATGCGATGTCATGACGAACAACATCCCCCGTCTGTGGTATCTAGGGTAGGATTAGTAGGTTGTCCTTCCGAACTGTGGAAATCCTCCGAAGGGAAGTAAATATAGTCGCTGAACTCTGCACTCTTCCTCTGGAAGGGCGGAGGAGGATGTCACTTTTCCTCCGGCATGGCACATCCTAAGGGCGTTATCATTTAAAGTCTTGGAAATGGAGCTTAAGATCACTTATGATGGGGTCATTTGTAATGTCTGTGGTGACATGCATTGGTAAAAACTGTACTAAATTGGATATGCTGTATTTAAAAACAGCCCGATTTTGCAAGACATTCTATTACACTATACAAAATAAGAAAAACATTAGAAAAGAAAAGAATTACTTAAAAGTAAAGTAAAAAAAAAAAAAAAAGAAGAAGAGATCATTTACATCTCTGGTGACAACATTGTCAAACAAGTATTTTTTTTTTAAATGTTGAGTGAGTCAAAATATCTCAATGATTTATGAAGTCTATATGAAGGCACTCTAAAAGCAAAATCTCAACCACCAGCTGGGATTTTCTTAATTCTTGGAAAAGAAAGCAAGCCAGAGCTATGAGAGTCTAAACAGCATGGGAGGCAGTACTCAAGTAAGTCATATTTTTAATCAAGACAATGTATTATAGGAATTTTTATAGGAATCACACCCAATCAGTCGTGCAGTAGTCAAGTTTTATAGTTGCAAATTTGTAGAAGTTGAAAGTTTCTCATCATCTAAGAATCTGATGCATCTGAGCACATTGCCAAGTTATATGTTTTTAAAAATCTGATTTTTTAGAAAAAATGGGATATTAGATAGGTTGCATAGACTAGTGTACTTGTTGACTAATACATTAACTAGTTGCTACTGTAGGGAACTGTTGACTAGTTGGGTGGTGGGAAAAACAGTGAGTTGTTTACTTTGTACTTTGTTGGTCTGAAAATATTTCAGACAAGATGAAGCCAGTTCTACTGTCAACTGTACAAGACTACACAGGGAAAAGTCATTTCCATTACCACAGTCACCACAGTTCCACTATGGCATGTTGTTGCCATATGGCAACAATTATATTTTATCATTTAACAAAATACTCAAAATATATATACAGTGCCCTCCACTAATATTGGTACCATTGGTAAATGTGAGCAAAGAAGGCTGTGAAAAATTGTCTTTATTGTTTAACCTTTTGATCTTTGGTTTAAAAAAAATCACAAAAATTCTCTGCTGTCATGGATATCAAACAATTGCAAACACAACACAGGTTTCTAAAAAATATATCTTTGTGAAATATAGGTGTAGAACAATTATTGGCACCCTTTTAGTCAATACTTTGTGCTACCCCCCTTTACCAAGATAATAGCTCTGAGTCTTCTCCTATAACACCTGATGAGGTTGGAGAATACATGGCAAGGGATCTGAGACCATTCCTCCATACAGAATC
>JANDJT010000199.1:21324833-21345044 GCA_024331685.1 Stegophilus panzeri | reverse complement strand
CAAAAAATGGAGATAAATTAATTGTTGCCATATGGCAACACCATACAGTAATGAGTTAAATAGTGTAATATCATGCACAGATTTATTATTTTGCACATTTATTGCACAGATTTATTCCTTTTCACTGTTAATACTGTATACAAAAAAATGGTAATAAAATTTTTAGCCTCTGTATAGCTGTTAATTGAAGTGCGGTTTAATGCGTTCTTTGCTGCACAAATAAAACAGCATAAAAATAGTGATGCCATGAAAGAGCTTTTGTCTTAACTATGGGAAAAACAACTACTCGACTACTTTTTTTTAATTACTGGTCAACTAGAAAAAATTAGTAGTCATGAAACAATCCCTAATATTAGAAATATATGTGGTAAGATAGTTGGCTAGCTAATTGGTGCCTAAATAACGCTTCTTAATTAGTTGCTTTATTATTGCTACTTATGAACTGTTTGGAACATGATCTGTTTAATTAAAGAGTTAATTATGTTGAGCGCTTATTGGCAAACAGATATTTGAGTAACAGACAGATGAGTTCTCCTATACTGAGTGGGTTAAAGAAGGCTGACAGCTCTGTACATTTTCTTTGTCAACCATTGTCTAATTAAGGCCAAACTTTATATTTTATAATAGCATCAACAATATATTAAGTATAAAAGAAAAGAAAAAAACAAGTCCACTAGAACTTTTCTTGTATTTTCTCATTTGTAAGTCGCTGTGGATAAAAGCGTCTGCTAAATGAATGAATGTAACTGTAAATGTAAACTTGTCCATAAATTTAGCTGTTGTATATTGAGTAACATCAATAGCAGATTTCTCACAAATTTACACAAATGTGAAGTTCCTGTTGTTTAGCATGAGGGGGAAAAGCTGTTTACTTGTTTTTTGGAGCATGAAATAGCTCATTAGTCATACTGATGTATGGGTTTGGTAGAAAACACAGATCCTGAGCTTTTATCTTGTGATAAAACAGCCGGGGGGGGGGAAGGATGCATCACATAGACCCAGTTGATCCTGTATCAGAAGCAGATTATTTCCAGCTCTGAGCTAGACACCCCTGGAGCTGATTCACGATGTGAGCGACACGTGTCCACTGAACTGTAGGAGCAGTATGTGATAATTCGCTGGGAGAAACTCATTTGGGCCATTTTGGAGGTTACAACTGTATTCCATTAAAAGTAATATTAAGGTTAATAATCTCATTGTCTCCTGATGAAATTGATAAACAGGGGCTGTCAGTGGGTAAGAAGCATCATTCAGAGCACTAAAAGTATGTGTGTGTCATCCGTGATAACTAAATATCACAGCCCATCATGACGCTCAATATTTCCTGTAACATTAACCTGTAACGTAACATTAATTCAATATAACAAGAAAGTAAGAAGTTGTTCCTTACAATGAGACATTCATGGGCCACTATTAAACTTTCATGGACTGCTACTAGAATGGAAAACAAGTTGTATATCAATAAATAATAACTTTGCATTATTTGAGTATCTGTACCCTATATGAATAATGTGAGGACTGAATATACAAAATGAAAATGATATAAATTATATGCCCTGTTTCTTAGACCTACAAGGCAATAGCACCATTGGGTTAATGTTTTAATTTCTGGCAGACTGGCAACAATTCTAATTAACAGGCCTTATATTTTATTATTGTAGGTATTTCATGTCGCATCCAAGAGTTTTCATCAGCTCTACTGCCTGGTGGGAAATTGCCCCCAGCATTTAAACACTGTGTAATTCACACTTGTAATGTCATGTAACTAATGTGTCATCAGGGTCCAGAGGTGTGAAATGGCAAGAAACTGCTGAGGTAAACATGCTATTATACTGCTGAGACATTCACCATGACCTTGATGACAACTTCTACTGAAAAAACATTGAATATATCGACTATGTATTAGAATTTGTACTGTTAAAACATGCTAAGTTGAAAAAGCAATAATATTTTATCTGAATTGCCAATTATCAAAGACTTTTAGGTCATAAAATGACTGTCAATGAATGTCATTATAAAGTCAAATTTTAACAACAAGGTGAAACTTGCCGGTGGATGAAAAGAAATCTATACAAAACAATGTGTGAGCATTACACCAGGGTTCAGGACAAACCAGGACTTTTCCAAGCAGCCAGTGGTCATATTCACAAGCTAGGCTTGCTAGTTAGTCCAATATCTCTACATTTATGAAGGAAATACCTACATGTCTCTCAGTGAACTGATAAAATGGTGGCGCAGGCAGATTTGAACTGTTAACTAGATGTTTTGCCTTGGGTTAGGGTTCGGGTTAGCTTGTTAAGATCCTGTTGTTAATTTGCTTAGCTTGTTAAGATCCTGTTGTTGAATATTATTAGCTTGGTAATGTTAGCTAATCCCATTTATACTTATCTGTAGATAGCTAACATTCATTGAAAAAAAAAATCATATGTATATGGCTCTGTTTCTCACAGAAGGTACTGTGGGTTTCCTCTAGGTTCTCCGGTTTCCTCCCAACTCCCAAAAGCATGCCAGTTGATGTATAGGCTATACTAAATTGCCTTGAGCTATGAAAAGTGTGTGAATGTGAGTACAGGTGCCCTGGTATGGACTGGTGTCCAGTTCAGCATGTGTCCACCATGACCTTGACCGGGATGGAGCGTTTACTGAAGATGAATAAATGGATATCACTGTTCCTTAAAAAAACCCAAAGATACTGATACTTAAAATGATCTACAGTCATAGAACTTTTATATTATGGAGCTGTCTGTTGCTTTGAGTAATTACCATTCCCGTAGTTAATGGCAATGATAATTAAATGGCATGTACCAAGTATAAGGTCCTAAAATCTTGCCTAGATGCATAGTGGGCAGCAAGGTCACACACTGAGTATTAGGATATTGCTCAAGTGTTCACACTTACCCAAAATGACAAGCGACTCCAAGCGAAGCACCAAGGATAAAGAAATGCTCAGTCAGAGTGGAAGAATTCAGCTGGTCTAAACTCAAAAAAACATAGACTTTCTTCCAAAGGCCACATTTATATGACATTTCTGGGTCACCACATTAAAGAAAAACACCCAAAGCCTTAAGCCCTCGGAATGAGTCGTCCATGTATGATGTGTCGTAGACAGATTACCACAGTCGCTGCACAAAATATAAGCATCTCACATTTTTCATTTTATGTAGTCTAAGTTTATCTTTATTTTTGGAGTTAATTGCTTTCTACATAATCAACTAATCAAATGTAGATAGAAGCAAATAAAAACATCCTGATGATGACGCTGAATACCTCTTTTTGTCCACAGTGAAAGACAGTACGTAAACATGATGTAGAACGTAAACATGATGGCTAACAATCCAAAGGACAAAACACTGCAGAAAGACAACACACAGAGATTAGATCATTTATTTACAGCTCATTTAAACAAAAGCACTTGTAGTGCACAGATCTTTACTGTTGTACACAGATGTACATTCATTCATTCAATCAGGATCGTGGCGGATTTGGAGCCTATCCTGGAAACTCTACTTCTACATCTATTCATTGAGCAGATGCCTTTATCCAAAGCAACTTACAAATGAGGAAATATAAGCAAAGGGATACATCAAGCAGAGAACAATGCAGGTAGTACAGATAGTAAAATTGAGTGCTAGAGGAGCAAAGTGCACAGAGTAGAGGTGTAAGAGCAGGTGTAAGTGCAGATATATGTTTATTTTTTGAGTGGGGAGTTAGGGGTTAATTAAGTGACAGCACTGGGGATGAAGTGGGAATACACCCTAGATGGGATACCAGTTCATGCAGACAGACAGATCTAGTTGGAAAATTCTGACAACAATGCAATTAGTAAATGTACTTTATATTAGTTTGATACAGTTACATAGAACTTTTCTAGACACTCCAAGCACTTTACATAGTATGGGGGGTGGAATCTCCTCAACCACCACTAGTGTGTAGCATCCATTTGGATGATGCGACTGCAGCCATATTGCGCCAGAACGCCCACACCAGCTATTAGTGGAGAGGAGAGAGTGATGTAGCCATTTCAGAGATGGGGATTATTAGGGGGCCATGATAGAGAAGGGGACCAATGGGGGAATTTCACCAGGAGTTATACCCCACTCTTTTACGAGAAGTGTCCTGGGACAGTCAGGAACTCAGTTTAATATCTCATCCAAAAGACTGTACTGTTTTTACAGTATAGTATCAGTATACTGGGGCATTAGGCCCCACAAAGACCACAGGGTGAACATCCCCTGCTGGCATCCCTAATACCAGTTCCAGCAGCAACTTTAGTTTTCCCCAGGACCCTGCTTAACTTCAGTAGGAGACCAGGCAAGAACTGCAGAGAGACATGGCTCTGGCAGAATTAGTATGGAACATACTAACTGTCAAGATAGTTGTGTTCTCATTATAACTAAAATGTTTTCATTTCTTTTTTTCTTTCTTTTCAAAAAAAAAAAAAAAAAAAAAAAAAAAATGAAAAAACCAAAAAAAAAAAAAAAGCCTTTTGTATCAGGGAGAAGAAATCTACTGCATCTGCATTATGACGGTTAAGTTTCAAGGCTAAATACTGGAGGGATATTCAAATGTCTCATTTTATCTCATAAACCCAAAGCATACCTATTATTTATTATGCTCCTTGCAAACTGCTAAGGGATTTGGGCAATACAGCATTCTGCTTTGCATGCAAAATACTCTTCACAAAATATGACATTCTGTCTTGTATATATAAAACGTGTATAAAAGTGTATGTAGTCTTTTTCAGGATGACTCTGCCCCCCATCCACAGGGTACACTCAATGTTTTGATGAGGATCAAAATGAAGCTATGGCCTTCAGTAACCAAATCTCAACCTAATTGAACACTTATGTGAGATTTCATTATTTTAACAGTTTATTTTGAGTTTTCCTTTAATTTGTCAACTGCCTCAGTATATACATCTAATGAGGAATTTGCAGAGTAACTGCAGTGTACTTCAATAATGACTGCAGATGTTTTCACATCCTACAGATTTAGAAGCATTTTGCTTACACAGCTGATGGCTGTATTAATGACATTACTATAATAACATTTGTGAGCCTTTCACATAAGACAGCTTCAAAACAGTAGACTGTATTTCACAGTGATTTGGTAGAAAATGGGGACTCACTTAAACTGGACAATTCATGATTGCAAGCAAACCATATGGCTTCAATACATTCAAGGCCATGTTGTTCTCATCAAGATTCTCTTCAGATGGACTTTTTGATTGACTGAATTTTGATTGACTGAATTCAGACTAACTGTTCCTCAGTGGTGGAATGAACTTCCAACCTCAATCCGGTCCGCAGAATCTGTCACCATCTTCAAGAAACAGCTAAAGACCCACCTCTTCCGTGAACACCTAACCAACCCATAAAATAAATAAATAAATAAACAAACAAACAAATAAATAAATAAAATAAAAAAACTTACTCTGGCTCTTAAACCTCGACTCTGCGTACGTTGCTTCTTCTGGAACTCAGTTAATGGATCTTGTATTGTAGCACTACTTGTATTGTTCTCTGCTTGATATATCGCTTTGCTTGTATTTTCTCATTTGTAAGTCGCTTTGGATAAAAGTGTCTGCTAAATGAATAAATGTAAATGTAAATGTAATATATTTTCCCCTTTATTTTTCTCCCTAATTTGCCCACCTGCCAATACACTCCCACCAGCTAGCTCCCCCACATCATACAATGGCTAGGGTGAAGGCTAATATGTGCTTCCTCCAATACACGTGAAGCCAGCCAACTGTATATTTTCGAACTGCTGCTCATGCTGCATCACAAGGCAGTGTAACACACACGGAGGAAAGCGCTATCTACCCTCTTCCACATACATGAAGTTGCAGACGCCAATGGTTGGCTAGTGTTTCGCTGTTTTTGATGGGGGGGAGAGAGTATAAGATATCTCCCATTCAGAAAGCATAGCCAATTTTTGCTCCCTTGGCTCCATGGCATTGTTGGGGCTCGAGCTCCTGAAGATAGTCTGAGCACTTTTCAGTTGCGGACCATTGGAAGCCAAATGAATGTGATATTTTTATACTGCCAGTCTAGTCTTAAAGGTAGTCTAGAATGATTAATTAGAATTAAGAGAATACATTAATGACTAACTAGCTTTTAAACTAGCAGCCATCAGTCTGAGCTGTGGTTAAGGTGGTGGAGTTCATATCCAACAACCACCAAACTGCCTTTGTTGGGTCCTTGAGAAAGACTAAATTCTGTCTGAAGGTGCTTTGGAAAAAAATCATCAGCCAAAAGTGGTAAATGTAAAGATCTTCACACATGTACAGCTTCTGGTTTAATTAAGAGGCTTACCCCATGTGTTGTGACTGATGTTTTAGTTTTCTTTTTATTCAAAGTGGTTAGGATCGTTTTCCATCTTACGCATGTAGTTAGCCAAAAGAAAGTGGTGAAAATGGTGGCAGCTGACACAGAAACAAAAAACACTTCTTAAACAGCTTTTGCAAACTATTTGCAAATTGAGCTATTTTCAGTAGGCACTTTGGACGAGATGTTGGCCCACCACTGTGCTGCAATGTGTTTGAAATACTGAATGCAAGTGTTCTAATCTCATGGATAGTTTGTAATTTGGTTAGTGAGATCTTGGAGATCCTAGATTAGCATGTTCGTTAAGTCTTTTACCAACTCAGCTGTTGAGTAATGTTATATCTTACCAGAACAATCAAGTAAGAGTCTCATCTAATTAGAGACAAATCTGCACAACCATTATGATGCATCACTAAAAAGTTATTCAGATATTCAGTGGCAAAAGTCACCATTTTAGGACATCTCATTGTCACCAGTTTGTCACATTTAGTCTGAAGTGATCGCATATTACAAAAGCGAATAAAGCTGCAAGGCTTCTCAGAGCCTGGAGTTTGTTTTTTGTGCATGTGACCTCAAGTCAGTCTTGTTGACAGTGAGGTAAATCTCCCATGACAGTCAGGACTGAATTTGACACTGTGAACATGTTGTTTTTGCCATTTCATCTCCCTGTGGCTATTATCTCACGTCCTTGGTGTAACTTCCACCAAAGACACTGAAGTAGTAATGATATAATGATACTGATATAATGAACTTCATATGACAGGAGCCTGGATTCAGATAATAGAGAGCATACTAACATAGAAAAAAAAGCATTTTATCCTACAAGACAAATTTAGAGAACAGGATATCACAAATAATCTGAAAAATGTGTTTTTCTGGTGCTCCAGATTTGCACATAAAGTCAAATTAACCGTTTCATGGCTTTAACATTCACCTATCATAAATTGTCGCCAATCCAGTCACATGCAAAAGTCTTTAATAATTATACCACTTCATAACACAACATCTAAAGATTTGCCTGAAGTCTTCAGAATTCAGATTTAACCAAAACCTTACACACTTACACCAAACTAAAACCTATAGGAAGGTGAATCTCCACCAGTTTCTGCTTTCAAGATGGAAAGATGAAAATCATCTGAACTGCAAATCCATCATTGCTGAAGCAAGGTGCATGGCCATTGGCCTGGCTGGAACAAGGTCAGGACTGACCTGTTGACTTGCATGAAGGTGGCTGTCTCTGAAGAGGGTTGGTGACCGTTGACCTCTACCAGCAGTATCAGAGGGCAGAAGTCAACATAGGGACCCGGTTATTTTTGGTATAATTTCTGATGCTTTTTGCAGTTAAGATTTTGTATGATAACAATAAAGTGATAAAGACAGAACAAATGCTAGAGTAAAATCATTGTAAGGGCAACATAAACACATAGAAACGCAAACTTGGTTTTATTTGTACTTTTTATAGAACTTTATGCAACATTATGAAAAATTCCAATTGTTTTCTCTTTCTCTTAGGCAAACCAAGTTGAACTTGGAAACATACAGTATGCCGCCACTTAATGCTTCAAATGGGGCATACATTTTCTCTTTTTTTGGGATTGTGAGTAAAAGCATTTATGCAAATGTAACCACCAAGCTTCAGCTTTTAATGCACAGCCCAAACCAAGTCAAATGAAAATGGAATGGTGTGTAAGCTTGATGCATGTATTTGATTACAGCATTGTTTAGGTGGGCAAGAAGGCATAAGTGCTGAGATCAAGGCCAGACCAAAGCCAGTGGTGTTTTAGGCCATGTGTAAATACACCATAACTCTTTTTTGCACTGTATGTGTTGGGCAGAACACAGTTAAATTTTCTAATTTTTGAATGTTACCATAAAATGAAGTTCCAGGAGCTGTGTACAGCTGTGTAGAAAATATGTAACCTTCCTCACCACACCTTTCCACTTGGCAAAAGTAAGTCATAAGTTGCCCTGGAAGGAAACAAATATTCTGTCATGTCAAGCGTTTTATTTTTTATTTTTTCAAAACCTCAGCAGACAGCTGTACTAAAGAAACTGACACAAGGTTGTTTTTTTTTCCTTGCCACTGTCGCTTCCAGCTGGCTCTTTAGTGAACTAAATCTACATCCGGACTTCTGTAAAGCTGCTTTGTGACAACATCCATTGTTAAAAGTATATATAAATAAAGTTGAATCAAAGTAAAAAGCACAGGTGGCTTTAGGGCTTAAGGGATTATTTTTTAACACTGCGCCTTGTTGTATCTACATAATGCTACTTGTCGGAATACACTTTCAAGAGGTATGCAAACATCCTCTTTATGTGTGAGTTTGGGTTATTCATAAGCCACTAAGATTCCATCAGAGTTTCACGCTGTTGATGGCGGGGCAAGATACGGCTCTCTGGTTCTGCTTTGTGTACACACACTATACTTCATTACAGTGCCTTATGAATGAATGAATACTCTGTCTTCAATAACTGCTTTATCCTGGTCAAGGTCACAGTGGATCTGGAGCCTGTTCCAGGAACACTGGGAGTGAGGCAGGCATGCATTGTGGATGGGAAGCCAATCAATCATAGGACACCATGCACCCACATTCACACATTCATTCTAAGGCAGTTGAGCTCACCTAGGGCAATTGAGCTCCAGCAATCCACCTACTGACATGTTTTTGGGAGGCGGGAGGAAACCGAAGAACTCGGAGGAAACCCACATGGCACATTAACCCAAACTCAGGTTCAAACTGGGAACCCTGGAGCTGTGAAGTGACACATTCATTCGCCTATCACATGCATGTCTTCTAGCAATCTTACTCACCATACACCAGAAGTGTGCTAGTTCATAATTTAGATGTTATAGCTGGTGTATAAATTAATGTCCAAAAAAACCCACCATGAAACCTTAGCAATACAGTAGAGAGGCCATTAATAAGCATGTTTAAAAGTGATCACTTTGACTGAGGTTGATACTTTAATACTTTACAAATATGTCCTTTTTATTAGAAGCAGGAACGCAGGGCAATGTAGATGCACCAATCCACCTACCTGCATGTTTTTGGGAGGTGAGAGGAAACCAATGAACCCAAATGAAACACTCACCACAACAGCTAACATTAAATGGATATCAGAAAATTACTGAAGCATATATAACTTGTGAGCTACTACTGGGTTTAGCTGATGACTAAGAGGTTTCTGACAAATACAAAATAAGAAAAAGAACATAAAGAGAAGCAAGTCTAGCTATTAAGCAAGACTGATAGTTAATTGCTAATGCATGCTCCTTTGAACCAGTCATACTATTGTTACACTAAAATGACATAAAATTACCAGTAATTATGTGATCATTTTGTTATAAATGAATCACCTGCTGGAATAGTGGCATCTGCTTGTTGAGCAAGACTCTTCTCTTTAATACGGCTGTAAAAAAAACAACCTCTTGAAAATTTACAGAATTTACTTCGCGATTTTAATCCTGTCCAAATCTGCGAAATCTGTGTTTTTCTCACACAACCTCTGTAAAAAATAATTCCAGAGCAAATTACCTACTGTTTTTCAGCTAACTCGGTGATCCTCTGAGAAATCTCATCCTGTCAGAATGCGAATGTTTGTGATTGCCAATTATATTTTTTCACAACGCTTTTCCTTGTGTTGTGGCTAACATTAACTACCGTAGAAGTTCTTACTAACACGCACATTTTCTGCTTGCTGTGTGCAATTCAGTATGGATGCACATGTTTTTGCTACCTGGTGAAGAAATCCATCCATCCATCCACCCATCCATCCATTTTCTATATCACTTATCCTTCAGGATCGCGGGAAACCTGGAGCCTATCCCAGGGAGAATCGGGCACAAGGTGGGGTACACCCTGGACGGGGTGCCACCCGGCGAAGAAATAAAAAATAAAATCTACAAGGACAGCCAAATCACGTAAATTGTTAAGACTAGCCACTGTAATATCAGAGTCAGGTGATTACACACCTTCATTTCTGCACTCAATTATATAATGTTTTAATTATACAATTAATCACATCTTTATTTCAGTGGTTTTGTTATAAGCAGCCAGTTCTACAAAATCATGTGATGTTTATTTTAGTAAGTTTTTTTAAACAAATCATTTTAATAAATTAAAACTAAATCAATAAATTAAGAAATTTTACTTTTTAAATTTAATATACTTTGCACGCAATGCACACATGCAGAGCATGTGATCTTCTGCAACGCCCAGATGTACTCAACTCTGTAATAAACACAAAGATGTTCGTCCTGTCCAAATCGGTACATGGAATCACAGACGTCGGGTGATAAGGATTGTAACTCAAACTACGTTTAGAAAACTATAGTCAAGTCTGAATAGTGCTATTGTTTGTGACCTTTTTCCCCTAGTAATGGCTTCCACCTTGCAACTTTTCTACATAGGCCCAGCCCTTGTACATGGTTGACACATGGTTGATGAACATCTCCTTTAGAAACAGCCACTTATTTCTGCAACAGTAGCCAGTCTAAGTCTCCCAGACTTGGGCAGTGTGGCTGTAGTTTTCTCCACGTCTTTATGTTCACTGGCTTTGAGATGGTCCTGTAATCTTCTTCAGATCGGTGCTTCTTTATGATTAGAATTTTAAATGCTCCTTTGTCTTAATTTTTATTTGTTTTCTGGTTTCTACCATACCGATAGGCCTCACAAAGAGAACGTCTTTCATATTAATTCCTTGTGAAAAATTCGAATCAGCTGATCTCCAAAGTTTTTGGCAAACATGTTGACGTTCAACAAATTGAGTAAGCTGGCAAGTCAATGTGTTACATGAGATCAAAGCCAGTCTTCCAATTACAATGGGTATGACAAACACTTCTCTGAAAAGAAATCTCACCATTTTCTTTTTTGAGTTTTAGTAAATATTTTGAAAGTTTTTGGCCTTTTTCTTTTGATTTGTGTTTTTAACGAATCTGAAGTAGCTGGATCATTTTTTCAACTCATAGCAGGATGGCACGGGATCATTATCTGAAATGATCGCAATGCCATGTCTAAAAAAAGAAAAGAAAGACTTGTGCAGCGGTATACTGTAACATTTGGGGTTGTTCTGGACAGCATTGCGTTTCTGAATAATTAGACAGGTAGTCAATTGAGAACGGATAGTCTTTCCTTTACAAGGGTAAAAGTCAGTACCTATTTTCTCAGATAGCTGTGGGAGATCTCAAACAGAGTGTCTTTGTACCATAACTGAGTCAGGTGGCACAATTACCAACCATCTGATCGATATCCTTATTCCTATGTGACCAATCAATAACACTTTGCTTGCACTTTTATGACCCCATGCATCTTTTGTATCATTTTTTGAGCTTTGTGGTAGGTATAATGATCTTGTTGACATTGAGCAACATATTGATCACTACTGATATGTTTGACCTCTGTGAATGTTATTGCATAGTACTAAGAGATTTTGTTTTTCTTCAGATATTCTCCAACTTTTTTTTGGCCTGCCGATTTTAACCAAGCACATTATGATCACATGCACATACAGAGCAACATCGTATTTTGTGCTGACTGCTTTTGAGAGTGCAGCAGTGGTCTATATCAGGGGCGTAACCTGGCCTGGGCATTCGGGGCTGTAGCCCCGAAGATTATTTCTTTAGCCCAGAATAATTATCCACTTGGAGCGGTTTGTCACTATGTAACTGAACGTCAGTAAAAGAAGACAGCGGTGTTGTAGCAGTGTAGCTTAGTTGTGCCTCCAATTGGCTAGCGACACCAAACTAGCCTAGTTAGAAAAGTTTTATCATTCTGGTAGTCCTACAAACAGTGATAACATCCGAAGCAGGTCTTATGATAAATCCAACTTTTTCTGATCATGTCATACATTGACAGCTAAGTTACCTCAGCGTTCATAAAACAAAACTTAGGATACTAGCTGAGCTGGGGAAAAAAATGCATGGAGAAGAATCTGGGCTCAGCCCTTAATGATGAACAGTCCAGCTACCGGTCTGTATGCCTGACTGTTAATCATATTGCTGCAGCTTCATCATCATTTACTGAGTGCAAGAGATCATCTCATTAGGCCTTTGCAGGAAATCAAAGTCAGTGACCTGGAATCTGTCTTTATCAGTACTCTTGGCAAGTGATATATGTAAAAAAAACATGGGTTTGAGCATAACACTCACCATCTGGCATGTTACATGATGGATATGCAACTAGATCCCAGGAAGCATTGTGTAACTGCTCATTCCCTGTGCATGCCTAAAGGTTTTAACAGGAGTACATTTAGCCATGTCTTTTATAACCTGGACATTTACATTAACATCTGTCTGTATCTGAACTTGGCTTGAGTCTGTTGCTTTTCATTTTATGTTGCGTTATACTCTTTTCTCAGGTGCTAGATTTGCATTCCTGCTAAATGAGTTCAATACATTTCAACTTTATAGTAACTATACTAGTCCAGTGTAGTATAATGAAAAGCTTTCTCACTGTTCTTTCCTGTGCAACAAACATTAAAAACACAACAGTACAATGTAAGAGACAGTACAGTGGAGATGTTACTAAAGGTAATGCAAAGCAATTACAAACAGTGCAGGAGAATATTAGGCCACATAACAGTTTAATCATGTACTGTTACTGTAGGTTTGTTAGTGCACATACTGCAGAATCACATAAAAATCCACCATCCAGCTGAGTGCCACTGCCAGCCAGCAGTTCCTGACTGCACAGCTAGTAATATTATTATGCCCTTTGGTCCTTAAACCTCAAATAATAGAAATTCTCTTTTCCTTTTTTTAGGCATCAGATGTGGATGATTAAATAATTTTTTGGTGAAAGTGGAAAATCGTAAGCAGCACAAAATCAATATCACACAGGCCTAGACAGTGCTGCGATCGTTTGCCATTGAAGCTAAGCCGTGTTGAGTCTGGCCAGTATGTGGATGGGAGTCGTCCTGGGGAAATCTAAGGTTGCTGCTGGAAGTGGTATTAATGAGGCCAGCAGGGGGCGCTCACCTTGTGGTCTGTGTGGGGCCTAATCCCCCACTATAGTGACGGGATGCTATACTGTTAAAACAGCACTGTCTTTTGGATGAGATGTTAAACTGACTCTCTGTGGTCATTAAAAATCCCAGGACACTTATCGGAAAAAGAGTAGGGGTATAGCCTCGGTGTCGTGGTGAAATTCCCCCGTTGGCCCTTCTCTATCATGGCCCACTAATAATCCCCATCTCTGAATTGGCTACATCACTCTCTCCTCTCCACTAATAGCTGGTGTGTGGTGGGCGTTCTGGCGCACTATGGCTGCCATCGCATCATCATACTAGTGGTGGTTGAGGAGACCTCCCATACTATGTAAAGCGCTATATAAACGTAACTGTAACTAACTAGCTAAGCAATACTAGAAGTAACACAGTACACCGTGCAAAAAAAAAAAAAATACATAACAAAGTAGAGCAAAAGGAGGTAGATTTAGTAGTTTTATAGCTTACAGTCAGAATGATGGATATATTGCACAATTCTGATTGAGTAGGTGGCAATATTACAGTACTACAGCAGGATAATGAGTAAGTGGGAATCAGCAGACAGACAGTTTTAATGACCAGTGTATGTGAGGGGGAACCAGCAGCTTGACAGCTCTGGTGTAGAACTGTCCTTCAGTCTGGTTGTGTGTGAATGAATAGTGTGGTACCTCCTACGAGAGAGTAGCAGAGTAAACAGGCGGTGGTTGGGGTGCGTCGATTTGCTGGGGATGCCGATATCACCAAATTAATGGCATGACCTACAAGCTCTCCATGGTCTTGTAAAACAGCTCTGGGAGGAAACTAGTCCCAAAAGGGAGTAAACAGACAGAATGTCTCCCCAAATCTGTCACTTACTGTGTCCATTGTCCTGTTTTAGTAGTTACTAAATGTGTTTAATTATGTCTAAACAGTTACTACTGTGTAGGTCTTTTTAGTTCTGTGTCATCACATGTGGTTAGTGTGTTGTTTTATGTAGCACCATGGACCTGGATGAACGTTGTTTTATCGTTTCACTGTGTACTGTACCAGCTGTAAATGGTTTAAATGACAATAAACAGCCACTTGAATTGAAATTATTATTGTACAAAGTATTGAACATGATCACTTTAGTGAACACATTAGGTTCTCACTGCTGCCATTCCTCTGGATAATTTCTCTCTATTTGGATATTTCCTCTCTAGTCACTTGAGACACTTTCTTACTTGTTTCTCACAGTTTAATACAGTTCCCTATCCTCTTTGAAATCTATCTACAATAATTCTGCTTCGGTTTGTTTTACTGTCACTTTTTCCACTGTAACAAATGGGTCATTTAAGGTTATATCATCTTCCCTGAGCAGATGGGCTCCAAGTTTACTGTCTTGAATTCTAAACACAATTTAATCTCTGATAGTGTAAGCTGACTGTCTGTGAGGAGGTTCGCATGTTTCCTTTAAGGGTTTCCTCATAGTTCTCAAAAACATTTCAGTAGGTGGATTGCCAACTCTATATTGCTCCTAGATATGAGTGAGCGTGGTTGAACGTGTGTTTGCATGGTGTACTCTGAGACCAAAATCAAACTATTTGGTCATGCACACCATCAGCAGGTTTGGCGACGCAACAGAACTGCATACAAGTATTAATGGCATCATGGTTTTTTATAAATACCAGAATATTGAAGCTTATTTTTGCTTAGATGTCTTTTTTTTTTTTTTTTTCAGTGTATTTTTTTTCCTGTAATTTTTTTCATGCTTGCTGATTACAGAGAACATATCTGGTAATGAGAGGAAGGCATCTCTGGGATGTCAGCCTATCATTTATAGTACAGATAAGATACCCAGCCATATCAAAGATTCATGAGCAAATGAGGAAGAAACAAGCTATGAATAGAAAACGCAACTGTGTAAACACTGTGTTGAAAACTGAGAAGAAGGAAGACACGTTACATTCGAGTTTGATGTATGATGAAAAGAAAGTGAAGCCCTTCTGAAATGGACTCTTCTCTCGTTCTCTTTTTTGGTGTATTTATTTGCTTAATTGGATTGTATTGAACTGATAAGAAATAGTTCTCCAGAAATGGTTCTCTAAAATGAAAGGAATTTGAAATCTGTATAGCAGTAATACATTTGTTAGGTTCTCTTAAAGGACATTTTATACTAAACCGTACAGTATAATCTGCTTGTTTATGGCCCTATAGAAAAGCAGTTAAAGTATTGAATGCACAGCTCCATAGAATAAAGGTGTACAAGAAGAATTACAGCTCTCCATTGTGTATAGATAGTTAAACTTGCCAATTTGTCCCTGCAGAATCTCCAGGTGTTGTCAATGTTTTGCTCCAGTGTTGATAATTGTAGTTTATACTTGGCACAACACCTTCAGGAGAAAAATGAATGCATCTGCAAACTGTCATGGTGCTGAATGTTGGTAATTATGGGCTGTAACACAATCTCCAGAGGTATTGCCTGCAATCTACATGCAATCACATAAAAACACACAGGCGCTGTTGTGATACAACTGCGGTCGACTCGCTACCGAGAAGCTGTCTTGGCACAGGGTGTTGGACTCGCCTTTGTTCAACCACAGTTCTCATTCTTTGACCTCAGCATGAAGCTCGGCTAAGGTGGGCCCCTGTTGAGAAATCTCAGCAGGCGAGGCTCTGCATAAAACTGTGAGAACAAAGTAAAAGAAACAAACTCTTGCACATATCAAGCAAAGGCTGGTGGGAAATCTAGAGTAAAACCCAATAACCAGTATCCACTCAGTGCAGTCTTTTTTCAGGTGAAGCTCTGGTTTGTAATGAAAAAAAATATATATCCCAAGCCTCTATTTAGTTTGAAATTCCTCAGTCTTCAAGGTTAGTTATTGTATATTCTGGTGGCATGGTGGAGGATCGGAATGGCATTTTTGTTGTTTGAATAAATGTCGGTGCCAGTGCTTATGCGTATGTGTTATTAAACCCATATGTTTCCACATGGGATGAATGACCTTCCTCATTCCTCTCTCTCTCTCTCTCTCTCTCTCTCTCTCTTTCTGATTTGTCAGCACAAACCTAGACCAGCATGTGAACCATCATTTCTACAGACACCTCAAAAACCACATAAATACACAGGCAATCCACAAACACAAATTGGTTATAATATTACAGGAGTGAACAGAAACAGTTTTTCTGCTTCAAAACCAAATCAAATTGTTTGGTTCTCTTTTTGATGATGGTGAACTGCCTTGCAGCTTGCAGATGAAGAACTACACTATCAATTTCCCTTTCTGACAGATTCCCTGTACAACATGGTCTGCTAGTAAATTCAAAGAAATGTTCATGGGCCACCTCGTGTATAAAAATGTTTCACATGGTTGAGGTTAGGATGAGCGGCGGGGTTACGGGTTTCTATACAACTTGCTCATTTGAATTTCTACACATTTTCTTGTGCTCGGGTTGCTGCAGTTGTGGATCTTTGTAAACAATTTAGCAGGGAGCTGGTTCTCATTTGGTTGAATGTGTGCATGTGGGATAAAGTGGCGGAGCATGAACAAAGAGAGGCCGCCATCTCTGGCAGCTGTCCAGCCTCCTAGCATTCCTGCTCTGGGCCGTGCCTTCAGACTGCTGCTGACTGAGACAAACACGGGGGGTGTTGAGGCACTCTAGGTCTAAAATAAACATTAAACTTGAAATATGTGGAATACATCTTCATGAGGTTTTGAGTTTGACTAGCTTGCAAAGTGAAAGCAGACCGAGGTTGAGGTTTAACAATATACTTAAAGGAGTGGAGTTTATTTGAGGGTCAGCATTAATGTGAATTACTATCTCAAGATATAATGCACAGAGTTTTCTGCTGTTTAGCCAGCTAAAAGCCACATACTTTTCACTGCATATAGAGCCAATCCTTTATCCTTTTATGAGTTCAGTGTACAGGAACCCCACATTTCATCTAGGCTCACTTCTAGCATTCACTAGAGAGTCTGGTACATCTTGTCAATAAATATGGTCAAGACCCAGGTCATTTCACAAACAGTTACGCCGTTTGACTGACAACCATTTTGGTCACCTGACAATTCCCATCCCCCAGCCAGCTCTCTCCTATAATATGACAGCTACCAAAATGGGAGGTTCCTCTGAGACACGTGAAGTCAGCCAACTGCATCTTGGCTTTTCAGGGGAGAGAGTAATGCCATCCCTCTCACCCAGAAAGCACATCCAATTTTGCTCTTTGGCTCCTGGCCATGGATAGCTGTGGCATCCTAACTCATGATCTCTGGAATACCTTTTATATAGACTATATATCTTGTCCTGAACAGCTCACTGTGTCACAATATTCAAAAGTTTTCCCACTGAAGGCCAATGCAGAGAAATGTGTGTATATATAGCACCTCATCTTCAACACATGCTATACACACCTACTTTAAAGTGAAAACCCTTTAGGAGAGAATTGGCTTTGTGGAAAACCAGGTTTCTGGTAAATCCTTCAATAGAAAAGCTAAACAGCATAAAATAGGTCCTGAGTCATGGAGTTGATAATGATCTCCAACTAGGTTTTGGATATGGTACAGCATAGGCTTTTTTCCTCTCCTGTGTTCTCCCTGATACTTTTCCCAGGTGATCATATTTTAGTGTCAGTATTTAATTAATACACTATGGAATACTTTTTTAAAAGAATATATTCTGTTGTATTTTATGACTCTTAAATGGTCAATTTCTTTCAGCCTTGAAATTTAGTTTCCTTGTTGCATGGTTTCTTCTTGTCATCTTAAAAGGTTACCCAGGAGGTCATATACACTGCCTCCTTATGAATTCCAGTGTTCACCTTTAGATACCTGTTCACAACACTGAGGCTAATTAACATTCTCCTCACGGCAGGGTCAAGATGAAGCCATTCGGCTCACTGTGGAGTTTTTTTCTCTCTCTCTCTCTCTCTCTCTCTCTCTCTCTCTCTCTCTCTCTCTCTCTCTCTCGCTCTCTCTCCCTTTGTCAATGATGATAAAGCAACAGGAAAAGGGAGGATGAATCACAGACCGCACTACATCCGTGCACTGCAAGCTCAGCCTTTTCCGAGTCAAGTGTCTTTCTCGACAAATTCAATATGAATATATTTCTGAGATTATGCAACAGAAACATTAAGGAGGCAAAGATTGTTTGGATAACCACATTTCAAAGAAAGAATGCAATGGTTGGGGGTTTCACTGGCAACATGCTTGTTTTGTGAAGATATTTCCATCTTGATTCAGTTATAATAATTCATACAGAAGAGTCCTCAAATGATCATGGTTCTGCCTAAAACTCTGAAAAGTGATTAGTGTTATTCTTTAGTGTTTTTAACCTACATACCAAGGTTTTCTGACTTATGTCTGTGTGTTCCATGCTGTCGGTTCTGTTCAGGCTCCGTTCTGAATCAAGGACATTCTCCAACAGCAAAAAAAAAAAAAAAAGAAAGAAAAAAAAAAACCCTCACTTATTTCACCTCTTTTTCCCTCTCTTTGCCACACTGTAAAATCTCCACTCTGTGTACACATGAAGAGATACTGTATTGATATTTTGTAAGCTCTCCATAAATGAAGCACTGGAATCCAAAAAAGTTTTGTGTTGGAAAAACATCTCGCACACTAGTTCTTACATTTACACAATTTGGAATTTAGAGGAATATTATCTGCACAATACATTAACATTAACATGTTGTTACATCTTAAGTCATAACCTGGTTGTGATTTTTTTTTTTTTTTTTTTTTTTGCTATTACAGCTTTTATCAAGTTACTTTGTGTTATTTCACCAGTGTTAGTTTAGGAACACAGTCTATGTTTCCTGATAGCAAATGAGCGATGATCCAGGGCCCACTGATACTTTTGTCTGCAAAATACATGCCACTGTGCAATAACTCATCCCAATATGGCTCCCTGAACACAACCACAACACAACAAGCTGAGACTATATCTCAGACATGAATAATATTTGAGCCATTTTTGAACAAATTTAAAATATGATTGATTTCATTTGTTTTAGCTCATTGTCCAAATGCTGTATAAACTTTAAAAATGACTCCTCACATATATTCAGTATATCCTCACATAAATTTAACATCTATTTAATCCCTGTTTACAACATACAGCCTAAATATTATACCATGTAGCCTGTGAGCAGTTATCTTTTTATTAGCAAGCTCAAAAGTTTGCATCCCCATTGACATTCTCTTGTTAATTTATTTGAATGTGCCCTATTAAGACATCTAACGGTTTAAAATGGTTAAGAAATGTTTACTTATTATACAGTATAGACATGTTCTGTTGAGAAACCTTGGGTCCTGGCATGTGGATGTTACTATGACACGTACCACCTGCCTAAACATTGTTGCAGCCGAAGTACACCCCTTTATGGTAACGGTATTGCGTCATAACAGCGGCCTCTTTCAGCAGGATAATGTGCCGTGCCACACTGCAAAAATGGTTCAGGAATGGTTTGAGGAACATGACAAAGAGTTCACTTGGCCTCCAAATTCCCCAGATTTCAATCCTATCGAGCATCTGTGGGATGTGCTGGACAAACAAGTCCGATTCATGGAGGGCCCACTTCGCAACCTACAGAATGCTGATATTTAGTATAACAGAACTGGTACATTTCAGTCTTCTGATATATATCACTCCATTTTCTGTATTTGGTACATAAAATTCCAATTATAGTAATAATTCATTATACTGAAACCGTTACTACACTTACACTTACTACACAGGGGGGCTGTCAGTCAGTCTGTGCGTTGACATGGCAACATTCAATGCTCTATCCAGCTCTTGCTTCTTTGGAGGAGCTGCTGCTAACATAATGATAATCATAATGAGTCTTTATTGGTCACAGCACAGTGAAATTCAATTCAATTCAATTCAATTTTATTTGTATAGCGCTTTTTACAATAGACATTGTCTCAAAGCAGCTTTACAG
>JANDJT010000199.1:21280273-21291302 GCA_024331685.1 Stegophilus panzeri | reverse complement strand
TATATACATGTTATAACATGTTATAGCTGTAAGTGATGACAGGAACTAACTTGTTTCATGGATAGTCCTCGACATTAAATGTAACTTCTTTCAAAAATAATGTTAGTGTTGTTTGTGTTGTGGGGGAAGAAAAACACCTCAGGTTGTGATGTTATTGCAAAATAACACTTCAGGGTAGTAACATTAACTCCACTTTGTGTTGGGCTTCACACCATCCTGTCATTGATTATTTTCCTATAGCAGCCCAGCCTGTCATATTTTATTCCTTTACTTATTAAGTTTTCTGATTAAATCATATAATAATAAATCATAAATCATAATCATCCAAGATGACATATTTAACAAAATAGCTAATACACAGTTCCACCAAGCTTTATATATATATATATATATATATATATATATATAATTATATGAATTATTACATAGAAATATTACGGGATAACTACTTAAAAGCTAAATTGTACTGCTGAAGCTGCCACCATTTTGAGTATTTCCGCATGATGTTGGAGAGATCAGGTGGTACAAGTTGGAGCTCTCAGAAAATTCCTAGTTTTAATTACGATTTCTGTGAGGACGTGAATGCTTTTTACAAGTTGGAATCTCGTAATTACAATAATTACGACATGGCGTGAACACAGCTCATGTACAAGTTTCTTTTGTCATGTAAACAGCTTGTTTCAGGTCTTCCAGTATCGGGAGAATTTGAATCCCGACAATACCACTGACAATACCACTGGTCATGCTTTCTGGTTCTCAATAAGAGAAACATTAACCAATTTTGGGCAGCTGTTAGATCATGTATGTATTATAGGACAGTTAGTGCTTTCCTTAAAGTGTTTATAAATGATGGTAAATGAAGGAAGTATGTAGTGCACTAGAGGAGAACTACGTAGCTAGAATTGGGATGACTAAATTGGGAGACAAACTGGGTAAATACCAAAAACAATAGTGGTTATGATGAAACTCTGACTGTATTGAACAAATTAAGAACATTCGAAAAGTTGTTGGAATTCCACTTTTAACACTTCCAGCTCTCTTTAACTTCATACTTCATGACATTTAACTTTGTGCACACTAATACCAACAGATTTCCAGTTCAATACAGGCCAATGTCTTAAAAAACAAGAATCTCTGGTTGAAAAAAATTGACATTTTCTTCCTTTGCTTCTCTTAACATGTGCTTTACTTATAGCTCTGTGCCAGCTGTGTTTATTCAGATGGTTTAGACCAGTTACAGCTGGTGCTTGGTTTTCTTTCAACCGTCCTTTACACTTAGGCCTGCAGCAAAGATTCTTTAAGTTGTGAATTTAGAGAGGGTTGTTTTGTCATTCTTAGACATTCTCAACTCTCAAGTTCTACTTAAAATCAAATCACTCACTGCTGGCAGATGCTGATTATGTAAGCTGTGGATCAATACTTACACAATTCGTATGAAGCCTCATGGCGGTCCTTTATCGTGGGAAAAAAACAAAACAGTGAAACTCTCTCAAGTTGAAAGCTTGAGAAGCTAATATCTGCTAAGTGAATCTGGCAAGCTGTAGCATCCCCTGCGGCTAATGCAGCGCCCACACATAGCAAGTGCAGCTGCATGACTGCCATTATCTCGCTTCCAATCTCACATAAGGACTCGTCTGAGTAATGTGGGGAGGTACTGTACATTGTTCGACACTCCCTTCCTGCAGTTCCTACATGTGAATTCATTGGGTTTAGAAAAAAATATATAAATGATTGCTTAGGGACAGGAACATTCTTTTGAGAATCCAGCTGGGTGGAGAATTTCACTCAAGGCTTTTTTCACTTCTGACTGGCTAAAAGAGAAAGCAGATGCCAGTGTACAAAGTCAGGAATCAGGTCCATAAATTCAGGGTCAAATTCTGTGGATGAATATATCACATAGCTTGGTGAAGTGATATTCTTGCAAAAATGCTACAAAGCCCTTGATTATAGAGTGTACACATGGTGAATGCTAGCATCTGTGCCCAATAATGACATACTTATAGTATTTAGTATCAAACATTTCTACTTTTCTGACATTTTGCACTGAACTATTGTTGTCTTTTTAAGCAAGAAATGAAAGTGATATATTTTAGTCTGAAAAATCAGACAAAGGATTTGGCTTTTTTACTGCATGTTCAGCACTTTGGACTGCAGAGAAATAAAAGGGCGGAGGCAATCCTGTAATGTTTATTCATGTGGTTTCCCATGGATTTAAGGCCTCACCTATTTAATTTATTTGTCATCTGACCAGTTATGACTTGCATGGAAGTGCTTGTGAAAACATCCGTGCTTTTTTTTTAAGGTCTTTTGAATGTTCAGGTGATTCTTTGGGGAGGATCGTTTTGCTTCCACCACATTCTTGTTTGGAATTCCACACCCCTATTCAGTAGGATGAATGACAGATATTCTTTTGAAAGCGCACCATTCAATGTAGCACTGTATGTCTCGTTCACATCCTGGGACAAAGCCATTATCCTTCTCCCTCAGAGCTTTTCCAAAACATCCATCATTCATTAAGCAGGGGTCAGGCGAACGGACGGACACTTGTGCAGGCTTTCCAAGAGGATGAACTCTAATATAAGGAATCAAAGATTGCATATAAACCTCACAGTACTCACAGATAGGACACCAGAAGCGTAAACAGTTATAATAGTGATCTATTAGTGAGTTTGTGGAAGATGAAGCTTATTGGACAGGCGGGATGGAGCATAGCTGATTTATTTGATTATTTTGGCTGGCATCGGAATCACCCAGCTGGTACTACTTATGCCTCACAGCTAGGTAACATTACATCCGATGCCAATCACACACATTATTTTACAACTGGGACATGGAGACCAGCTGACACTGCTTAATTATCAACTGGGGGAAAAAGCAGTAACTAATACAATTTGATGTTCACATGAACATGATTTTTTCCTCCCAAAAGGAACAAAAGAAATATTGACAAAGATTTTATAGAACTAAGGAGTGTAATATTAAAGATTCAGAGGGCCAAAGTCTCCAGGTTTATGAATTAGAACGGTATTATTATTTAAATATTTAAGACTTAAATTCTTTACAATAGCATTACTAATAAAATCACGTTTAAAATGTATGGAAATGCACATAAAAAAACATGATGGGTCATTTTAATCAAGATAACCAAGTAACCTTGATTACTGTATATTGTCAAAGTGCAGTCAATATGGGTTTAGGCAATATCGCACAAGCAAGAGTGCGGTTATACTGAATATCTGTGATTCGGCTGTAGGTCATCACAGCTGTACTGATATTCAGTATAACCGCACGATTGCGAGTGCAATATGGATTTTAATACAATTCTGTAAACGATAAATTAATATCAAGTAACTGACATTTCGACCAAAATATGGCCAAATGTTTTGTTTATCTTTGCTCCACTAGCATAAATAGATCCCGAAGAAGCTGCGCTAACTTTATAGCACGTCGACTAGCAAGCTAGCTAGCTCGCATTGATTTATACATTCCTGTTAAAGGGGCATCTGGTGAACCTGGCTTCCCTTCTTCCTTTTCATCTTCATCTGACGAGCTTTTATATTTTAAATCAAAAGTTACATTCCTGAAAAATGTATCATTTGCTATGTCCGCTAATGAGGGCACTAACTCTACTGTAGTAACCGTTTCGAAAAAGGAAGTGGAATTTTACATGGAGCGGACTGATACAAACAGTGAAATGTTCCAGTGTGGTTATACTAAATATAAGCACTCTTGGAACGCCACTTGGCTAATCAAATTAGTGGACCGGAACTAACTGTTGTGTAAGGACTCTTAGATAATAGCTCATTTCAGGGTCATTTTATTATTTTATCTTCTACTGTAATAGAACTGTAATTGCACGGTGTATTAGTTGAATTCTCTGTTTTAGACATCCTTTGTTGTGTAGACTTCCTTTATATATGTATTTCATCTGGATTTTTTTTAATGACAAGTAAAATGGTCAATGTTTAACATCTACAGTTTAAGACTGATATGTTTCATTATAATCACAAATGTGAATACTGAAAATTACTGAAAATCTACTGAATTTCAATGAAGCATCCATCCTCCTCCTTCCCCTGCCTTAATAGTAATTCAGTTTAAAGAAACTCGTACACTCTTATACAAGGCTGGACTGAGTAACACTATATTATACTGTGTAACACCAAATATACACAGTGCCTTGAAGCAGGTGATGCTATAAATATTAACCTTATGACTCAATGAAAAAAGTGCTTTTCTGGATCCAGAGAATATAAAATTGCTAAAGGTCATTGATCTGGGAAAGAGTTGCTTTTAAAATATTTTTAAAAATCAAAAAGCATGGCATTGTGGTGCAACAGGCAACAGGAGCTCAGGATACTGTCTGCATGTTGTTTCAGATGTTCTCTCTGTGCATGGTTTACAATAAACATAAACATTCTGGCAGGTGGATTGGCTACTCTAAATTACAGTATCGAACATGACTGACTGAATGAATGCTGGTCAATCAACTACTTTGCTATTATGTGTATTTAGTGCCATACACTCAGTTGTATGTGTATTAGGTACAATACCTTGTATCTACATATATTGGCCATTTTATCAGGTTCATCTACCACACAGGCTGCTATATAAGTACACATACTGTATATACACATACACTATATGGCCAAAACTACTGTATGTGGACATTTGCACCCCAACAATGACCTGCTCTTGTGGCTGAATGAGCACAAATCCCTACAGTCACGCTACAAAAGAATCTAGTGGAAAACCTTCCCAGAAGAGTGGAGGTTGCTATAACAGCAAATGGGAACTAAATCTGGAATATTGTAGGATGTTCATCAAGCACAGATGGGTATGATGGTCAGGACTCCACATACTTTTGGCCATATAATGTACAGTATATTGCTATGATATGTCCCTGTCCAGTGCAAAGGGACCACCATAAGTGGTCCATTTGAATGACCAGATATAATCTGCATGGGAGTTCATTCTCAGCACACCAGTGATCCTGATATGGTAGTGTGTATTAGGTACAGCAACCTTGCAAAAATTTGGCTAATAGCACACATGTAGTAGATTCCCACCACTCCCATATTCCTGCTGTGTCTAACAAAAAACAGATTATTCTATTCTTTTCTTTCACAGCAGTTTAGAACCATCGTTCTTCATAATACAAGCTCACATTATCTCCATCACTGGCATTACATCTGATAAGACGTGCTGAATTTGGTTGATGGAAAGAAGAACTCCTAGGGTGCATTCTTTTCATCCTGAAACAGTGTGCACCCTCCCACTGGGAGAGAATTTTTACCAGTTCAGGCAGTAAATGGTCAGCCCAGAGTACACAGCCTTCAGATCAGAAATGTTTGGTAAAGAGGTTTGTCAAGCTTTGCCTATTGAGTATAGGATAAACTGACATGTTCTTCCTACAGGGTTCCTCCCCATGAGGTACAAGACTACATACATTCCTCTGGTTGAAATGTTGTCAACACCTAAAACCCGAGGTGTTGGAGTAACATAGAAACCGGAGAATGTTGACTATTTGCTGAAAGATTTACAAGAGTGTTTCTGGGAAATGACAACTGGCACTGTAACATGCAATATTTAGCAACTTGCACTATTGTTCACAAAGCTGTAACAGGAATTATTACATACTTTACTTTTAGGTTGCATTTTAAAACCGTGAAAACTCCACTTCAACCCAATCTCACAGAATAGTTTTTAGGGTTTCATAATTTGTATCCTATTTATGCTCCTGAGTGTGTGTAAATTTATGCATAAAAAAGATTAAGTAATGTCTAACTGGACACAATCAACTTCAAATCATATACAGGTCCCCTCCAAAACTATTGGAACGGCAAGGCCAGTTCATTCTTTTTTTTTTTGCTCTAGACTGAAGATATTTGGCTTTGACATCAAAAGATGAATATGAGAAGAGAGATTAAAATTTCAGCTTTTATTTTCTGGTATTTGTATGTAGATGTTTTAAAATACATAGCACAAGCAAAAGTACTGAAACACATGACATAACTGGTGTTTCTTGTTACCCAGGTGTGTCCTGTTAGAGTGATTGTTTAAACTGTAAATAGCTCTGAAAATCTACTCTTGGTTTTAGCCTTCAGTTTCATCTGTGAAGACTGCATTTGTTGTTAAAATGGATAAGCCAATATGAAGACCAGAGAGCTGTCTATGGGAGAAAAGCAAGCCATTTTGAAGCTGAGAAAATATCAATCAGAGGCATTGCACAAACATTTGATATAGCTAATACAACAATTTGGAATGTCCTGAAAAAAAAGAAACCACTGGTGTACTGAGCAAGAGACAGTGAATGGGTCGGCCAAGGAAAACAACAACAGAAGGACAGAAAGGACCTGAGGATGCTAGTTCGCTAGTTCAGTGACTAAGAGTACCATTGAAAACATTTTGTGAAAACCAGTCATTTTATTTTATCGGCATTAATTAAAAAATATTCAAATTAAAATAATTAAAGAAAGTGAGCCAACACAAATCCATAAAATAAGACAAATAAAACTAATCATTCAATTATGACAAAAGAAATAGCACTGTTTAAATGGAGGATGGGTCGGTCTGTCTGTGCATAGTCATAAACAAATTTTACAAGATTTTAAAGCTTATTATTAATTAATATTATAGAGTGGGTTTCAAAAGTCTGAGACCACAGTGAAAATCTGGTTTATTTTTATTATTTATTTATTTAAAATTGGAAATAAACAAGGCTTTAGAATTTTGTAATATTTAAAACAAAGAAAGTGTCTAGGTCCCTATTTAAATGTATGCAAATATGTGATATTGACCATGTTAACTGCTTTGTACTAAAGGTCAGATTTTCCATCCATACATCCATCTTCTATACCAGGGTCAAGGGGAACCTGGAACCTATCCCAGGGAGCACGAGGCACAAGGCGGGGTACACCCTGGACAGGGTGCCAATCCATCGCAGGGCATAATCACATACACATTCACACACCCATTCATACACTTTGGACATGCCAATCAGCCTACCATGCATGTCTTTGGACTTGGGGAGGAAAGTGGATTACCCAGAGAAAACCCTCGCAGCACAGGGAGAACATGTGAGCTCTGCACACACAGGGCAGTTGAGGGAATCAAACCCCCAACCCTGGCGGTGTGAGGTGAACTTGCTAACCACTAATCCACCATGCACCCCATAATTTGAATAGATTTAACCAAATTCTTTCTTCTTACATTTTTATTCTTATTTTGTTTTATTATAATCAGCCTAGACCATAGGCTTACATATGCTTAACTACTTCGCAAATTTATCCACTTTCAAACTGGAACTCGTACTGCACATTTGTTCGCATTTTCATACCTCTACCATGAAATCAGTATTAATTATTGGCTGCTTCCCTTGAGAGCCCACAAGCTCTGCCATGAACAGGTCAGCAATCTATTCTGCATTTACATATGCTTATAAGAACCCCCTCATTTTATGCTCCCATGCTTCATTAAGAACATCTTGCTTTCCTCCACACACATCACACGGTTAATATCTTGGCAAGAAGTGTAAGTAGATGAAGTCCTTCTTCTTCTTTTGCCTCAGGTTAGTTGTGGTAGCAATGTCTCTAATAGGAGTCCAGTAAAGGATAAATGAGTGGATAAAACCCAAGCAAGTACTACTACTACTCTTTGAATCATGGTGATAAAAATACTGTTTATGCAGTTTTTTCCATTAATGTGTGAATCCATTTAACATCTTAAGCTTGAAACATCATTTTCCATTACAGCAGTTATAGGTTATGAAAAATATACATTTTAGTGTCCCATAACATTCACTCAATCATGTTATCTGCACATCCATATGGAATATTTGGACAAACGGTTCAGAAGGAAGTCATCTGAATTCATTGAAACTCACGAGAAGAAAAAACTTAAAGTCTGTGATTATTTTTCCTATTTATTTTCAATGATCATTATTAATTAAAAATACATTTTAAGTAAATTATTCAAATGTCCTTAAAGGTGCATTAGGTAAGATTAAATCTCTAAGAGTTAGGTGGGCTCAACATTTCACTTTATGTGTAATGAATCTAGAATATATGAAAGTTCCACTTGTGTTGATCGATGACCTCTATGCTTGTGGTTGGATTTATCACTTTGCACACTACTGCAAGATAAATGATTTTGACTTAAACATGAAGACTGACATTACAAAATATCTCCATTTCTTGTATTCTTTCAGTTCTTCTTATAAATATCCACGTACCCACTTTAACAGCTCACTGCTTAATTTCTCCCTCACTTGAGAATGACCAGATGAATATGTACTGCATTAAAAATTGTTAGAATGTATGATGGCAGTTATTTTCCAGTTCTCACCCAGCTGCTCTTTTGGTGGTCTGAAATGAACATGTCTGCACTGACTAGCGCAACCAGGTGCTATGACATTTTCAAACACACTTTGGTCTATAATTGCACCAAAGTTACAGCCTTCTGAGACCTTTATAAAGATGCAAGGCCACATAGTGGTTTTCTTGCTTTAAGCAAAGATTTCATAGAACTCTATTTTGTGGAGGTGCACTTTTTATATTTTTAATAACAATGATGCTCTTTGCTAGATTTCCACCTTCTGTTGAAGTCAAAAAGTTCCAAGAATGTACTGTATACACCACACAGTTGTGCTGAATGTGTGGAATGAACAACTACAGAGTATTAAGTGTCAATTTAACACAGGGGATTTTGCTGACATGCATATACTATAGAAAATGGAACTCCTTAACAAAGATCTCAAGATAAATCAATTGGAAGACTTAAGTCTCTATACATAAAATGTCACTATGCATGAAAATCTTTAGCTGATGTGATCTTGCTGCGTTGTCATCAATCATGCTTTAATTTGCTTTACCTGTGATACTGGATGCTGCAGAAAAGCAGAAGGTAACTCTTTATCAGTTTTCATCCTGGGAGAAATGAACCTGAACTGGAGCTCATATGAAACAAGTAGCAGAGATGGATGTTATTTCCAATGATGGCAGAATGTTTTCAGGAGAATATATATTCTATTAGTTAAAACATAAAAAGAAAGTGAAGCACAGAATATGTTCCTGCTATACGAATACTTCAGTACTCATTAATTAAACAACAGTGAATTCGGTTCAATGACTTAACCACGGAAAGCTTAGGGAACTAGATGTAAAAACAATAATACTAAAATATTTTTAACTGTAATCTGAAACTCGGAATTTCTGTTTACACCAATCACAACTAGATAAATTAATTGATCAGCATTTACACTTGCTCTATAAGTTCATCTGATTGACTGTGTTATGGATTGTAATAGGAAGATAATTGTTATTGGTTAATTAGACTAATTGTATCATGTTGACTAATTAGAGTATCATCAATCAAGAAAAATGTTAATATGATTATGCCTTTTTACTTAAGAATAGGGTTTTATAGTTTAGTGAAACTGACCAAAAATATTTTGTATTTCTGAAACAAACTGTACTTTTTGCAGTGCTCAGCTAATTCAGATGTCGTTTGAGTTTTGAAGCGTGAAAGTTTTTGTTTGTTTGTTTGTTTTTGCTGCACTTTGACATCCCTTAGATAAATCATGCATACAATACATGGGAAGCAATTTGTATGCATTGAACTGGAGTCATGTGCAAATGATTTAAGGCTTCAGTAGCAAGGCAGAGCCTGACCTTATATAAACATCAGCTGTTGACCTTTATTGACTTGGGAGGAAGCATTGTTTTGCATGCTTGGTGTTGGCCACCAGTCTGGGAAACCATTTGAAAGAAACTTTGTCAATCCTAATGCTGTTTAAAAGAAATATTTACAAATGTGGGAAGTGTCATTTGTAATATATTTAGGCAAGGCTGGTGTACCATATTAGCCCAAGAGCTGACCAAGTGAAACTAAGAAAACCACTAAAATAGAAATATAGAAGTATGAGCTAGCAGGGAGGACAAAAAGGAAGAATCTTCTGCTCTCCTTAAACAATATAAGCTGTTGAACAGAACACTTGAAATGTTCTACTTTAAATAGATGAGTAAGAATGAAGAACAACTGGTGTATCTGATGAAAAACAAAAGCTTATTAATCAACAGAAAATTCTACTAGGTATGTGGTTATGGGAATGTTTAAGGCAATGTACACCAATGGAAAAGCAATCATAGTACCTAAGAGTACATGAAACTGGAAAACTTTTTAAAATATATGGGGTATTTTGCCAAAACGTGTAAATTTTCCCTATATATGGAGACTTTTTGGATATCATTTTACAAAGTTAATGTTGTTGTTTTTAATGCCCAGGTAACTAACTACTCTACTTCATTTTGCCCTTACGAATAGCAGGCTCCTCAAATATTCAAAGTCTCCGTGTCCAGCTAGTTAACTGCTAGTAAACTACCTCACATTCAGTATCTGATTTGTAGTGTCATATTCTTAATCGTTTATTTAATAGTAGGCAAACCTGCCAAAGTAACAAATGTAACAGTGATTCTAATGTAACTATTTCATTCAGTAATAACAATAGCTAAATTAGCAAGCTAACTTAGCACATGATTTCTGAAATTAAAGTGTTCCAGGCACTCTTCCAGGTTATCCTGTAATCCTGGGCATGATTGTCCAAAGCTGTCAAAGTACTTTATGGAATCACTGAAAATGTCTCAGGTTTAGAGTTATAGAGGTTTTGCTTCAACTACATGCACATATTTATGCTGCAGTTAAATCAGATGGAACTCAACAATTGTGTGCAAGTAAAAATGTGTATCTCTGCATTATTATGTATGTGCAGGGTTATCCACGCATGTGCTGAGCATCCATTTACAGTGCCCTCCACTAATATTGGCACCCTTGGTAAATATGAGCAAAGAAGGCTGTGAAAAATTGTCTTCATTTTGTTAAAACTTTTGATCTTTTGCTAAAAAAAAGTTGACAAAAATATATCAAACAATTGCAAACACAATACAGGTTTATCTAAAAAATATATTTGTTAAATATAGATGTGCAACAATTATTGGCACCCTTTTAGTCAATACTTTGTGCTACCTCCCTT
>JANDJT010000199.1:21246442-21265711 GCA_024331685.1 Stegophilus panzeri | reverse complement strand
TACAAATATATTTTTCTGTGCAATATATACTTTTTTGTCAACTCATCTTCATTTAAATCTTTCAACGGTGTACTGGCGCTTTAATTCAGCTCGAGCAGCGCGGGAAAAAAAACAATTAGACGTGACGCCAAAATTCCCGCTTCACTGCTGCTCACTTCCGGTGTAAAATGTTAGCAGTGCAGCGCTTACAGAGATTATAAACTGCAGTTTTGTCATCATTCCACACAAGAGACATCTTTACACACAGCACAAAATCAATGTGTTTTCCCGCCCTCTTTGGATTGACAGGATATAATCGGCCCTGAACATCAGATATTTTTAAACTATCGGCCGATGGCGTGAAAAATTGCCTTTATCGGCCGATACATCGGTGCATCTCTAGATCATATCCATTCTATATACAATATATATTTGTTTGGAGTATTGCATGGTATCAAATCCAGAAGGTTCCAAACAGGGTAATGAAAAGTTGCTGTAAATCTTATGACTTTAACCTTCTACACCAGTGTCTTCCTGCAAACAGCTGTACTCCACTTACTGCACTGCTGAGCCAAACTTGTCAACAAAATGTACAAAACCATATCCTGCCCTCTGTATTACTGAGAATATAACAGCTGTCTTGTAACAAAATCACGACACAGTTTCAGACCATTGGCCCTTTTAATTGCTTTCACACAAATATTCAAATATTTTGGCATTGCATTCCCCTTTGCAGGAAGTGTGCACTTGAACAAGGTGGGGCATGACTAAAAATCTAGACCAGACTGTTTTATGCCTACCACAGCTCCACTGGTACAATAAAGGCTCATGGAACATTTAAGCCCCAGATCACGTCTGCCACAAGCTGTTTTTCCTTGTAGGGCTAGGCAAACATTACTAAGCGCAGCATCAAAACACCAGCCAGCAGATTTGGCACAGTTTCTACCCCCAGGCAATCTGCCTTCAGAAAATCTAACATTTTGACTTACTTCCAACACAGGCTCATGGCACCCCTTTCACATTTCCATTTCTGTTTCTATACCTAAATATTCATGAATTTTTAAATCTTCCCTGACATCTTTATACCAGTTATAAAGGGATTGTACGTACACTTGCTGGCAATTGCTCAAATTTCGACAGCCATGGTCATATGGTTGTGCTGTCTAATACGTGTTTTTGTTATTGTACCTGTTTTATCTACATATGTCTGTTCTATTTTTACATTAAGAGGTCACACTGATGGATATGGTTGGCAGTTTGAAATTCAAATATGCAAATTAAAAGCAAAAACTGGTGGATCCATTTGTGTGAAGAGTCACGACAAATCAATACAGTGTTCTTCTCACTAATCCTATGATGAAACATCTCTTCGAGGATGACTCCGCCCCTGAACTGTAGGGCACTAGGGCTCACTGAATCCATCCATCCATCCATACACATTTCTGTACCACTTATCCTACACAGGGTCATGGGGAGCCTGGAGCCCAGTATCCCAGGGTACTTGGGAACCCTGGATGAGGTGCCAACCCATTGCAAAGCACAATCGCACACACACACTACTGTCAATTTAGAAAGGCCAATCAGCCTGCAATGCATGTCTTTGGACTGGGGGAGGAAACCGGAGTACCCAGAGGAAACCCCCAAAGCATGGGGACAACATGTAAACTCTGCATACACAGGGTGGAGGCGGAAATCGAACCCCCAACCATTAAGCCTCCATGCTCACTGAATGAATTTTTTTTTAATTTGACAAGAATGACCATGATATAAATCATTTGCTGTGGGCTTCACAATCATCGTCTTTCAACCCAGCTGATCACATACAGTATGGGAGATTTTGGAGCTTTGTGCTTGAGCTTTCTACTACGATCATCATCACAACACAAAACAAAGGGAATATCTTTTGGGTGATCAGTGTCCAATTCTAACTCCAGAGACTTGCACAATCTCTAGCAAGCAACATTGAAGCTGTTCTGGTGGTTATATTAGTTTTTCCTTTAATTTGTCACCAGTTTGTAGGTCTACAGTAAGACTCACACTAAGTTATCCAGTTCATTAGAAGGTCTTCATCACGTCCTCATCACCTCATAAACTTGGAATGTGTATCAGTCTGCCAAACAGTCACAGCTGGTGCCTCATAATGAATTAGTATTTGAAATGCAATGCTGCATGAAGTTTAGTTATTCATAGTCCTGGCTGAATATCTGACTGTTTTCATCATCCAGTCAGATATACATATATACAATATGTATATATACAAGGTATATCTAGTGTACCAGACTGCACAAGGTAAGTCTGATCCTGTTTGAAAATATTAAAGGCAAACGACAGCATTGTGTACACTCTGGGTGAGTGTCTAAGAACCAGACAATTTCTGGTGCCTTGTGTAGACACTGCACAACACTGGTTCTGTATTTTCTTTAAAAAAAAAAAAAAAAAAGTTTCATGCCTCTGGGAAATGTGCTGTGAGTTACTGACTAAAATCTTAAATAGCGCCGGTTGACAATTATCTATTGGCTGGTGGCTTACCGAAGTCTGCTGAAACTCCTTAGGAAACTTCCAGCACCTTCTGAAGGCTACACTTTTTTTTTTATTCTCTCTCTCACTCACACCCACACACTGGATATCAAAGACTTGAATTACAATATCCATTATCTTTCATACTCATCTTTGGTGAGTCATATTTGATCGTGTGTTTTTAATAAATGCTAGTGTCATTTTGTTAGCACAGGCTATTTTTGTATGTTGTTTTTGTCTCTCTATTAATGTTAGCCAGCTATGAACATGAAATGGGAACAAAAAATATCTAGGGTTCAAAAGTGGAAGAAAAAAGAAACCAGGTGACTGTACTGATTATCCCTCTGACAATATTTTTCCAAACCGTTTCTATTACTAGATGAGTATTACGTATGATTTGCTTACGTTATCAGTCAGCACACAGTGTCTGAATTCAAACATGTCAGGCTGTGGCTAAACCCAGCACTCCTGCCAAAGATATTGACATTGTAGTATATCAATAAATAGCTAAACCTATCTGTGCTTGATTGTACCCAGGCTAGCCCTGTGTCCAGAGAACAGCTCTATTTATGGAAGTCAATGCCAGCTTGCAGATCACTCACTCACGGTTTGTGTGCTTTGGAGCACACCCCATTGAGAGCCCATTGGGTAAAGGAAGTGTTTGGGGAAGCATATTTAAATGCAAATCAAGAGGCACCTTCTTCCATTAAATGACATTCAATACACACTATGGCTACCTCCTAGGCTACACCAAGAAGAGTGTCACTTTTGGACATTTACAAAGCAGCAACATATAACTCCACATCCACCTTCTGACTGAATGTTACCTCATAGCAACCCATAACAGCTATGGTGAGTTTGGGTGATTTTTATTCCCAATAAAGTGCAGTATCAGTACTCATTCTCAATACAGAACAATATCAGCAGTTTAGTGATTCTCATCCTCAATAAGGTAGAGTATCAATACTTTAGTGATTCTCATCCTCAATAAGCACTATTATAAGTACAGTATAAGCACTATTGCTGCCTATTATTATCTGGCAGTTGCAATATCAGGATGTGTCCTGAACCCTCATGATGACTTGATACATGGCCTCCACTTGTTCAGAAGGTTGGAACATAAGGAAGAATAATGGAAAATTATGTAGTAACCCATGTTTTACAACTCAGTGGTGGACTGCCAGGCCACTTAGGTCACTCAAGTTGATGAGAAAGGTGAGAGAATAAACATGCCATTGCAGGGTCATGAGGGTGACAGCTTTGCTATTTGTAAGGAAACTAGCACATGGGTAAGTTCCTCTAGTTCCACAGGAAACCACCCTAGAGGTCCTCCACTTAAGTTATAGAATGCGTAACTTTCCAATATCATGATACATGTGCTGAACAGATACCTTAAATTTTCCTCATTATGCTACAGCCTCACTCTAGTAGACTTTTTGTTTCTAATGAATCCTTTCATGCATAGTGGTCACTACAGTGGGCAGCTATTCAAAAGCCATGTTCTGGCTAATGCAAGGATTTCAATAGAATAACCGCATAACAGCCACTAGAGTGGACACTAATTCTTCGTTTGAACACATTCAGTCCAGTGGAGTGGGCACTTCAATAACTTTTAGAAAAATGTATGTAAGAGTAAAATGAATGTAAAATAATTCTTTATGCCTAAAGGTGTCATGTATCAGAGAAGGAACTCTGGACTTCAGTTCCCAGCAGCCACTGCACCGTACTACATCAATGTCACATGACCACCTGCATCTGAATCACGTTTTTGTTAATGAGCACTCATATCAGACCACTGTTTGCACTGCTTCCTTGTCTTACGTTTGTCTTACTTTACCTTTGTCCCTGTTACCGTGTGTTGTTTCTTAGTTTATTTTAGCCTTTGCCAAAGTGTTTTGCCTTGTAGTCTTAGTGTCTTTTGTAGTTTGTTGGGTTATTTATTAAATGTTTGAAATTCTGCGTTTGCATCCGTTTCCACCTTTGAATCGTGACAAAAGGAGAGTGAAAACACAGAGGAAAAAATCCTTGATCAGGATTTCATAATTCATGCATGAAAGGGTTAATCTGCAAATAATACTCCATAATTAAAAATCATTTTAAAATTGTCACAGCTAAATCAGGCTGCATGTTTCTTTCCTGTCACATTTCATATAGCTCTAGTTTTTGAGCATGCATTTCTGTCTGTATTGTATATCCTAAATATATGTTGTTTCATTACTCTGATAATGTAAACCACAACATGATTGCCAGTTGAAAGGGTGCTAGAATCAATACATTTAAAATGCTTTAAAAGCCAATATTTAGGGCATGGGCCAGAATTGCAACACATTGTCAAGTCCATTTATGAATCAGCAGAAGATTTACCAGTCTGTCAGTTTCAAAATAAAGATTTAGCCTAATATGATTTCCCGATACAGAAAGTAGGCCACTGTATGGATTTCAGATTCTCCAAAACTGGGCTTGTGTCCTATATTATTGCATTCTTCATCACTTGAGACTGATTTAGGACTAGCTGTCCAAATATTGTCCAGTTGATAATCAATGAAAATATATTGCTCATCTTAATTATTAATTATATAATAAATCTTGCCCACGGCTCGTGACTAGCTTCTAGCTTAAAATAAAAGCCAGTAGCTTTGATCATGTTAATACAAGCTTCTTGGTCATTATGTAAAAGCCAGAGCAATTTCATTACTGGAGCATGAAATACTTCGACATCTAAGCAGACTGAAAAAAGAAGAAGCACAGGAATTATGGGGCCTGTAGGACATTTAAGAAAGTCAATGCTAGACAATAAACATCATAGTCCATTAGGGCAAGTGCATTGCATCTTCATAGCATGTGCAGTGACCATTTTGTGTCTGAGAGGCCCTCTGAGTCATTGCTTAGCTGTGATGAGGCTGACAAAAGATGCAGAGTGCCAGTTTTATGGCATTTTACTCCTCAAGCATGAAGGGAATGCTCTTTTTGTCATTCTACAGCAACTAATGGCCAGCTGAATTCTCAAAGGTTTCCTTGTTTGACCCTCTATTAAGATGATATTTCTGCTGCTACCTCTGTAATTTCATTCCCAAGTACTTTACGTACGTAACAATTTGCACATTTTGAGGTTTTTTAGGCCAGACATTGGTGGCACCAGACATAACTGCTGCAAACACTTTGCAATTCTTACAAACTCCAGTGGTTTATACTGGTATCATTGTGGTAAGGGAACGGGAATACACATCACTGATTGAAAAAAAAACACAAACAGATGCAATAAGTAAATGGTTCTGCCATTACACCAGTGCTTTGAAACAACTTGGTTGAATGGGGGAAAATTCACAAGTACACCCTCTCAAGTGGCAGAGTCCCTATATTTCTTCTATAGCATTTCCTAGAGACAAATTTTATGTAAATGGGAAAAAAAACATGATAAGTGATGATATTCTCAGATTGGGGGTTAGTCTTCAGGAGCAAGTAGTCATCTTATGTGTTCATTTAAATGCAAAATGGTGACAAGATATAGAAGTATTGAAGATAATCAAAACAGCATGGCCAATCATTTCTATACATGGCTTCTCAAAACATTGTTTAGCCTGGGGTGATCAGATTTAGTTTATGACTTCTACATACATAAGGTTTCACTCAGAATTTATAATAAATGCATATATTGTTATCCGTGCTTTTCTGCTCACCACGGTTGTAAAGAGCGATTAAATGGTAAATGGCACACTTATACAGCACTTTTATCGTAAGCGCTTCACACTGTGTCTCATTCACTCACACACCAATGGTAGCAGAGCTGCCATGCAAGGCGCTAACTTGCCATCGGGAGAAACTTGGGGTTCAGTGTCTTGCCCAAGGACACTTCGGTATGTGGAGTCACGTGGGCCAGGAATCAAACCGCCAACCCTACGATTAGTGGACAACCCACTTTACCACCTGAGCCACAGTCGCCCCTGTAAAGAGTGATTATTTGAGTTACTTTAGCCTTCCTGTCAGCTTGAACAAATCTGACCATTCTCCTCTGACTTCTCTCATCAAACAAGGCAGTCTGTCACTCACTGCATTTTTTTTTTTTTTTTGTAATATTCTGTATAAACTCTAATCAGGCCCTCCAGGATTTTGCGATTTTGCGATTAATTTTTTCAAATTACTGCAGAATTTCTGTGGATTTGGGGCAAGATGTGTCATGTGATGTCATCACGACGTGCATTCAGCCAAAGCCCTCTTCGATTTACATGCGCCGAACAAGAATACAGCTAAAAGGTCTCCTTTACCAACAAACATCACTGTGAAAGCCAGTGTAAAACAATTTCATGCAACTGCAATTTCACCAACTGAAGTAGCTTTATGCAAAAAAAACACAAATAAAAACTCCACAAGTTGCATCGCAAATTTTGGAAAAAAAAACAAAAAAAAAACACACACACACACAAAAACAAAAGCCACAGCAAAATCAAGCATTTTTTGGCCACAGCAATCACAAACTACGCAAAATCCTGTACGGACTGTCTAGTGACAGCTGTGTGTGAAAATCCCAGGAGATCAGCAGTTCCTGAAATACTCAAACCAGTCACTGAGATTACATTTTTCCCCATTCTGATGTTTGATGTGAACCTTTAGTTACGTTTCACCTGTATATTTTATGCATGATTTTATGCATTGTGCTGTTGCTACATGTTAGGCTGATTGGATAATTTCATTAATTAGCAGGGGTACCGTTGTTTCTGTATGGAAGTGGACAGTGAGTGTACAAGACTGCACACATACTGTACGTATTTCTTTTATATTCATAACCATGGGGAAAAACCAAAGCGTTCTCAACACACAAGACACTAGCTTCCCCTAACCATACACAAGGCATGTAATACATATAAATTATGCAGTTGGAAATTATTAAGCCCAGTCAGGGTAAGAATTTTTTTTTTTTTAAGTCGACAGATTAACTGATTCTAGGTAATCAGATCAGTGATGTTCAATCACAGAGTGGCAGAGCTGCTTGTACTAGACAATGTGGGACACTCAGATAACAGATGAGTAATGGCTCATATTTAACAATTGCTTTGATTTTAAAAGACATCATACAGTACAGCCCATTATGTTTAACCTGCTGTAAATCTGCTGCAACATTAATGACATGTAAGTACAGTGTAGCATTCATGAAAATGACATTGTAGGCTATGAATAGGCTGTGTGCACACACAAAAAAAGCTTATAATTAATTAATAATTAATGATTAACTTATGAAGGGAGAGTTTCGACCCTCAGCCACTCAGTCATTATACACCAGGCTGCATGTTATGGCTGATTAGTCACTATATTTATGTATTTTGGATAGGAGAAAAAGTTCTACTATAATAGCATTTGTTTTTCTCACCATTGCTGTCTTTTTATCACCTACAAAGTCTTTTTTTCTTAACAATTTAATTTTTTTAATGTGTTAATTTGTCTATGCTTTCACTTTCCGCTTCTCCATGAACACTTATTGTATACTGTAGCTGTGCATTAGTGAATGGGTATGGCTATTGGAGCAAACCATTTAGCTTATAGAAACTAGAATCATTTTCAATGGATTTGAGACATTTCAACACCAATTATAACCTCCTGGTCACTGAAATGCAGGACAAAGTTCTGTTTGTGCAAGATATGGGACCAACATTTGTTTATCAGGACTGTTGCACATATGATTACCGTACTTCATTTTGGGGGTTATTGTCTCCAACCTTGTTAGCTAATTTTGAAACTATTTCTTATGTTTAGTTATTTTGTTAAACATTGTGTAAAAGTTTGCACAATGAAGGAACATCTGAGAAAAGGATAGTTAACTGTATGTACTTACAAGAGATATCTTGGGTACAAAATAATTGTTCAGTTGTTATAGTAATTAGAAAAAGAATGATACGGATTATGAATATGATGGGACTCATATTCTTATTTATATATTCATTAAGCCATCTATCTGCTTGAGTTTCTCTCACAGCTCACAGAATGAGCCTTAATTCATGTTATTATTTTCATTATTTTATAGGATGTCATCATGGTCGCTGCAGGACACCTTTTTATTACACCAGGCCTGTTAGAATACATCAGTTTAATATGGGAAAATGGTACTATGTTGGTTTCAAATGTACAGTAATATTTAAATGGTTGTGTAAAAACAAAAATAAAGCACATTAATCATATTATTTTTTTAACAAACGTTGTTTAACTGATTGTATTGATTTCTATGTAGGTTTCACTTTCTAAAAACAGTTTATACCCAAGTTTCACCATTGCTTTAGTGAATAATCTCAATTTCATACTGTAGACTTGTACCTAAGAACTGCTGATGTAACCATGAACACTACTGGACATCTTTTATTCCCTTTAGTATGGTGTGCCATTACTCTTTTACACTTGTAATGATTGATAATCCCACTATCCAATGTCACCCTGAATAGGATGGGTTCCCTTTTTTTTGAGTCTGGTCCTTCTCAAGGTTTCTTAATTTCTTTTCATGGAGTTTTTCCTTACTGCTGTCGCCTCTGACTTGCTTATTGGGGATCTAAATATAAATCTACATGAATTCCTGTAAAGCTGCTTTGTTACAGTGTCTATTCTTAAAAGAACTATACAAATAAAATGTATTTGAATTGAATGTAGAGTACTTGTTGGAAATGCTCCCTACATAGCAGACTGCATCAACATTTTGGCTTTTAGCTGCTCTGTAGTGATACAGTATCTAAAGACACAGTGTAAAATAAAATGTATGCTGTTTTAGTTATTTTGCTTAGCTGTTTAGTGACCTAAACCATTAGAAAAGCAAATTCTAAATTGTACTAAACATTTACTAAACAATTGTCCTTGTATTAGATTGGATTAGTAAAGTAAGGCTAGCCTTAGGCTTTGGGCTGTCCCTGAAGACTTTTTTCTTGGCATTTAAATGGAAATATATTGCCAATGACATGCTAATGTTCAGGAGATCCTCTATTGTCCTCCATAACCGTTAAAGTGATGTAAATCTCTGGGCTCACATGGTGCAATTCAAGGCAGAGGCAGTCAAAGTCTTGCAAAGTAAAATACCAGCCTGTTTTTAACATTTTATTACTGTATTCTCTTCTAAGCAGAGAAAACTCAACAGTGCATCTTTAAATGGTGAATATGTTTAGAATCTCATCATTTCCCAATCCTGAATGTTCCTAACAGCCTTAAAACCGATAACTCAATCCCAATTAAATAGCTTGATTTACCCAGGTCAGGCTCAGTAAATGTCAAGCTTAATGATAAAGTAATAGATCGCCATTGAAATATAACTTTGCTCTTATCCATTTTTGTCATTTCTCTACAGTGGCTTGACATATCTGAAGATAAGTGTCAATGATCCATTTGAAAACCAGCTCGAGCCAGCAATCAAGGTACTGAATAGATATGGAGTGTCAGCATAAACCCAATTCAAGTGTCACAATATCTTTCCCAACATCCGAATAAGTCACAGATAATGACCTAGAGCAGCGGCACAGTTTGGTTCCAGTCCATAATGCGACAGGCCTTATTAATCACAGCCGACAAATTGTCAATTCGCACTCCATAGTGGTGCCGTAATTGCTTATTAAACACGCAGATAGCTGGAGCAAAACATAATTAGTCCTCCCCATGCATGGATGCGTTGCAGCTGGGGGAGTGAGACAGACCAGACAGATATAAGGAAGGATGTGCAGTTCACTGTAATTCACACACACACACCACATCACACACATGCTTCTCATATCTCCCTAGTTCCTAAACCTACCCTGAGGGGTCTTTTCTTTATAATTCTATACCCCCCACAATCCTGCCACAGCTTGGCGTGTCTCCATGAGGCCTGGATGCTGTTTGGCCCTTTCAATAAATCTAAATAAATTATAGTCTGCAAGTAGAGCCCACTCCAGGAGAGATTATTATCTTTTGTCTTACTTTCCTTCATCATTTATTTATTTATTTATTTATTTATTTATTTATTTATTTGGGTGTTCAGCCTCCAACAAAGAGGGATGAGGTAGGGTACAAGATCTTTGCAGAAACCTCCAATGCAGACATTGCAGTCTAATGAGAAGCATTTTTCAAAGAGAAAGTATGAGCGATTATTTCATGCGAATGGACCAGGTGAAGCTGGCAAGGCTGTATGGAGGTGTATGAAGGGAACAAATTCATCCACGCCCTGCTTCTACATCTACAAGAAGGGATTATGGAAAGCCGAATGAACAGGCACAGCAGGATGCAGTTGCCTGAGGTTTATTTTTCCTGGGCGAATTTCCATTTCAATGGAGGGCTGGAAAGAAGAAGACGCTGCCTTGGTACAAAGAGTGACACGAAGAGTAGAAACAGAGCTGACATCTCCTCCATAAACAAATATTGAAGAATGTTGTGTATTTAATGTTGTTTAAATTTAAGAATGTATGTACAATAAGCCACTAGTTTCTGGATTTATGTTTATGGCAAGTAGCTTGGGTGCCAAACTAGGCTAGTCACTTCATATGATAATCTGTATTTAAGCTTAGGAAAGGACTAATCTCAGAATGCTAACATTGATCTGTTTGAATGTCTCCTAATCATAAGAAAAACATTACAAAGCTCTATGCTTCACAGTACGGCAATTCATTTATTGGATATTAATTCAATAATTGCTTGATGCTTCAAGTGCATAATTAAGGACTGCTTAATTCTAAAAAAAAAAAAAATCTGATATTACTGCACAATGCATTATCTTGCACTTGCTTGCTAGCACCTTTCATAACAAATACCACTAATCCAAATGTGAAACACTGAGTCAAAATGCCAAAGCAGTGGGGGACACAGAAGGACATGGTGCCAAGGTTCTGCATGGCAGCAATCTGGAAAATGGCCACGACTGGCATAGCAGGGGAGCAGATGGGCCGAGAGAGACCAAGACCTGGAGGTCAAATATGAAGGCAGCATATGGGAAAAGAATAAAGGGAAAAAGCAGCACAAATGATTTTCTCAACCTTCAGGCACTACAGGAGTTAGGCAGAAATAAAGGCACAGGCAATCAAACACAATGTATAATCAAAATCATTGCAGCATTGCCATTCCAGTGAAAATGCACAGCATTGCAGAAAATCTTACCATTGCAAGAGGAGTGCATACATGCAAACAACAGTGATTACACAATTTCACACAAAGTACAACAGAACAAGGTCAACACATTTCTATAGCACCAATACTTTTAAACTGTTTTGTTTTTTTTATCCTCCACTCTGCACAAAGATGTCTTCAACACATCTTTTCAGACATGCTTTAATGTTTGCCTTTTGCACCATCTTTGTTTTGACTGTTGCCATATTTCAAAAAATATATTGTAGAATTCATCCATTTACACCCTGATGGTCATTAAAGTGACTGCACCAAGACTTCCAGCCACAATGAGGCTTATTTAAAGCATATAATTCTCAAATTTATTTTTTGATAAATTATGGAGACCTGAAAAAGTATTTTTCTACCATAGAAAGTCAGCTCTTAAATTAATCATAAGACTAGAGGACACAGTCATAGCTATACATCTTTTTGTAGTTTAATGCTTTGTCAGTTTAAAAAGGTGGTTCTTCCTCATTTTTCAAAGTCTTATAGATCAATGGTTTTCTCAATAATGAGCACAACTACAGCTAGAGTATGTGGAGATACGCACTGGTTTACTGCAGGTACTATATGGAACTGCTCACCTACACTATACTACACTATACACTATAGATGGTATTTATAAGTGAGCAGTGTGACTAAAGTCTAAAAAAATTAATCTTACCATCTAATGAGAGCAGCAAAGAAAGACTGAGCTTAACCAGTAAAATAAGTTTCCGGTTAGGAAAGAGATGGATGTGGTTGAACTATATGCTTGTGCAAACGTAGTAGAGACTCAAATAATGGATTCTGACAGGAAGTTGAATCCAGAGGGTCAACTCTGGCACAATGGAGGTGCTGGAACAAACTCACAACATTAAACAGCAGGAGATTGACAGGACGTTTTGTGACTGGAGTTACAAAGACATGACTTCAATGTGGAATAGGTGTGTACTGTTGTTTTATATACAGTACTGTGCAATAGTCTAAGGCGCATGCAAAGAAATGCTGTACAACAAAGATGCCTTCAAACATAATAAAATTAAATATTTTTACATTTAAAATACTATAAAGAGCAGTAAACAGAAATAAATGAAACAAAGTCGATATTTAGTCTGACGACCATTCGCTTGAATTTTTTTTTGTTGTAGTCTCAGGTACAATTAGTGCAGTTTTATAAGGAAATGAACTGTAAGTTTTATTGAGCATCTTGCAGAATCAGCCACAGTTCTTCAGGAGATTTTCATTTTCGCACAGCAGCCTTCATTATGTTCTTTTGTCTGAAAAGTGGCCTCTTATGTAATATTCTGCTTTCTTTACTGGCATACAAACGTTTTTCTGAAACTTTTAATTTTGTGCAGGAAAACCAATGTTTAAAAATCTCAAATGTTTTTGTACTGCCTTGATAAACTGCCTTGATAGATCCATAACAAAGTTTGTACTAAAAAAAAGATAGGTTGCTCAAGACTTTTGCACAGTACTGTACACATCATGAAAATTGTTCTCTGATGGTTTTCCCCTATTGATACTTGTTCCCTATTCACTTTAGCACAGAAAGTACACTCTTAAAACATGTAATGCCTTAAAGGCTTCTTCAGTTTCTGATAGACTTCTAAGAGAACCCTTAGTTCTGGTTTATACTTATGATTTGAAGTGTATTTGCGTCACAACACAAAGAGGGTTTATGGGTAAGCATGCTCGATATAAATTCCTCTAAAATCCTAATAGCATGTCATCTCTTTTGACAGCATAGCAAATTCGACAGAATAGCATCTATACCTGAATCTATTTTGCTGAACAAAGAGTAGAGGAGTTGGTAGAGTGCATGAGCCAAATGCAGAAGCTGTTAACAACATTGCAATGGCACAGTGAAGTGAAAACATTGGTGGAGTATATCTGCCTTGTATATGGAGACAGGCCCTGATGAATTTTAAGTGGCTGCTACTATTTCTATAAGATTGAGGCCCACATCAGGCAGGGAGTTCTTATAGTTTTGACATTTGTAATGCAGGAGTGCAGCTCAGTTGCAGTAGTGAATGCTCTGAAAACTGGCATTAAATCTGCCTTAGCAAAACTAATGCTGAATCCTCTACCAGACACAGCTGATCAAAGGCCTAACCCAGGGGTTCCCAAACTTTTTGGGCAAATGACCCCAAATAGACATTATGAATTTTATGCGACCCCAAGCCTTGGCCACCCTACAAATCCAGATTTATAACATAGGACTATTGCAATATTTGAACATTATGTGATGTTAGTAACATACTTATATGGTACATAATTGGCTAAAAGCAAAATAAATATTCCTTGCACTGACTTACCAGTCTGTTCTGCTGTTATAGTATAATACTGCAATTCATCCCGGGGTTGTGAGATGTAAAGCAGAGGAGCCTGGTTTATACTTGCATGTGCAGAAACAGTTGTAACGCGAGCTGCATTATTCACACACTCAATGTATATCTAAAGTGCATCACACATGGCACATCAGAGCCAAATCACCCCTGTCCATCAGGTTTCAAAATCGAACTATATTAAATGTTTAGAGAGTCATGATTTTAAACACACTGACAAGCTCTATCGCTCTTTAAAACTTTGAGAGTGGCATCATGATTACTGTCATAAGTTGTGTCTCAATTCTAAAACTCTGACCTTACATTCAAAAGTATGTACTACTCTAGAAGATCCAGAAAAAACTCAATAAAATAGTACACAAAACAGACCTTTCGGTAGGTTTCAAGGTGACATGAAAGGTTGTGTTTTTTATTCAAACACCAACTGTAATAGGAAATCTGGTTAGTGTTAGTACTCAATAACAATCTAGTAGTAGTTCATAAGTGCATATGTATGTTCATATGTATGTCAATAGTTCATATGTAGGCCTTGTGACAAACTGGCAATGGAGACGGTGTTAGGATCCATGTGCAGGAAGTTTATTGAAACACACAAGCAAACATAGGCGAGGTGCAGGCAGATAGGTTTGGTAAACCAAAAGACAGTCCAGGCAAACAAAACAATGGGTAATACAAAGTATTGGTAATTCCAACAAACAGGCAATGGTAGTGTAGGCTTGGTAGTGTAGACAAACTAACAATACTTCGCAATGGTGTGATGGAAATGGCATGGTTAAATACAGTAGCGAAGCACATGTTCGTATTCGGGCGAGGGCTCCTTCTGGTGGGTGGATGAATGATGGGCAGCCTCATTCATTACAGGCCTGTCTGATTTGAAACACTACACTAGTTAGTTTAGTGGAGGTAGATGGACTAGGAAATTTATCCATTGTTATTGCTGAACTATTCTAGTGCTGCTGTCAGGATAGTGAAAAAGACTAAAATTATTTTCAATGCACCCTATTAATTTCAGTGTGGCTTATCTGAATGTGACTCTCAGTAACATTTCACATATTTGCACAGAAAAATCCGTCTTTGATATTTCTATTTCTATATTACTTTGTGAAATAAATTAATGCAGCAAAAGAGGAGATTGAGTCTGAGTGTGAGTTTCTCTCACGATCCCAATTGTAAATCAAGCATGTGGGGTCACAACCCCTAGTTTGGGAACCCCTGGTCTAACCCATTCAGTACAACCACCCAAGTGAATGACTAGGCTTTCACAATGAACAAGTTTCTTTAGAGTTGTTATGTGCATACAATGGTGCACTGAAGTTACAAGCTGATAAAGAACACACAAACTGGCTACAATGGAAGAAGCACTATAGATAAGATCAATGCCTGTGGCAAAGACACAGGTGGCCTCACAAGTGGAACAGTCTGATAAGAAGGCAAGTTTGGCTAGCTCCAACATTATTGCCAGAGCCTGGTTAAACCACTCTGCATCACCTGTCATTGGTACCTGGACAGGTCTTGGCACATAGCCACAGGAGGCACGAGATGATCACCGCTTTCAAAACATGTGACGCAGCAGGCTACCCTTAGATGCCCTTGATTGCTGTCGAATTATTTCTGTAAACTAAGGTTTCAAAAACAGTGGAAAGAGGGAGTTATACAGGGAAAAATGTGGACCATGTTTGTGTCACCAGAACAGAAAAACAGGTTAGTGCCAGATTAGGGCAGGACCATATTTCCAGGCCTGGATTACTGTAAGTGCTATGGCATCCTTAGACCATTTCTTAAAATATACAGTCAATGTTTTCCTCTCTGCAATTGAGACAATGGAGCTTGATAACATCAGTGGCTGCTGAGAACATGGAGTATTGTTTACTGTTTCACCACTGACCACCACAAGCACAGAGATCCTCCCCACAGAGGTGTCATATTTTTCAGAGGTGTGATTCCAAGAATTAGGCAGAATTCACCCCATTGTGGATCTTAGAAGCTTAAATGTCTTCCTGAAATGTCTGCCATTCTGCTACACATAAAATATGTGATGGAAACAATGGAAAACACATAATTGTTTTGTGGCCAAAGATCTAAAAATATATTGTTTCACAATGTAATTGCTATGCAGTTTAGGTACTTGCACTCCCACACAAGCAGAGTGATAATAGCATGTTAAGGTTCCTCCCTTTGAAAGCCACAGTGAGGACCCAAACAGAATAAAAACATATGCTTGCTCTGAGCTGAACCAAGTAAGTGCTGTTTATTACTGTTTGGTTGGTCAGAACCTGCCACAATCACTTGTGACAACTTTGATAAGCAGTCTCAAACAGAGCGTAGTGGCGGTCTGGGATGTAAGGAGGTAGAACAGACAGCCATCTTGGTCACCTTTTATAGGCTACCCATGTGGAGTCATGGTCACAAGGTGACTGCTTTGTCATGTGTATTTGCAAGGAAACAAGCACATGGAAATCTCCACTCGTTCCAAAGGAAACCGCCTTTATGTACTTTAGTCATAGAATCATAGTAAAATTCTGTATGTTTACTTTGGTATTGTCATTTACATTATTTATAAATTATCATCTATATACAGGATTGGACAAAGGCAGTCATTATGGCACAGTGTGCTACCTGGATTTCTGCATTAAGTAAATGGATTTCATCTTACAGTCAATGATATTTAACCAAGCAGTACATGTCAAGAAGAAGTATATAATGTATACAGTATCTCTCTCCCTCTCCCTCCTTTTCTTTGCACATCACATACATTTCTTAATGAAGGTGTCACGAACTTGAAACATAATGGAAGTGGGTCATGTAAGAGACTGACACAATGTATTCCTTGTCATTCTGGTAGTTGAACAGCATCTCATGGGATATGCAGTCCAGACTAATTAGAGTTAAACCTATACATACACTCGCATACACATATACACTCTACATACTGTATACACCAGTGGTAATTACTATGCAGTCAGTCATCACCAAAGCCTCTCATCACAGGAGTGAAGGTCAGTGTGGCATCCTTTTGGATCATACTTTGAGTCAGAACACAAATAATTTATACAGCATTACCTGTATATGGCCATATAATGGATGGAGTTACCGAAGACCAGATTAGCTTGTAAACTTGTCAATCAGTGAAATGTTTTTCTTAAATATGTTGCATTCACCATTTTAGCTATCTCTCATATTTGTATATAGTCATGTTCAATGTATCAACATGTACATTCAAAAACTGCAGGTTTATGAACAGGGCTATGCATAAGCCCTTTTTTCATCCTGATCAGATGATGGATGAGTCATTTAACAGGTGCACAGCTTTATTTAATTAAAGTAGCATGCAGTGTCTAAATATAGCTCTTATAAACCATCTGCTTGTGATGCTGACTATACAGCAGCCTCCATTGTTACCTTTGATTCTGTGCATCTGTTTATTGTTTAAAAAAAATCTTGATAATCATATTAATGTATTCATTTTCATGAATTAGAACATGGCAGTTGATGAGACATCAATGTTCCTTGAACTTCTTGTAAATGATTATTGAAGTACGGCAGGTTTGAATTGTTTAATTGTTTGTAATTCTAGTGAATGTTGCATGAGATCATACTGGTTAAAATTGAGCCCGGTGGTTCCTAAGGTGGAATCAGGTGGAGACCTTTTGAAGCTCTGGATCAAGCAAATCATTGAATGCCCTGCTTTCTGAACTCAATTCTCTCCCAATATGTCTTCCAATGTCTATCTCAAGTTTGTCAGACGTTAAGCTCCAGTAACAATCCTTAATCAGACTCATGATAACTGACTTTGTTCTCATTTTCAGAGATCTCCTCCTTTACAGAAAAAAAAAAAAACGTATAACACCAGAGCAACCAAGAGTGAACCTCATGAGCCTAAGTACTGTATGGACACAATGCTTGTAAATATGAACACTACCTCATCCAGAACTGATGTAAGGTAAAGGTTGTGATTTTATGTGCACCACTCTGTCAGGTTGCTCTGGCATCCTTTCAGGACTTGTGTGATGGAGATCGTTGACCCCCAGCATGACCTCTCAGCACCATGAAGGCCAGAAAGGTTAATCTATACAGGTCAGTCACATCTTGTCCCCTAGCTTGCTATTAAATCCATAACACCATGTCCTGGATGACTGGAACAAAGTATGACCTTTTAATTATATTCTAAAGTCACTTTGTGCAGTGGGGATTGGTTGATAATTATACAGCGAGATGTAATAGTGTCTTTAAAGGAGGGTTGGGTAGAAAGATGTTTGGAAGGTGTGAAAACACAGCTGCACGAATGTAAATTTACTACTTTGTAAAAAAAAAAAAAAAAAACCTACAATAAAAGATAGTGATTTGTTCTGATTTAGAATGAATGAAGCTGTCAGAAAATCTTACTCCTATATTATTGAAACTCATTTGCACTTATTCATCAAAGTTGCCTAGAAACAAGAACCAGGAATGACATATGAACAATATGCATCTGATTCAAGTCATACGACATCAATGACTGCACTTGATGAATCAGCTTCAGCTGCTGGAAACAAGCTCCTGCCCTCTTTATCCCTTATTCACATGTAATAAGCATTCAACATGCCCCTCATATACTGTACATGACAGTTAAATAAACACACCCCTATTTATGCATGTGGTGCAATAGTGAGCGAAATAAAGGAAATAAATTGAAAAGGTAATGAAAACATGAAACTTTTCCTTCAGCATCTGAGCCTGATATAGCCGCTCCCCATCTGCTATGTGAGGAAAGCTGTGAGCATTTAGTCGCAGCTAAACACCTGGGATACTGGTGTTTCACCCTGCCATTCCCCTGAAGAAGAAAGACACATGTCCACATCAAACTTCAACCATTCAAACTTAAACATTTTTCAGTCTAACATCTCACAGATATTTTAGCAACAGTAAACTATTGAACAAACCAGCACCCCAGCTGTTTTTCTAAGAAATTCTACACTGTCTCCTCTAGCTGGACGGACCTCTTATTTAAAGGTTGTGGCTCTTTCATCAGCCACACAATCTGCTCATCCCTGTACCGACTAATATCTTCTTGTGGACTCAGCCAGAAGAACTTGTTGTCTTAAAACATTTAGTTAGTTTTAAGCATTTATTTCTAGAAAGAAGCAAAATTATCTACCAATAGAATAAGAAATTTAAACCTTGAAATTAGTTAAAAAAAAAAAAAAATAATAATAATAATAATAATAATAATAATAATAATAAATCTAAAAATATGTTTGAAAATCTTAAATTTGTTTTATTGTAATCTTGTAATAGGAAATACTAGCTCAATTTGACTAGTTTGAAAGTGAGTGTTACACTCGTTGCTAGGGAATTCCTGCGGAGGTCT
>JANDJT010000199.1:21234437-21246342 GCA_024331685.1 Stegophilus panzeri | reverse complement strand
GTGTATACCTGCTTCTCTGGATTTGACTGGATTTGTCTCACTTCGTGTTTGTCTTGTTTGATCATCTGACCTGCTGCCTATTTATGGTTTATGATTACTGCCTGCTCCTTTTGGTTTGTCACCACTGATTTATTTATAATAAAACCCAACCCTGAGCCTACATTCGTCCTCTGCACTTCATGACACCTATCCTGAACCCCCAACTGGTGCAGATCTAATATGCACCAAATAAACAAAGTGCTGAAAGATATCAATCAAATAGTCAAAAACAGACTATGAATAAAACCCATGTGTTGACAGAAATGTTTAAAAATCCACGATATCTTGTGCATGAATATCGTAGGTGTGTTTTTGCCTGCCTGAGGCTGCACATCCACATCCTCAACAATTTTTCATGTGCACAAATGCGAATGTGCATATTATCTAGAGATGAGCTAATCCGGTTTTAAAATAAATAAAATTAATAGAATCTTGCTATCACACTTAGTGATAGTCACAGTTAAGGACTTAGTGATAGTCTTGATAGTCACACTTAAGGACTAATTAGCTAATAAAGATTGTAAAATTGTACAAAAAATCTACTACCTAGAAACTTTATAACATTAGTATGAAACCATTAAGTTTGAGCCTCGTAGCATGGATTCTCATCATAGGCATGAAACTATTATGGATGCACACTTTGCTTGATAAAGGTTTGATATGACTTTTGATTATTTAACCACAAATCAGGAATTTATCAGGTCATTAAAATGCTATACTCACACAAACAGACTCTGACCTGATGTGAGGTTTGGTGTACATCATTAATGTACAACAAAGACAGAATAGAATTTGAATGCTATGTACAGATTTCATGATGCACAACAATGATGAATAATAACTAATAATGTGCCAGGCTTGGTTTGTTTTGTTTTGGCTGGTCATATTTATATCGAACAGGTCACTGTATGCTCAGGTCATTTGCTTTGATAAGACTTGATTTTCATAAATGACTCGATGGGATTTCAGGTCCTGTCACATTTACACTCTTACAAGTACACACACCTCTGCCATCAGGATGATACCCAGTTATGGGAAGAGCTTTCAGGGACTCAAGTTTTAAACATATAAAACATATAAAACATATTGTATTTCAAAAGCAAAACTCCGTATCTGGGTTGATAAGAATTGAGTCTAATGCTTTGTTCTTAATTTATAACCCATAAAAATGTCATTCCAAAATTCTAAAATAATGAGAACGAACCTACATGAAAGGTACATGTGAATACTTTGAAGTCTTCTACACGCTACAGAGGCAAATACAACGGGGGGACGTTTCTACTCAGGACCCGGAGGATGAGGGAAGCCCTAAAGCTCATGGGAAATTAGAGTGACATTTTAAAAATCTCTCATGTTCTGCTTCCCAATCTGCACTCTCTATGTTCTCATGGAAGGTAAAAATATCGTTCTTTGAACGCGCTACCATGAGCTGTGCCGGCAGTGACTGACTTCAAGGAAATGCAAATTTCACTCTCACGTGCAGAACTACTTCTCATACCAAAAAGTGAAATTGCCTTCATTCCTTGGAATGTCGCGGCTTTACTTTTTCACTCTGTCTTATTAAAAAAAAAATGCATACATTTCAATGTGACATATGACTGTGAAAAGAAAATAGGGTATCTTAGCAGGAATTTGTTAGTTTACAAATTTTCCTTATAGCAAAACTTAACCCTGAAACACATTAAATATATTTATATTGAAATATTTATGATGTGTTCCCAAACTTTTTGAGCAAACGACCCCAAATGGACATTATACATTTTCTGCAAGCCCAAGAATTGACCACCCTAATTACTTCTTAAATTCTGTATTTTTTATATAGGACTACTGTAACAATTATGTCAATAACTTGACATAAGTGACTAAAAATCAAAGGAATATTCCTTTCACTGACTTACTAGTCTAGAGAGAAGGGTGAGCATGACATATTTCTTGACACAGCTTTAAAAAAGGCAGGAGTTGTGTTTTTAAAGGGTGTATTTCTTTCCGCTGGTACGTCTAGCTTGAAATGATACATAAGGAATAATAAACCTGGGGTACGTTGTCCACGCCGGAGTGGTGTGATAGGGCCCAAAGTGAAGCACAGGAGTCTGATTAATACTTGACGTTAAAAAGAAGCGGCAATACAAATTATTTGTTCACACATTCTTCTGTGTATTTTCAGTACATCTGGAAAATTGAAAAGCGGTATTCACTAGATAGCACATCAGAACCAAGACATCCTTGTCCAACAGGTTTCCAAGTGAAACTGTTGTAAAATGTTTAGCAATACACCCAAAAAGTATTTACTAATCTCGAAAATCCAGAAGACCGGTATGCAGAACAGATCTTTTGGTAGGTTTATACGCTACACAAGAGGTTTTCAAAATTCAAACACTAACTCTAACAGAAAAACCGGTTAGTGTTAATACTCAGTAAAGGTTTAGAATAGTGAATATGCATTTTAAGACACAATGTTAGTTTGTTTAGCAGTGTTAGATGGACAGAGAAATTTGTTTATACAGCATGACAGGACAGGGAAAAGTCTAAAGTAGCATGGCCATGCATCATTTAAAGTATTAGCACACAAAATACATCTTTATAGTTAGAGCGATATTTCTAAGCATAATTTGTAAAATACATGAATAAAACAAAAGAGGAAATTGTGAGTTTCTCTCGCAACCCCATTTGTAAATCAATTGACCTAACATGGGGGTCATGACACCTAGTATAGAAACCCCTGGCTTAGAGCTTCTGGTACAAATGTTTAGGTTGGTGCTGTATTTTCACTATTGTCATGAGATCATCTGCTTCACTTAAGTCACAAGAGGACACTGCTCGTGTAGTTAAATTGTCATTTAATAGGTGAATGAAATTATGTGATTTCAATGAATGATTTCAAACATAAGTAATAACAGTCAGATTTGAATGTAAGCTCGTAAAAACAAAGGAATTTCCAGCAAAGTTTGAAAAATGTCATATTAATGAGAAAGATCCAGAACTCAATAGAGCTACATGACATCGAGTTAGGGTAGACATTTGGTTTGGCGTGTTAGTGGCCTACAAGATGGCGAGTGCGATGGCACTGATAGTGGTATTAGCGTGATAGTTGAAGCTGATCTGTTTGAGTAGAGTGTACAGTTGAAGAGGTGAGAGAGCTGGACCAACTAAAGGAATAAAGCTCCGCTGCATTGCTCTCTTTAGGTTGAGATGCAGTTATGGCTAAACCCCACTGGTACTACTATCGGCAGAGGGCATTGTGGGTAATGTAGGAAATTGTTAACCAAAGTGAAAATGAAAGAAGTTTAAACTAACAACTTGGAATTACAAAATTACAAAATAAATCTTGGATTAAGATTAATATGTCGTTCATGGTGGTTGTTTATTGTACGATCACCAGTTTGAAGCAAATTGTTTTTAACGCACTGTTACACAATGATAAAAGACTTGAAGTATACTTTATGTAGCTTTGGATAATACTTTAGATTTCACTTAATGTTGATCATCCTGTAATCCAGTGGGCTTTAGTCAAGCCTCTTTGCTTATCATTTTGTAAATGTTTTTTTCTACAAAAGTTATTTTTCTACTCAACTGGGTCAGCTTATCTCATTTCCCTTTTCATGTAACCTCTGTACATCTATGCCAGAACATTGCTCATGCTGAAATTCTTTAGGTCAAACCAGGCAACCTGATTCCCGTTAGACTGTCAGAGCTATTAAGTCTCTCCTTGCTTTCAGACAAATAAAATAATAGTGTTGCAATGAATCATAAAGATGTCTTTTAGCTCATTTTCACTATAACTAAAACTGCCAAGCCCACAAATCCACATCTGGACCGTATCACAGTTATGATTTCATACAAATCTGTTTACCCACAGCTGCATTAGATTAAATAACATGTTTGGTTCCAGGGCACTCATGAGCATAAAAAAAGTATAAATATTGGCACAGCCTTTTTTGTAGCAGAGGATCGCGGTTGAGATCCACACCAGTGGAAATGTCATGTTCTGGACAGAGCCTTTTAAATATTCCCACACTCAAAACAAATAGACACTGTTCTCTAATTGCTTAATTTCTGCTGAAAGATGTTTTAAACTATAATGTCGTGTATAAACCGTGTGCAGTTCTTGAAGTCTGAAAAAACAAATACGCATTCTGAAGATACTTCAATGTCAAACAAGATTCTCTGGAAGAACCAAAGGGCTTGAGAGGAACATCATGCTGGATTCTGAATCCTCTGAAAAGTCCTAAACACATGGAAAAAAATTTTTTTTGAAGAAAGTGTATGCAAAGACAAGTTATTTTAAATAAAACATTATTGTACACTTGGCAGCACGGTGGCAGAGTGTTCTCCTCGTGCTCATCTGGGTTCTCCATAGTGTGCAGCATTCCAAAATAATCTGAAATGCCAGAACGTCTAGTACAGCTTCTTCCAGTACAGTTTGTTTGACTGACAGGCCACCTTAATTGGTGGCTTATCTTCACCTAAGGTGACTGGGACATCCATCCATCACTCTGAGAAGCAATTTATCTTTAAAAACAGATTTCCACTCTCTGTCGTCTGAGATTTTCAGTATGCGTTAATGCAGGAAATGTTGGCCTTTAACACATCACAACTTTAAATTTTAGAAACATGGCTGTTAAGTTACATTGGATACGTTGTTACCCAGATGAGGACGGGTTCCCGTCTGAGTCTGGTTCCTCTCAAGGTTTCTTCCTCATATCATCTTTGAGAGTTTTTCCCTTGCTCAGTAGGGGTAAATTTACACATTTAAAATCTGTATCCTGAGTTTATATGTTTCTGTAAAGCTGCTTTGAGACAATGTCCATTGTTAAAAGTGCTATACAAATAAAATTTTATTGAATTAAGGCTAAGGACTGGCTTTAACAGTTTTTAGTAGATTTACATCAGGTTTTCTGCATGATGCACATAGTTTTATCCAAATGCAGTTGTTCTCCATCCCACTCCTGTAAAATATGAGTGTTACTGTACAGTGTAACAAGATATAATTTCAGTCTTTCAAAAGAAAATAGGATTCACTAACCAAACTGTCTACACTAAGTGTTCAAGGCAACACAACAACTGGCTTTGTGAATTCAAGCACTTGCTGCATTGTTAATGTATTAATTTTAACCATGTTGCACTTAAGATTTCAACAAATTTTATGTTATTCCAGAAAGTGCATACTCATAGTGAGGTGCGAATAGGACAAACTGTTTAGATGTGCAGTAATTGCTGTTTTTTGTTCTTTAGTTATTCAGAACAGGGGCACGGTGGCTTAGTGGTTAGATCGTTTGCCTCGGACCTCCATGGTTGGGGGTCCCAATCCCACATCCGCCCTGTGTGTGGGGAGTTTGCATGTTCTCCCATGCTTCGGGGGTTTCCTCTGTTTTTCTGCCCCAGTCATGCATTGTAGGCTGATTGGCATCACTAAACTGTCTGTAGTATGTGAGTGTTGTGCCCTGCAATGGATTGTCACCCAGTCCAGGGTGTCCCCCACCTTGTGCCCCGAGTCACTGCGACCCTTTGTAGGATAAGCGGTTTGGAAAATGGATGGATGGGTTAATCAAATATAGAAATATAACTAAAATCATTGCATTCTGTCTACCTGAGTCGCACAACAGAAAGGTGTTCACGATCTCTTGATGATGCAACAGCCATCCATGGCTTAAAGAACAAAATTTTTGTGTGGGAATGAGGGCAGATAGCACTTTCCTCTGAATGTGCTATGCCACCCTGTGATGTAGCAGTTTGAAAAGATGCGAATGGCTAGCACTTGTGTGCCTTCACCCTCCCTGGTTGTTAGTTGTTGTGTGAGAGTAGAGAGAGGCTTGTGGGTGAGAAATGGCAGGTGACCAAATTGGGGGGAAATTACGGACCATAGCTGTCATATAGAATGATGATTGGTGGAGATGGGGAGGTGTGTCTGGCTGCATACCCAGAAATGTTATGTTGAAACATTTTGATCTTTGTTCTGCAGGTTAATCAAGGCTTTCAGAGTAATATTGGTCCACAAAATATATCTGGAAAAAGAATGAAGAATTAAAGTCCATTGCAGGAAATGTTAATACTTTTTTAATATCATTGTCACTGCTTAACACAAAAAATATTATATATTAATGAAATCGTAATGATGAAAAAAAAAATTGTAATGATGATCATCTTTTGCACCGAGTTGAACCCAAATTTAGTTTGCTAAATTAATAATCTGCCTTTTCACATATCTGAGGGCTTGGTAATTAACTGACTAGTCCAAACATGCTTCCCACAGCAGCACTAAACTCACAGTGGGATCCACTGGTCTAGAAGACTTTGCCAATTGAGAATTTCATAATATAATGGTTCATATCTAATATGCAATGCGACGTGTCTCTGTGAAGGTCTATGAGTGTGAGTGTGTTTGTGTGTAACAGAGAGTCACGCGTATCTATGATGCTGCATCTCAGCGAGCCTCCAAACGAATGATCATTGATTGAGGTGGAGAGGTGGGTCTGGTTGCGTACCTGGAAATATTGTAACGAGACATTGTGCCCCTTCTTCTGCAGGTTTTATCAATGGTCGTCTCCAGTGTAAACGATAATATTTTATACAATGATATTTTCTCTGATCACATCCAGTAATTCCCATCCATAAACTCCAGAAGCTGAGGATGTCGGTGAACACAGAACACAAAACTTTCACTTTCACATTCCTTGTCTGGTTTGTTTGGTGTGACATTTTCCCTTAGTGTACACAATCATATGCTAACTTCCATCCATGACGCTGACATGCTGACGGATATGCTGTTACAGTAGTGTAAACCAAGCCTAAAAAACGAAAGGATAATAAATTGCACTCATGCAGGCTTGATTACGCTTTGTATGATGAAGCCCTGTTGCTGAACGCCTGAGAAGACTATCACTGTCAAATGTGGCGGCTTTCAAGCTTAAAAAGCACTCCTATAAAGCACATGAATGGAGCTGTACTGCTCAGAAACCACACTATACCACAAGAACTTCATTCTGTTGATCCGTTTATCATATTTCATTAAAGTGCATGAAAATATTATAACATATATTGTAATATTGTAGCCGGAATTGCTCCACAGCTCTGAGTCACACTCAGGAGAAACTGATATTTGTTTCCTCATAGGTGAATATGAACATGAAGTTTTTTTATGGCAACAATTTACATACTGTTCAAAAACTCATAGGTAACTAAGCCCTATTTTATTCCTATACAATACTAAGAACTACTTGTTAATTACTTAGTAAGTTATTAGGTGTTCATGATGAACTATACAGTAATTAACTGAATCTTAAGCAGTAATTACTTAGATTTCTCCTGCAGTACTACTAGCTAAGTATGGCTCTTTTATAATTACTACTGATTAATTACTGATCATATTGCCATTAATCACCAATAGCCATGTATTACCTTCCTACTGGAGATTTATTACCTAATATACCTCAAACTATTCCAACTGTATCTAAAATAAAATTATTTATATGGGTTTTAGGTCTCCTCAGAGGAGCACAGGGTTGGTGTGATGTTTTTTTTGTTTGTTTGTTTGTTTTTTTTAACTCAGGTAATTATTGCATAGTTAATAGTGAAGTCCTACTAACATATTAACTGAGTAATTACCTATGAGTTGTTGAACAGTATTGTAAAGTGGTACTAGTTAGGGCTCCTCTACTGCTTGACATCTATCAACCTGGTACACAAAAGCCTACCATGTGTTCTTCTGACACACTTGAATCCATCCATCTCCTTTTCTGTGTCACAGGACAGCTGAACACACTCATAGGAAAGCACTCACTTGCCCATTTTGTACACATGACCTAACAGATGCCGTCATCTGTTGGTTAGCGTCACTTTTCCCACCAAGACAAACAAAGACAAAGACAGTTGCCTCACTTGGGAAACTTGCATGATGTTTTTAAAAAGTAAAATGACCACTTTGTGGGTAATGTCCACCATTTTTAACAGTAGATATAAAAAAAAATTTCACCTAGATAAGTACCTGTAAAATGAACATCTTATTTACTACCAGATTTTGTGAGAGAATCCCTTTTAGTTTTAACTAACAAACTCCAAAGCAGACAGTGTCAGTTTATAGGAGCAGAGGATTTATTTGAGGCTGGGCAATGGAGGCTAAATGATTAGCGTCCTGACAGAAATAATAAGTCGGACTTACAATAATAAATCAGAATCAGTATTAGTCCTTGTGAGCCAAACAAAAAGGAATGGGGGGGGGGGGGCTTCATGGCATTATGTAGAGGTAGTCCATACAAAATTAGCAAGTTGATCACAGGACATTTGTGTTTATTGCAAATATCTACAAATACTTTTAACCAATCCACACTAGCCTGATTTGATGAAATTAAGAAGTTTCAAAAGATCACTGATTTGTACACAAATTTAAAGATGCATTTCATGCAACTCAAATCAGTTTATAACCATTTATAGTCCATTCCCAAGACAAAAAGTTCCCAAGGGTCATTTGTTAATTTTCTCTGAAGCAAATGCACAAGGACACCGTTTACCCATTAGCCAATCAGATGCCTTGTGATGCAAGACAAGCATATGTTCAATTTGTCGCTACGCAGTGGTCTGTCTTCTGCCGAGCAGGGAAAACTGGGGGATGGTGATGAGCTGCAGAAAGGCCATCATGGAGACATGGAGGGGGGCTGGAAAATTTCAGAATAATGGATCAAATTCCACGGGCGCCGTCACGCACCATGTCACACTTTGTTTACGGAAAGCATTTGGAAGGAAGGCGGTTGGAAGTAGGGGAGTAAGGGAGAGTGATTGTGCTAAGATAAGGTGAGAAGCTTTTCTAGTCTGGGTACCCCAACAGAGTCCCTCATTCTTCTTGAATAGACCAAATAAAGCCCATTTTATAGAATATGGGTGAAAATTAAGATAAGCCTGGCATTGTGCATATCTTTTATTGCAGCATGCACTGCTAAGCATCACGAAGACACACAATAGACCATTTAAGTCTGACTTATTCAACCATAAAGGTGTATATATAGAGAATTATTTTGCTTTTAGCTTTGCTAGCCTTCCAATATGATGCAATGGTACAGACTTTAATCAGATATGTTTAAGAATAGCTCTTGACAGCTGTGGGTGTAATCCTTCAAGGCTTGCGCAGCCATGCACATTCCTCAGACAATGCAAACAAAACATTAGCGAGGCATGAAATTTTCCATCTCAAACATCAGCAGTGCTCTGTTCACAGCAAATCGGCCTGCATGCCGGAGTTAATAGAAGCATTTTATTTCCAGAATGACTTTAAAAACCCAACTGTGTGTGTCTGATGATCCTAATTTAAATCATCTGTCAGATCCCAAAGTCTTCAATCACACTGAAAATATTATTCCTTTTTTTCCCCTTGTGTTTACAAAATTTAGAACATGGATTTGAGAAGCTATTCGTATCCATTACTTGCCGAGGTGAGTGTAAGATTGATAGCATTTTACTGTGGAAATGGCAATGTGTGAAATGATTTTCATTTAACTGCAGATTAAGTTGACAAAATGCAGTCATATAAAATCTGTGTTACGTTAATTGGAAATGATGTCTGCATAGGCGTGGGGTTTAGACAATTCAGTGGATTGTTACACTTGGGATTGCAGAGCACTCCAACTATATTAGAGGAAATTCATCTTAATAGATGTGCATCTTTTAAATAATATATCAGTTATTATTGTTGCCAGTCTGAACAATAACTGAAATCTATTTAGTTTTAAATTACTGCTTATATACATCCAACAGTATTTATTGATCCCCCCCCAAAAAAATAGCACAGAGAGCATTGCACTGTACACTGCATTTTATTTTCAAAAAAAACAAAAAAAACGTAATAAATATTGCAGAAACATATCATACAGACATACAATTGATTCCAACATTCAAAATTAAAAAGCTGACACTCTACAGCTAACACTGGATATTGTAAATCATGGCATAAACCTGCAAGCTGAATAAAAATGCCAAGGAGAACTGTGAGGCACCTATCTGAACGAAGTGTAACAAAGTCCAGCATCTTCACATATTAAGGACATTATGATGGTTATTTAAGGTAGTGACCAGTATAACAGGAAATAATCCCACAGCCAGATTGTGTTCCAGTTTCATGCTGGGTCTACTGGTGCTTGAGGCTGCATAAGCATTGCTTTTAATGTGGACTAAAGATGTACTTCCATTCCCCTGATACTACGGAGAAATTTTTACCTCAGCGGATCAAACAGGGCATGTAAAAAAAACAAGGACAAGTCTAGTGGGTTTCTTCAAAGAGGATATGCGGATTTCTCCAGGCCAGCCGTTTTTTTTTGTTTTGTTTTTTTCAAATTGCTAAAACGGGCCAAAGTCAGCATATTGCATAGCTGAGATGATTCTCTTACAGGAAATTCCAAGTGCTGATGGATTAGGCAGAGGTATTAAAAGGCTCTCAAGCAATACTGAAAACCCACGCCATGAAAAGCTTGGGTACACCAACACACAAACACATGGAGGCACTGGAGTTGGACACAATACTAATGCTGGTTCCACAAGACCCAGTCACTCATGGAGATATGCTCGTCAAGCCAAGCCAGAACTACCACCAACAATATATCAAACACTTAAGACTGCACATAAAGCAAAACAGTCTAAACAGGAAACTCTGACACTATGAGACACAAGCTTGACTTTGACACTTCTTTGGCTTTTTTCTAAAAAGAACGAAGAGGAACACAAGCACTAATGTTCTGAGGTTAGCATCACCACAAAGATACAACTGTTGGAAAGCTCAGGCAGTCTCCTGCTATTTCCAGACCTACAAGTATCAAGACTTTGACAGACACACATCCAATTCTCATCTGAACAAATCATCAAGGCAAGAAGATGGAAAAACAGAAAGACAACCAAAAAAAGCCAGGTTTATCCACAGTGTTTGTCGCATCACTTTCTCTGTTAAGTGCCTTGTTTTTGTATTCTGTGGGAAAATTCCACAGCAGCTCATTAGCTGCATGAATGTGGCTTTCCTTCAAACATTTCCATTCCTTTTCCTGTACAAAAACTGCAAACACAATCAGAAAAGTTCCTTGACCTGTATTTCAAATATGTCCCAAAATTCATGTCCTATCATGTCAGACATATTCTCCATGTAGATTATTCAGAACTTCCCTCCAAATCTCCAAGAACTGGAATTCTTTTGTATTAGCATGGATGTCTTTCCAACACCTAGTGCTTTTCTTCTGTGGCACTGTTTGTTTTTTGGTTAGCTTATTTCAGATGGGGCAGAAAAGACAGACACAGAAGGATATAAAGTGCAAAGACATCGTCCTGCATCCCTCACTGCTTCACTTGAGTAGTTGTACCAATATCTTGTGCCTTCTCTTTGCCCTTGCCTCGACACCCATCCATGTTCCCCAGATCCTTCACATAACTGCGCAGCTCTTGGCTTTATCTTTACGCATGTCCGGGCTTACCGACTCCAGATAGGGTCTACTGGGCATGTGCGAGGTCCTCTTGGTGGCTCTGGAGGACTTCTGGCGTTTCACGTTCTTGTTGCTCTTGTTGACACAGGCTAAAGTGGCAACATGGAAAATGTCCCTCACGCTGTTCTCCGACTGCAGAGCGGAACACTCGATGTAGGGAGCCGAGATTTGTTTGGCCATATTTGATCCCTGCATGAGGATATAAGAGGGCTTAAACTGCTGGTAGTTATTTGTCTCTCATTTCAAACAGTTCTTACTACAACCCCAATTCTGGAAAAGTTGGGACAGTATGGAAAATACAAAAAAACTAACAAAAAGAGTCATTTGAAAATTCTGTGCACCCTGTACTATATTGAAAACACATTATTAACACATTATTTGATGGTTTACTTTGTGAATTTAATTTATTTTTGAAAATA
>JANDJT010000199.1:21215987-21233859 GCA_024331685.1 Stegophilus panzeri | reverse complement strand
TGACTCATCGGACCACAAAACATGATTCCACTGTGCTACTGTCCATCTCAGATGAGACCGAGCCCAGAGAAGTCGGCAGTGCTTCTAAACAGTGTTGATGTATGGCTTCTGCTTTGTCTAGTAAAACCTTAACTTGCATCTGTGGATGCAGTGGTGAACAGTGTTGAGTGACAAAGGTTTACCAAAGTACTCCCGAGCCCATATCAGGATATCCATTCCAGACTCATGATGGTCTTTAAGACAGTGATGTCTGAACAATCGGAGATCACATGCATTCAGAAGTGGTTTTCAGCCTTGCCCTTTACGTACCAAAATTTGACCAGATTCCTTGAATCTTTTAATTATATTGTGCATGTGTAGAAGGTGAAATGCCCAAAATCCTACCGGTTTGTCTTTGGGGAATGTTGGTCTCAAAGTGTTGAATTATTTGCTGATGCATCTGTTGGCAGATTGGCGAGCCTCGACACATCCTTGCTCTTGAAGGACTAGGCCTTTTTTTGGAGGCTCCTTATGTTCTATGATTAGACGATTGCCACACCTGTTTCACATCATCTTCTTATTTCAACTTGTCACATTATTATTGGTCCTAAATTGCCCCTGTCCCAACTTTTTTGGAAAGTGTTGCATGCATCAATTTCAAAATAAATGTTTATCTTTAAAAAAAATAAACTATGCAGTTGATTAGGTAAAACATCAAACACCTTGTCTTTATACGTTTTTTTTTTTGTTTGTTTGTTTAAATCAAAGTCAAAGTACAATTACAAATCACTCCTCTTTGTTTTTATTAGCATTTTCCATACTGTCCCAACTTTTTCGAAATTGGGGTTATATAATCTTGAAACAAATGATAAAGGATGAATATTTAAGAACTACTCACCTGATCATATGATACGGGTGTTTGCCTGTGATTTGAAAGTTCCACCAAGGTGTTGAGATCTGTACGTAAGTCCGACTTGCATCCCACTAACAGCATCTTAGTATTGGGGCAAAATTCTTGAATCTCTCCTTTCCACTATAGGAAAAAAAAACACAATTATTTAAAACCATTCTTAAGCAGAATTGTAATCAATAGAGAGGTAGCCATAGTTATATAACAAAAGCATTAATGTCCTCTATGAACATTACTGTACACAAAACAACTGGTCAGTTTTCTATTTCATCGGGTCAAAATTTAATTCCAAATATACAAACAGCTACAAACTCTAATCTTCTTGTTAAGCCATCTGAAAATCCTTGAGTGCAAAAGCAGAATGCAAGTAACTAATTAAATGTTATGCCTCAAATAACAGTCAATGATTACTTCTCATAAAATGTCTCATCTAGTTCTTAAATTAGATTCTGCCACCATGTTTTGTGCCATTTTATACCACAACACTGTTAAATTCTCAGCTGTGACTGGTCAGAAGGGGTTGATTAATTTCCTATCACAGCAGTTCTGACAGAAGGTCAGGCTGTAATTCAAGTGATCTCATTCTAATTTAACTCCAATAATAAATGGGTTATAAACAGTTCTTTAACTATGGCAATTGCATAATCATTGATATGATAAAGTTTTCTGTAAGGGGATGTTTATGTTACCGTGACAGTGCTTTGTAACGGTCTGTAAGTTTAAAAAGTGTAAAAGAAGTATAAAATCTTCAGGACATAGGACTTCATGCTTTCTGGTTTCTCTGAAACATGACAAGCTGCATTTTTCTTTTCTCTGATTAACTTTGACAGAAAACAAAAAAAGGCTGGTGAGGAAACAACTGTTTATAAGTTATAACAGGAGCTTGTTTCATGGACATTTCGCAACATTAAATGTAACTATAAAAGTGTTGTTTGTTAAAAAATGAACAAAATAAAATGATTTTTAAAAATGGCAATCAGTGGCAAATTGCTTAATTTAAGAGGAATAAAGAACTTAGGGACATGCTATTATAGGTAAATAATCAACTTTGCAATAATCAACTTTGGACTGTGTCACTGCATGCCCTATTGTGTTTTATTTCGTATGTGAAGCACACAGAGAAGTGTAATTGACAACACAGGTCATAGGTCACAGGGCACTCGACCCCACAAAGACTACATATCTCTCATACCAAAACGTACAAACACATCCTCAATAACCCATTATTCTTTGTCCTCATGTGAGCGAGCAGGAATCAAAGCAAAGCAACCAGACCTCCCACACATTCTCTTTATGCTTGGCATGACCTTTTATTTGACCCTCTGAAGTCTAGACTCTCTTCCATAAACCACTTGTCCCAGTAAACCAAAAACAATCCAGATGACAGACTGTGTGAGAACGCCTTTCTTTCAACATCAGTTCCTGCTTCACAGGAATGGAGGAAACCGCAAATTAAAGCTGTGCTCATTACAGACCTTCTTTAGTACGCTGTCCAGGGTTTCTGGTCGGCTGATGTCAAAACAGATGAGGACCGCATCCGAGTCAGGGTAGGACAGTGGACGCACATTGTCGTAGTATGGTGACCCTGTAAAAACAAAGGTTAAACACACAGCTTAACCAATGACAAACAGTGCTTTGGTTTACAGGGTAGTCCTTTTCAAATTGATAACTATGGTCGTTTATGCATTGGCATTCACAGCTGAATTGAATTCTTTAGCGTTTTTGAGGACATGCCATTAAAGTTACTAAGAATTAACTATGAACTATTTCGCCACTCATATTCCTTCTCATAGAAAGACATTCTAACCATCCAATAAAGGCTCCAACCAGAGTAAGTCTTATGAAATGTAGATTTTTTTTAGACTTTGCTGTGAGTAAATACAGCGTTATAACTGGCAAAACCAGATTTTTCTTATTTTGTGGAAAGCCATTTGACGTTATTGAGGTTTACCGCATACTGTAACAGTGAAGATGTCCAGACATGGATTTTTAGCAACAATTTATGTAGCAAAATGGCCATATAGGATTCCTTTTGGTTGAGTTCTGCAGTTTGGAGTAAATTTGGGTCATCATGACAAGGATCTTTAAGGAGGAATTGATGTGGAGTAGGCTTAACCCATTAACAGGTAGAGGTGGAAAATCCATCCACCCCTCCATCCATTTTTCATACCACTTATCCTACACAGGGTCACGGGGAGCCTGGAGCCTATCCCAGGGAACTCTGGGAACAAGGTGGGGGACACCATGGATGGGGTGCCAACCCGTCACAGGGCACAATCGCGCACACACAACGTACAATTTGGAAATGCCAATCAGCCTACAACATGTCTTCAGACTGGGAGAGGAAACCGGACTACCCAGAGGAAAACCCCAGAAACATGAGTAGAATATGCAAACTAAGCACCAGTCCTCAATGCTAAAACCCAATAACTCAAACAATAACTTTGTAATTTTTAATGGTTAAAGTAAATTACAATGATTTTGAATGTATTTAATAAAGAAACAGATAGATACACACAAACAAACACATAACAAAGAGATGAGAAGCAAACAACTCTTGTTTGTCAAAAAAAAAAAAGGGAAGCTCTGTCTCGGCACATCAGGAATAGTAATCAAAACAAGGGCATGAAATGTCATTTCCATAACGTGCTGCTTTTCAGGCTCATAAATTCAAACCACTGACATGCAAAGAACACCGCTGTCACCGTTCAATTTCGTGAGACACTCCACAAATTCTCCAGTCACGGAAGCTTCTGCACTTCGTGGTTTTCTAGGTCACAATTAAGACTGGCAAGAGACTCTGTTTGCCTGATGTCTGGAAACTCAAGGTCTGAAAGTAGGAATGTTGTTCCAGTGTCAGGAATCTGAAGAATTTGTCTTTTTTTCCCCAACTAGACAGAAGAGACATTGTTGACTCCAAACATTAAAACACAGAGAAAGGAGTCGTGTCCCCCTGCCCATATACATCACACATTCTTTTGTGAGCGAGAAGGTGTTTGGGTGCTTAATCACGTCTGTCAGGGGCAAAATCTGCACTTGAGACACAATGTACAAAAATACAGTCTATGGCTTTGAAAAGAACATCTTCAGTTTCACCAGATCTTCCCATCTGAACTTCATGCATATTCAAGTATGTGGTAAATTTCAGGAAACAAGCCCCACTGAGAAAATCCTGCCCTTTGCTATTATTCTCCATCACTAAAGCCCTGCTAAAAATATTTTGGGAATAATACCTTATATGACTAATGTTTTTTTTTTTTATATACAGCCACTCTATATATCACTCTAATACTATTATATTCATAATGCAAGCCAATTTATCTACCAACAAATCTAACCACAATCATCTCGTGTCTCCATAACAAACACAGAACACATTCCCTCGTTGCTTTCCTGTGGTCAAGTCAAGGCACATCATGACCTTACGTTATTATGATCACGCCTATCCTGTTCAAGGCAGGAATCCCTGGAACTCTATCTTACCCCACCCCCATTCCGCTAGCCCACAATGCAGTGTTGTCTTTCACTGTGGCTTTCTCAACAATATCCACTCAAGACGTGTGGTGCACTCCAGCAGATTCCCTCAGCAAAGTGGGTTAAGCAATAGGAATGTCATTGGAATAGGAAACCCCTTAAGAGCGTGCTCAAAGCCTTGAAAAGAAAATGCCAGGGGATGTGAATAGTGCTAAAATTAGCTGGCGGCTTGCCCTTTGTTCCAACCTACTTTCAAATTGGTGGATCCTAATTACCGTTTCCAATCTTTCTCCACATACCAGCTTATTAACACTAGTACACAGGGCACTTTCTTTTTTAGAACTCTCAAGCAAAGATTTTTTTTACATGGGTCTCTAAAGGTTTCAACATGGACTCTTCCTTGTAAAAAAACAAAAAAACAAACAAACAAACAAAACAAAACAAAAAAAAAACTTTCAACTAATTTGAATGATTCTAAGTGAATGATTGAACGTGAATGGAACAAGTTCATGTCTCATCAGAGTTTCAGGGCTTTTTGTTACTATCTCTTATAGCAACAATATAATAAATGGGTGGAGTTTGTTCATTTTAAGATTGATGCAAGGTTGTGTTTATGTGATAGGCACGTTTAAAAGGAGTGTTTTACCAATTTGGGAGTAATCTCGTTACCTTAGACCAATTAAGAACACGATTCTCTCTTTATGCACTGTCAGGCTGACCCATTCAGTGATGACCCCTTGGCTCTCTGTCACCATTGGCACCACTGACTCACTACTGATCTCGGCTCAAACATGTATGGCAAAAACACACAGCATCTCATCATCTAGTACATATCCTCATTAAAGTCAGCAGGCATGGGTGAAGGTGGTAGTGAGAAATCCTCAAAAAATCTCTCTCGAAACTCCTTGCTTTATTCCATATTTAGCCAGTTCACTAAGCTACTGTCCAGTTTGTTTAGATCAAATGCTACTGGCTCTTGTCTGAATCAGTCAAACGCGTCATCACGTCACCTTGGCTTCCTGTTTCAATAGGAAATACGTTAACATATGGAAACAAATCATGGCTCTCAAGCTGTTTCATGGGGACTTTAAAGAGCTCTCACATTCTCTGTCACAGTAGTGGCTCCACAGGAAGCATCCCAACAGACTAAAAGGATGTCCCGTATCACTCTGTGAGTAATTCTTGCTTATTTGCTACAAATAGGACACTAAATGCTAACTGTGCCATTGTTAAGACTCAGTAGGTACACTATTGTTATGACTATGAGTAGCTATTCATATTCTGATGCCTGGTGGTCTTAAAACTAATTTATTAAATGTTCTGTCAGAAATGCAGATGCTGGCAAAAGGAAGCTACAGTGACTTCACCCCAGCAAATTTCCATCAAAGCAATCCGGCCTGTTTATCCTGAAGTGCTGCCCGTTTGAGATTTCTAAGTTTTGAGACTGACATGACCTGTGTACATTTCCATTGTGTACACATCATCTATGTTTGTGCCCACTATCCACTTGGGTGCCCTCAGCTGGGAAAGGAGCAGAGGGTCAAGCCCAGGCAGAGTTCTCATGGCCCATCCTCCAGCCCATAATGGCAGATTTTAGTAGACAGCTGGTGGAGTCCGTCCATGGAAGGAGATCTGTTCCAGAGTGTAATCACCCCCAGACTTCAAGCTCCAACACATGTGTCGTTAACTGTAGCTAACTGCGTGATCTATAGGCCATAGAGCCACAACTTACACAGTCATTGGAGTCTCTGAGACCGCAGACTGAGGGATTTATACATAACCCTTCACATACCTAAGGCAAACAATAAGACATGTGATTTATGGCTTTGTCTGAATGCAAGATCCAGAGCTGTGCATTTTCTCTGTTGAAAAGCCAAATTGGTTACTTATAGTATATTGTGCTAGTATACTGTATAAACTAGGTTCATGTGCTTCCAACTACACTTTCTGTGCTTGGAGGGGTGGAGATGCTCCCTGCCCTGACAAATTACCACCATCCTGCTCTGCATCGCATGCATTCCAGAGAGCAGAGTCCCTGCGTGTCTTTGCTAAATGAGCTCAGGCTAGGTCTTTGTCAGGCTAGCTCAGCATCTCGAATGACCCTGAAGCATTCACATTTCGCACCTAGCAAGCAAGGGTTTGGACATTCATCATGCAAAGTCCTTGAGAATTTCCCCCCTTTTGCTTTCAGTGAGAGCTCACTACGCAGTACACAGAAAAAACGTATTCAATTAATACCCGTAGTGTTGAATTCCATCGTATAGTTAGAATTCTTTAAGTGCTAATTTATAGACTATACACTTAATCTTAGTAATCTTATTGTCCTTACATCTCCTGAGCTCAGTCCTTGAAACTCAGCAGTAAGTGGGAATGTAAAAGTGTTCAGTGACACGTACTGAGAGCTGCTGAAAACATCATGTACAAAAGTCAGAGTGATGATCAAAGCACAGAATTTTTTTTTTTCACCTTGTATGGAAATGTGACTATTATTTCAGGGCAGTAAGCAAATGCAAAACATTGCATTCTTACCTGATGTGTCCCACAAACTGAGCTCAATCCTTTGGGAATCGATCTCAAAGCTGGCTGTATAGTTCTCAAATACTGTTGGCACGTAGTTCTACGTGGAAATACACAATTACAAATCATTTATAAATACAAGCTTATGCTAATTACAATGTATTAAATATAATAAAAAACTAACTTTTACAAATTTTTTAATAATAAAAGTGTGGAGTACCTACGTTTTTTTTTGTTTTTTTGTTTTTTTTTAAACGGATCCATTAACCAATTGTATTTTTTTTCCAAAAAAGTGTACACTCTCAGAACTTAAGGTTACAGATTATACTTTTCCTTGTAGTCGGGGTGGTACAATGGACAGTGCATGTACCTTTGTACCTTTAGTACCAAAGAAAGTGCATGTGGTATACCTTTAACTAGCTTTTTTGAGTAGTGGTACTTAAGAACCAATTATTCTGTACCTTAGATTATGCTATTTTCCAGATAAAATATACTTACTAAAGGTATAAAGCATGTCCCCTTGATGGACCCACTTCACAAGGAAAAGTAAGGGTTTGATATCTTTTATTTCTAAGAGTATACTCTGATAAGAATGACTGGGACAACTTTGTCTCCACTGCTTCCACTCCACTCTAACACCTTTCAAAAAAATAAGAAGGGAGCTAAAAATAATCATGCAGAAGATCCTTACCTCTGGAAAGCAGTCTTTGGCGAAGACATGGAGCAGTGCGGTTTTGCCGCACTGACTGTCCCCAATCACTACTATCTTACACTTCACACTCTGGCTGGCGTCCATTCCAGACATCAGGCTCGAGTTACTGTCCTTCATGGATCTTAACAATAGTCCTAAAAGATATCGAGGTCAGAATGAACTCCAGAGAAAAGCGCAGCATCCCCCGATTACTTGATCCCGTTTTTAAAAACCTCACTCGCTCAGCATTACTCCTGTGCTGCAGCCTGTTCAGCTCTCCTCATGCCATGTGAAAGCAATGAGCAGCCGCTTGCCTTCCTAATGTGTGCTCACACACACACACACGCGCACAGACACCCACACCCACACCCACAGCCGGCCCTCTTTTTCTCCCTTTCACTACCGCAAATTGCCTGTTTATACACATGCACAGAAAGAGCGCCCTCGATTGCCAATAATCATTTCCAGCACCCGTTTTATGGGAACCTGAGTGCTTGAAAATAAATTGATGAGGAAAATTACCTTCTTTTGTAATCTCTAGCAAAGAGAGTAATTTTAGTCTGCCTGTCTGGCCATACCTTCAGGAATTTCCTTGGAAATGAATTTCAGGGAAAGCAAGAATGGAAAATCCAAAATAAAAATGAAACATGCTTTTGTATGATGCATTATAACTAAATAGCATCATCACTTCTAAAGCATTTCTTTCCATAATCCATTCTTTCGTTCATCAGAGTTGCGGTGGATCCAGAACCAGTCCTCGGAACACTGGATGCAAGATGGGAATACACCCTGGATGGGAAGCCAGTACATTATACGGCACCATACAGTACATACATTCTTACACTCGTTTATACTTATAACTTATATAATTATATAACTTATATAATTTGCTGTAGCCAATGGTACATGGTATCACTTACTCGTCAGAACTTCAGAAATTCTGAAACTACTCATGGGAGCAAATCAAAGGGTTTATTACACAGTAGTGAACTAAAGCTGTTGCCATACACCCTAAATGGGACACCAGTTTATCACTGGGCACCATGCACACACACATTCACACATTCATACACACCTGGTCGCAGTTTAGATTTGCCAGGTGTGTGGGAACTGGATAATCCAGAGGAAACCCTCATGGACACAAGAAGAACAGTCAAAATTCGACACTAACGGTAACCCGAGCTCAGACAAATCCTGGAGCTGTGAGGTGGCATCTCAACCCACTGCTCCACCATACCACCATAAGCATTTATCTTTATCTAATTTACAAAAAGCCTTATGCATCCTCAGCCATGGTCTCATCCCAGAGTACTGTATTACTTTTATTAGGTTTACTACTTTCCAGTGTTTATCCAGAGACAGATTACTATATGCTAAATCAGTCCTCCCGAGACGTTTAATCAATTACACAGACTAAATATTGTGATGCTACTTGGTATTGTAGACTCCAACTTGCTGGTTCAAAATTATCTCCAAAAATGCATTATATAGAATACACAGAAATTCTGAAACTACTCATGAGAGCAAATCAAAAAATATTTGTGGCTATTCTGATAAGGATTTCCAAAAGTGAGCAAGTCAGGAAGCTCCACTAGCTGGTTGATACAAACATTACGCTACATTAAGTCAGAATTTTCCAGAAAATCTTGGACTGGCTGGCTGATGTCTTGCACCCTGTGTTCCCAGAATAGGCTTCAGATTCACCATCACTATGATCAGTATCAATCAGTTACTGAAAATAGATGATGGATGAACATAAATGGAATGCTATGAAGAAAGTAGGGCTCCGTTACCAACTAAATCACAATTAAACCAATGGTTCTCAATGCATACGTGTAGATACACTGATCTTGACCTTTATTTGAATGACAGTAACAGTAGGATAAAACAAGTTCGTTAGCATTGCCTTGTGGCTGTTCTACGTAGGGAGGCACATAATGAGAGAAAGGCGCATTACCTGCCATCAGCCCGGAGTTCATTTACAGCCGTAGCTTTTACATACTTACTGCTATTGTCTCACTGCAAATCCTGCCATTAATAATGATTACTGATTTTAATGATGACAATCTATTAATCACCTGGAATGCCGAGCACAAGATAATTAATGTTTGTGCCCTAACCTGATCAAAGGTTCCCAGACCCACAACTTAATAATGGACACAGAAGAAGAACAGGGAATTGATTTGCCAGCAAAACATCTCATGGATCACATTGATTTGCTTTGCTTGAATAGTGGCTCTCCTCAATAATGGTTAGCAGGACAGCCAGATAGAGTAACAGGATAAAAGACCCTTGAAGTGGTACCCATCCCCCCCCAAAGCAGTTCAAAATGCTGTCTGATTGCTCTGCTGTCCTTCTTCAGGAACCACAAAATCACAATATATACACACACAATATGTCAGATATGTTGCTTCCCTTTGTGGCTAGTTTTTATTCAAAGGAAACAAAATAAAGGTTATGGAAAAAAAAAATTTGAGAATATTTGTTGTGCTTAAAAATAAAAATATAATCCTTAAATATAGACTGATAAATATAAATATTTAGTAATAACGGGATATAATAAAATAATAAAAGGATAGTCCTCATTTACATTTCTACAGAAGTCCCTACTATCTATTGTATCTCCATGCACGTTATATTTCTTTAAGAATTGCGTTATATGTCCTTATTGCGAACAGTGCAAGTTTTTTGTTTTGTTTTTTCATGTACAAAATTGAGTAGGGGATGGAGTTGAGGACTGGATTGATGTCCTAAATCTTATTTAAATCAAATTAATGAGATGTAAAATCTAAATATACAAATCGAAACGTTGACTGCATTTGTCCTGTCAACCAATGGCACCGATGACGATTTAACAACACACACACACACACACACACACACACACACACACCAAGATGCCCTTCATGCCAAAGAGAGCAGATGGACATTTGAATGAAAGATGGAAGCTGCACAAAAGAAGGGAAGAAAAGCCAGATGGGGCTGAAAAAGAAGTAAAAAATGGTCTAGTTAAGAAACAGATGATTCTGAAGAAAGCAGGTGGGAAAATGGCATCAACGGAATATGGACCAGTCATCCCCTAAGTGGCCCGGCAAACTAACATAGACTTTCTGTTACGTTGAAATATTTTACAGAGGAACATCACACCGTCCCATCGAATGCCTCAGCCTGACTAAATACAGAGGTAGAGGGAGATTATTGCACTAGACTCTGGCAGATGCCACAAGGGAGTTGTAGGACTTTTGTTGTATCTGGCATGAAGTCTCTGTGGATTCTGACAGCTATTCGTCATCTGTAAGGAAAAATATCCCTGAAATTCCATTCTCTGACTCATCTTTCCTGGAAAGCACCACCACTCTGAGAAATCTACATCTGTATGCCATTATTCATAGAGAAGAATCTATTGTTAATATTTTCAAATGTCTGAGATCACATAATGCAAGTGCAAATTGTATATAATACGTTACAGTGTTAGAGTAAATCTACATCGTGATATTGCCAAAGAGAGAACATGCAGTAGTTTGGCAGTGTTCACGCAGTTTGCTGTGCTTCACAGATGGGAATTTCCTGTGCCCAGGGATGTAACTATGGCGACAGTCTGTTTTTGTTTTAGCCTTAAAAAGAAGAAAAAAAATTTAAACCCCACAAGTTGCTCGGAATGCCTGTGAGGCTTTACATAGTTTTTAAACCATCCGCTACCTTGGATAAAAGCAGACTGACTGCTGTTTTGAACAGTTTCAAATACATGCAAAACTAAGAGCTCTCCGTTCCCTGAAGACCCACCCAGACAATAACCGACATTGCTCCGAGCAGAAAACACCTCCACAATAGGGGGAAAAAAACATGGCAACATGCACTATATGAAACCATTGCTATGAAGTACTGAGTATTTTGATGTCATTTGGACGAATGTACATTTCTCTTGGAGGTATTGATGTGTGTGTCTCAAATGTAAGTAATTTCTGGTTATGAAAATTTCATGAGTTTCAGCATGTGTGAGAGAGGACTATTGACAGATCAACTCCACCTCTGAAATTCTGAAGGATTGGAATAATCAATAAGTCTAAATTATAAACCAGACATTCTTGTTTTGCCAATCAGGATATAAGACCCATTTAAGAGAACTTGAGAGAACCTTAAGAGTATTAAGATGGAAATTAAAGTGGTCAAAAGAAACCCAGTAAATATTTGCAGAGTTAAGTGTGGAGAGAATTTTCTGGAAGAATTTCTGGACTGAATTTGCTGAAGATCCACTCCAGAAGATCCAAGAAGAATAAACAAGTTTAAACACTGAAACTTGGTCAAGACGTGGTGGGCGAGCCAGATGGATGGATTGAATAATGGCTGCCCACTCTGTGTTTTGTGTAACACCTGGGATCCCAAGTACATAAGTGGTGATGATTTCCTTAAGCCACCTGCTCCCAATACTGAGTGACAGGCTGGAGAGTTGCTCTACAATGAACATATATCAGTGACGTGAGTATTATGAAATGAATTTTGTAATTATTTTGTTAACTTTTTGAGGGAGTAGCTATATAAATATTGATGGAAACAAAGCATCATTTTGATAGTTTACTCAACAATTCAGCAGAAGTTCTTACAAAGTTCTTAGAAACACTCTACCAGGAAGTTGCACCAGAGTGTAAATTAGGTCCATTTTCCCTGTAAACTCCAAGCAATGGCTCAAATGACGTTTTGTCGTATAATCTGTTTACACCACCTGAATTCCCCAGCTTCTTTCAAAGAACTTTAGCATCATCCTGAGGCACTTATAACACAGTAACTGCCAATTGTTCCTGTTACACTGTTTTACTGAAGCCAAACATTATTACACTGTAAAACATGATAGACACATTACCTTATGTGAACTTATTTCTTCTCTTTAACTCCAGTCATCATGACGTATCCAAGTTTTGGATATTTATACGTTTTCAAAAATTTTAACTCAAAGTAATCCATTGTCTTGACTACTTGTGAGTGTGTTTGACTTGAAACAAAGGTTATCTGCAAGTTGAGTCTGCTCACATTTTTAAGGCAGCAGGTGAACTTTTCTTTTTAAGTTTTCTTTTAAAGTTGGTTAACCAAAATGTCTTACAGTGCACTTATTTAAGGAATCGGTCCCGCCAGGATTTGGCGATTTTGTAATCGCAGAAATGAAAGCAAAATCAAGGAAATGCCGCAATATTTGGAGGAGCTTGCAATTTTTCAAAATTACCTCAGATTTTCCGAGATGTGCCATGTGGCATCATCACAACATGCCATGTGATGTCATTACAACACACATTCAGCCTCTTCGATTCATGTGCGTCAAACATGAGTACAGCTAAAAGGTTTCATTTACCAATAAACATCACTGCAAATGACCCTGCAAAACAATTTTGTGCAATTCAAGTAGTTTCACTGCAAGAAAAAGCAAAAGAATTTGCAAAATGCATCGCAAATTTTGAAAATAACCGCAGCAAAATCTAGCAATCCTGTACGGACTGAGCAATCACGAATTTATCACGAATATTGTCCTAGTGTTCTATTGCATTTATACAACAGTTTAAAAAGTGAAGAAATGTAAAGCAAAAAAATGTTACATTGTTTGATATTGACAGTTTCTTCTGCCACATAGAAAGTAGTTCCACCACAACTGTCTTTGTTGTTAAGAGATGTTTACATTTACATTTACATTTACGGCATTTGGCAGACGCCCTTATCCAGAGCGACTTACAATTATCTCTGAGCAGTTGAAGGTTAAGGGCCTTGCTCAAGGATCCAGCAGTGATGCTGGGATTTGAACTCATAACATTCCAATCACAAGTCCAACGTTAAATTAGCCTGTAACCTAACGGCTAGTCTGGAAGCTTCACTAGCTGGTTCTTGTTTGGGGGGAAAATTCCAGCTGAGGTTATATTCCCTGAGCACTGCATCACTTTACTAATCAATTAAATTAAATTGAACCATTGTTCTAAACTCTGTGGAGTGTTTTTACAGTCAAGTCTGTTCACTCGGTTTTCAGTGTAAACTTGACGCAAGTTCCCTCATAGTATCGAAGAGAAATTTCTCCAACACAATGATAATTTAGTATTGCTTTTGTCCGTTAGCTAGCAGTAGGAATAATTTAATGTATAATACCACAGAAGGTTATTTTTACTTCAATCACTGGCTGTAGTTTGGCCATCGTGGTACTAAACATTAACTGAAGGTTATAACAGTACTCAATGCTCACACCTACAGACTTCTACTACTACTACTACAAATACTACTACTACTACTACTACTACTACAAATACTACTACTACTACTACTACTACTACTACTACTACTACTACTACTACAAATACTACTACTACTACTACTACTACTAATAATAATAATAATAATAATAATAATAATAATAATAATAATAATGTGTATGCCATATGTTATTGTTTTTAGCAAATCCAATTTTTACATGTTCAATTTCTTATAGCCATGGCTCTTAAAGTGGGATTTTTAATCTATTTATTTATTAAATTGGTGGAAATTGCAACATACCATGTTGTAATTATTACTTAGTTATTGTAGTTACTAACCTCTATGGCTGGATTAATTAAATTTAATCCAAACCTCAATAATAACTCAAAAACAAAAAGATGTTTAGTTAATGTAATGTACAATATTTAAAAGAATTATAATAATAATTTTAATGTAATGTCTATGTTATTAAAACTCTCTTTAATGAGTAGAAAGTTAAGAAATAAAAAGTATAATTAGTAAATTATACTTTTAATTAGTATAATTAACTATAATTAGTAAATTATACTTTTAGTATTATTTAATTAGTGAATAATAATATATTGTATTTTTAAAAATCTGTACACCAAATCTGTATCTTTCCATGTCTTAGATTTGATCAGATTGTGTGGTTGAAACTGTTGTATAATAAATGCGAGAACATGTTGTATGGTGACCATGACTTTGTTATATTTCTCTTAACATCTTCTAACAGTCAGTTTAGAAATGATCTCACTCTTAGCCAGCTGTCTGCAGTGTATATTTAGCATAGCGAGTGATTACTGAGCTGTGTTCTCTCTCCCTGAAAACAATGAACGTCACTCGTGTTTGTTTGAAGGTCGCATATGTTGTGAAGCAACAAAACCATAGATGATGCCTGTTGTATGAGGCCTGCCTTAAAACACAGGAAAGAAATAAGTGCTTATATGCATCGAAGTGGCAGGAGAGAAATAATTACAGCTTTATCTATTTGTGGAAAAGTAAAGGAGTGCAGATACAAAGCTCAGAGCTATATTTGATGGAAATAGAGTCGCTACACTCTGGTACGTGGGCCTGTAAATGCCACGGGCTCATTATAATGCTGGGAAAACGTCACCTCGAGGCTGTGATCTGGAAAGTGTGTCAATGGGAGTGTGTCATATATTGTACAAGTGAAAATGATGTACAGAGAGTTTGTGTGATCAGTAGGGTCCAGCAGAATATATATGTATATATTTTTTAAAGGTTTGTGCTAGTTTAGACGAGGATTCGGTTGTAGTTTCCATCAGCACACACCTGTTATACCGTTCTTTGAGACACAGATGGTGTGACCACATAATGTTTGTGAATGTGAAATCACCATGCCAACTCCTGGGATGTTAGATCATGCATTTCCAGAATGGCAGCAGGTATGAGTCATGTGGCATCACGTCTGATTTCAGAATTCATCAAAAATAGTTCACGTAGACAGTCCTGTCAATATGGAAGCAAAATGCTGATTTACTTTATTAACATAAATAGAAAGATTCATAGAATTGCATAGTGAATGTGAATGATTTGATTAAATTTGATGGGTTTTTTTTCAGTATGAGCTGGTAAGTTCTCTATAAATATGTAAATGACGAGAAAGGTTAAATCTCCGGCATTTCTGAAATGTCTGGCACTATTACTGGAGGACAACCAACCATTTGTTCCAACAAAAATCTGTCAAAGAACAAGATTCTGTCCATGTAATTACTAGTAATCACCAATCAACATGCCATTTCCAGAATGCCAAACACGAAGTCATACTATGTTTCTCCATCCATCTGGTGCCAAAAGTGCTGGATGAGCTGTGATTTCCTCCTTGTCCTGTTAGCTGTACGATAATCACATGCATTCTGATGCGGTCTGTTCGCACAGGGCTACAATTACCCCCTGCCTCTAGACGGCACTTAGAGCTGACAGCACAAGCACACCAAATGGCCTTCACAGCCACAGCAATGCATTACACACACTGCACCGTTAAATCAAAATAATGGGAGCATTTACTGGGTTGTTATGTCTAGAAGTCATACAAATATATATGTATATATTTTTTTATAATTCAAAAATGTTAACTACTGCTAACTAAAAGTGGAACAATGGAGAAAATTTATGTGGCAAAGGCTTAGGTTTAACCTTTTCACCCAGCTTTTTAAAAAGAAAGGCGCATTATTATATTATCTTGGGGGTACATTGTTTTGTTGTCTTGGTCATGGTCTCCATAATGGAATGCAAAACCAAACAAATATTTCATTGGTGCACCACTGGATTACCCAAAAGGGCAAAAATGAGACAGATCTGCATGTTACATCGCTTGGCCATTCCCTTGATGCATTCCATTTCTTTTCAAAGCCATTTGGGAAACAATCCAACTAATCCACATTTGCCGCAGCGCTCTTGGCCCGGTGTCATCCAATAAAAACTCTCAATTATTCAGAGACCTTTTTATTATATAGAGTGTAGTAGTTTGCCTATGCCTTTTATGGGTTTAATGCAGTACTGCTATCCATATCCATGTCTTTATTTAGATTAAACAAAAACATTGGGACAAAATAATGGAGGTAGAAATGCTAGGACTGCCAGCAAGAACTGGCTATGACAACAACCTCCTCAACCTCAGCTACATCACTCCAGTGCATGAGTCTCAACTAGAGATGTGTGAGGGACTGTTTTATTTTGTTTTTGTTGTTTTGAATAATCCTGTTTGCATAGTTATTACTTTTGTTTGTATCTGCGTGCAATGTTTTCTGCTGAACTTAGTTGGTTTTATTTCCTAAAATGTAAACAAACTAGAAGTCTAATCTAAATCTAAACCACACTGACCAGGCAGTTGCTAATGATGAACGAATGAATAAATGAATGCTAATAGGCTCCAGGCTCCCCCACGATCCTGTGTAGGATAAGCGAAAATGGATGGATGGATGGATGGATGCTGTATGTTCATGTTAATGATCATGGTCATTATTTGGCTCATGAGCTTCATACCTAACCACTCGCTCAATCCTACATGAAAGTAATCCTCGCATATGCATGACCTTTTGTTGTGTCCTACAGGATCCCCATCCCTATGCACACACCTAGCCTCAATCAAATATCCTTTGAATCTCTCTAGCAAGTTTTATAAGTTAGACAAAAAAGAACAAATTATCTGTTCATTCCGAATAACATATTTGTATTCGGTTGCATCACTAGTGCCTTTGTATTGACCTTGCAGCTGAGGTAACGTGATGCCTTATCTGTAAAACTGAACTCTAATCTCTACTGAGCACTGGAGCAGACGTGTGATTGAGTTATTATGAATTATTAGAGCTTCTCAGGAAATAAATAAGAAAACAGACCATGCGTTCAATAATTTGGTGGTAAACTCAGATCACAGATTACCCCAGCATACAAACTTCAATCATATGCAGTGGAATTAGGCAAATTCAAAGACAGATACTGTGTTCCACTGGGAGATCTAGATTTACATGAAGCATTTACCAGAGCATCTCTGTTTTTCTTCACTTTTCTGCGTCATACAGAGATGAAGTGTTGAGGAAGATAACAACATCGAACTAGCGAAATTGTTCCTATCTAAGGGCGAGCAGGAGTTATACAGTCATTTATAATAAGGCATTCCACTCTTGCAAAAGCACCTTGACATACATTACCAATTTCTGGTAACAAGGCATTCCTCAGAGCTATTAGAGACCAATGTGTAAGACCTCATTCCATCATGGAAAGGCAGTGACATTCACCACATACCACTTGCTCATTTGTTTTTCTCCACACATATGTTTCTATTTATCTTCACCATAACCTGTAGACCATGTCAGGGGAATAATACTGCAAAAAAGAATACCACAGACCACAGCAAAAGACACTGACACAAATGTTTATGAGCAACATATTTCTATGACAGATGCAGTAATTCAGCATATAAAGTGACACTAATTGAAACAATCAACATTAATATAGTTTTTATGTTACTTATGACCTAAAGCATTTTTTTAATATTATTTGAACATACAGTTTGTGAGGATTTCCCTCAACTCAAT
>JANDJT010000199.1:21196877-21215560 GCA_024331685.1 Stegophilus panzeri | reverse complement strand
AGTCCAGGGATTGTCAAAAGCTATTGTAACACATATTTAAAATTATGGTTTAAGGTACAGTATAATTCATTAACAATGTGAAAGCTGGATAGTAATCACATTCATCATACACACATACTGTGCATAACTCATGATCTCATTCTGATCAGTCTCTAAGCAGAAGTTAAATCGTTTTAAGTTATGCAGAGTCTTGACGCACCCCAAGAATGAGCTGCAGATAAAACAGCAGGATAATGAAGAACCAGGTGGGCTCACCTGGGCCTCTGCTTTAATTGGTTCTTTGCAGTGGGGAGTTTTTGACTCTGGAGAGACATCTCCCAGGGATACTGACACCATCCCATAATTATTCATTGGGCGAAGAGTCACAGATGCTGCTGTGTCTAAGGGTCTGCCAAGGCAAAAAAAAAAAAAAAAAAAAAAAAGGCAGCTATTTATACCAAATGCTACAATAATTAAAATTATGAATATCATAGTAGTCATAGTAGTGTGAACAAATAAGGACGTTTTTCAAGGACTGATACTTTTTTGAATGAATTCTGTATGTTCCTAAAGAAGCAGTGACACACTCAGTGTTTTCCAATTACATTAAACTTTTTTTTTAATTAATAAATGAAAATCATATGCAGATTTGCTAATGCCATGTTTCAAAGAGACCTTTGTATTGACATTGGACTTGGCAAAGTAATGGCTCACTCACTCCCCTGTCGTTATGATAGATGTGCCAATTAACTAGCAGAACAAAGAGACAAAGCTTTTCAGATATGTCGCCTCATTTGTTCTGTCACCTGTACACGAGTCGCTCATTAAATTCTAATTAAAACAAGTGACAATTAGCCCGTCTGTACATGACAAAGTAGTTAAATGTCACCTCAGTGCTATATTATGTTCTGTGCGGAGCCGGAAAAAATGCCAATAACAGACTGGAACGTTCACAATGACTGTGCAAGAAACTACAAAATAAAAATAGATGCAGATGTAGATTTTAAAATATGTATACTATCTAATGTAGGAGGATTTAATAATAACAGGAAATAGATAACAGGTTGGGTTTTAGTGTGACTGAACTGCAAAATTATTCCTCGTATCAAAATTAACATATGTACACAAGCTTCAGAGTCAGACTGCACGGTGCATTAACAAGTTCTTCCTCAAACTTGTTGACCGCCTCTGGTGACAGGAAATAAGACATTACTCAAACTGTCATGTCATAATTAAATGTCAAGTCTCCCAGAGGGACCTCCCACATGTGAAATAACACATGACCTAAACTCTAGCATGGATGGCTCTTTCCACACTCCATTCGGTGATTGATAGGCTGAAGGATGTCGCTAATGTTCCACAAAGCACAACAAAACCATGTTAAGGCAAATTCCAAGCTGACTCGGTTACGCTTAGTCCTACAGAAATGGGCCAGAGATCATTTTAGCAGAACGGATGCTAATTCTTGTATCCAGGCAACCAGCCAGGAATCTCATGCAAGAAAGTCATGATCACAGAAGCCCAGAAAGAAAAGAAGGTGAATGATTTTATAATTGGAAAACCCAGAGAGCATGGGAACGATGCAGTGTATTTGCAAACTGAAATACAAGCATGTGTTCATAGTTTGTAAAACACATTCAGAAAAAAACATTTGACTAAAATTCCTAAGCAGTTTATTGAACTCAAGGATTAAATTTAAGAGAGTGGAGCTCCTACACCATTTGGTTTATGTAATGAGCAAGCTGAGCTGAACTCCGCTATTATATTTGGATAGAGTTTTGAATAATGGTGATCATAAAGGTGCTGTAATATAGTTTCACACTATTATTAGAGAAATGCTTTCATTTCAGAGGCAAGATGTGTTTATTATGCAACTTTTAATCCTTAAACTGTACCATGTTTTTTTTGTAAGACAATAGTGATGTGATTTTGATGCTAAAACAATAAATACTAACGACATACAGTAAGGTCTGGACACCCAATTGTACTAAGCTAAATTAAAATCCTAGGGCAGAGTCCAATAAGAAAGAAAGTGGAGTTACTGTTACTGCGCAACAACGTTGATGACTTTCCTATAACAACGCAGTACTGTTTTATTCCTCTTCCCTCAGAAATTTGTCAACAATTACAATTGTTATGTTCCAACATTTTTGTTGAGGAACATGGAGTAAGGTAACAAACACGAGATACAATTTTACACATCCAGAATCATTTTATTCGTAATATACTGTACATTGACATGGATTAGGAATCTTTCTTAGTGTTTGGTGAGAACACAATACATTCAACACAGTTTCCAACACACATATCGCAGACAAAACAACTCACAACACAGTTACCATCCTAATATCCAAATATTGCACCTTAAGCAGAAACTGGTAGACTCAGTTTATATTACAGTGGAGGTAGAAATACTATACACTATGTAATACTTTAATACTAACAAATCCTGAATAACAGAAGTTTAAGAGTCTAAGACAGTAATACCATATTATTCCCCACTACTAAAAATAGTGAAACACTAAATTCCAAAGGAAGGAATGAAGGGTGGAAGGAACGAAAGAAGGAAGGAAGAAAGGATTAAGCTGAGTCAGGTGTAAAAACCCATCAGAATTCCCTTTCAGAAAGTGTCTACTTTGTCCCAGTTTAAAGCAGGACATTGTATTCTTGAGCCACAGAGTGATATCTGAGGGTTTGTTAGATTTCCAAAGAAATAAAAGACGATGTCTAGCCAATAAAGATGTAAACACTAATACGTCTAGCTCTTTAGAATTAAACTGATGTCGGTTATTTGGCACACCAAATTCTGCTACAGTAGGCCAGACCTCAACTTTCATTTTTAGAACATCACTTACGATGACTACGAAGAGTAACTAAGCCAGTAGCAATGCAATGCTGAACACAAGAAGAACACATGGCGGAAACTGCATGGGGAAGCCAGATATTTGTCACATCAGTCCTCTATAGTGAGATAAATTTCAACCAAACGAGCTTTGGAATAGTGAACTCTATGTAGTATTTTAAATTGTATAACCCAAAGAACACACTGTACTTGTATGAATCCTGTCACAAGCACAAACCCACCACTGCTCTGTAAAACCACCACCCAACTCACGCTCCTAGGCACTTTTATTCCTAGTAAACAAATAATCTTATCAAGAGCTGATTGTATATAAAAGCGATTAATAATTTCTGATGAGAGTTAAGAAGCAGAAGATCTTCCAGTGGTGGCTTCTAAATTAGAAGAAGCACATTAATATAAACCTGTGATTTAAATTGTCAGCGTTGCTGTTATAGAATATAAATCAACACTTTCTGACCAATCCGATTTAAAATATAAATTAAATAGTACTGTTCCCACATTATTGGCTGAGTTAGGGTTTTCATGCTAACTAAATTAATTGATTGACCTGATTGTATGGTCTAATAATCATAAGAAGATTAATAGTTTAGTATTTCCATGACCTTCAGTGAGGAAATTGTCTTTGAGGGGATAATGTTCATGAGCTGCTCGCACTCCTCCTTCCCTTTATGCATGAACGGATTGAATGTTTTGAATGACTAGAGACATCAGTCACTGACACCACGTTACATGCATGGTAAATTCATGAGCTGAATATAACAGTTTCATACTTTTTGGATGTTGAGTTGGCAGTTGAGTGAGGAATGCAATATGGCGTGTGATGTTTGGTGATTGAATGAATTCTAAATCATATTTGAAAGAAACAAATGTAGTTTGGCTTGCAGATAGTTACAGAACACAACTAATTATTAGGATTTGGATAAGATCTGATATGTTATCTTTGCTTAACAAACAAATGACGGCTTTCTCAAACACTTGAGATAAATGGTATTAATTTCATTTAATTAGCGCATCATGCATGCCACCAGCCCTGCTCCTCATCAGATATATGATATCTTTAGCCAACTGGGAAAATTCAAGTTCAAGTCAAGTAAAGGCAAGTGGGTTTTTATTGTCATTCCTCTATAGCTTGGATACACTGGAATGAAATGACGTTGGAACGTAATGATGTTTCTTCAGAACTTCTTCTGCACTTTGTAGAGAACAAACTGAAATGAAACATCCCTTGTATAACTGTCTTTGGGTTTGAGCTTGTATTACTGTCTCTGCAGCCAGTATATAAACTCTTTGCCTGTTGTCATGTAATCCACGTAATGAAGGTTAGGACGGATGCAAGTGCAGATAAGAGAGACAGGCAGACAAATCCAAAACAGGAGACAATGGCAAGGTCAAGAAACAGGCGATTGGCAAACAGGCATAAACTGGGCAAGGCTAGAAACAAGAAAAAGAAATGAGAAACAAGGTCAAAGAACATGAAACTAAATGAGGAACAGGGTACTAACGCTTGGTATGGTGATAACACTCAATACTACGCGAAGTGCAAAGAGACACGAGGGGTTTAAACGACAAACATAATTGTGGTGAAACACAAGACAGCTGAAAACAATGATGGGCAACAGGGAAACAAGCAATAACAACACAGGGACAGAGACAGAATATAAACCATAACAAAAGCATATGTCCAATGTAAACAAAGTCAATGTCACTGAAGACCCAAAAGCATGCGTTCTCTAAGAGCTCGCGCATCGGGCTCGCACAACGAGCTCGCGTTTCGGGTGTCCGAGCACGCTGCAATACTGCAGCGCTAGCTTGAGGGAAAATTGTGACACTTGTCTTGGTGGTGAGAGATGGGTGGAGGTATACTCTGTGTGTACGCTCATTTCTCTGGCTGTAAAATTGGCTGTAAAAAAAGATGAGGATCGTTTTCGTTTTGAAATAGCATTTTAAAACAAACACACACTAGTGTAAACAGGGCCTAAATGACCTAGCCAGGGTCCAGATCTGAATCCAACTAAAAATCTGTGGGGTGACCTGAAGCGGGCTGTGCACAGGAGATGCCCTGACAATTTGATGGATCTAGAATGTTTTTGCAAGGAAGATTGGGAAAATATTGACAAAACAAGATGTTCCATGCTGATCGACTCTTACCCAAAAAGACTGAGTGGTGTAATAAATTCAAAAGGTGCTTCAAGAAAGTATTAGTTTAGAGGTGTGCACACAAATAGGTTATTGTATGTTTTTTGAAATTTATTTATTTTATGTATCTTTTTTACACTTTATTTATATACTTTGTAATTGCACATTAAAAGTGTGAAAAGATCTGACATGATTTATATTAGTGTCATTCTTTTACTTCACAAAAAACAGCCATTTTAAGCCAGGATGTGTAGACTTTTTATACCCAATGTATATAATTCAAATTGAATTGAATTGAATCAAGTTTTGCAGAAAGAACATTGTTTTTATTGTGTAGCTTCAGAGCAGAAATATTCTTGGAATTACAGAACAATGGTGTTGGTACACATTTGACAGCAAGTGTTTATTCAGTCGTCAAAACATATTGTTTCAATTTGTCCTTGGTTTCAACATAGAAATTAGTGCATGATGGATGAAGGAAAATAAATGTTTTTCAGCTTTTGGGGAAAAAGATCCATGTGAATGAAGAAGAGGATTTGTCTGCATGTCCTGGCTTAGGAGAGCAAGCTTGGCATCAGCTGAGTTGTTACAAAATCCAGCCTTTTACATGGAAAACAGGATGTTGCTCCATCAGTTAAAACAATTTACTGGAAAGCCTTGGCCCACTAACATGCAGATTGTGAATCGCAGTGATAATGGGGGGAGCAGGTACCTCTTTGTTTGTCATCTGGCTTAATGGAAAACTGTCAATGATTGAAAAAGTGTCCTTCTCCAACAGAGTAAGGGGATCCAATTTTCTGAATTATAATACAAAATTCATTGCTTCAACAGAAGTTTCTTTCAGTGACATGCTTGTGTTAAGGGTTAAGGGTATGTAAACTGGTTCTGAGATTTCCTCTGCTCTTCATCACACTGTCATGATCTCATACAGATTTTTGTTGGCTCTTTCATGAATGAAGCTAAAACCACCTGATTTACATTTTCAAGGGAATTCTTATATATAGTATTTGCAATTAACATTAAATTTGATCTTTCCTCCTAGTGTGTATATTAGCTGGTTGAAAAGTGGTATGTCATCATTGATCAGATAAATGACTGCTATGTTCATTGCAATTTCCAGTATTTTATGCATTTTGGTTGTTAATCCTCTCCAGCAAATTGGTAAGCAGGCTGGACACAAGAATCAGATATCAGTTCAGACTGCAATTTGAGAGTTTATTGACCTGTGGTTTATGATTCAGAGATGTTGCTGGCTCTTTCACTGGTTCTCTCAGTGTTGTGATTACTGTCTGTTAGCTATTGCTGAGGTCAAAACTCACTCCAAATCTGAGGTTTTGCTTTGCTTCAGGTCCTGCTTGGACAGATTTCTAGCACTCAAGGAGATCTGCAAAAGCATTGAGCAAAGCTCAAATTCATAAAGTTCTGGCATTAAGAAAGAGATCAGACAACATCAGGATGCAGGGTTGGACTAGAGATTTGCGATTAGTAAAATAAAATATGCAAGGTATCATCGACTAGAAACAAGTAGACTGTTGGGGTTACTACAGGAAGTGGGCAGGACTGGAAAAAGTAAAAATAAACCTAAGTGAAAGTGAGGTTATTGTGTGAAAATCTTACTCGATTAAAAATGGAAGTAAGAAGTCTAAATTATCCTTGAGTGAAAGTTAAAAAATTGGTGACACAATATGTATTTATACTTTTTTTTTTACAGTTTAAACGTTAATGCGTGAATGTCAATTGGGACCAATTACTCAAAGGTGATTCGTTGTGGTATCTGTGAAAATTAGTATGAGTTACATTTGATGGTTTCAATTCATCCATCCATTTTCCATATTGCTTATCCTACACAGGGTCATGGGGAACCTGGAACCTATCCCAGGAAACTCAGAGCACAAATAATGGGTGCCAACCCATCGCCGGGCACAATCACACACACCCATTTAGGTCAATTAGACCTACAACACACATCTTTGGACTGGGGAGGAAACTAGGGTTTCCCCCAGAGGGGACCCTGAAGCATGGGGAGAATTTGCAAACTCCATGCACACAGGGCAGAGGCAGGACTTGAACCCCCAACCCTGGAGGTGCGAGGCAAACGTGCTAACCACTAAGTCACCGTGCCCCCCATTTGATGTTTAAGCATTGATAATGATAATTTATCTTCGCATATCCCAGCATCTAAGGAAGTTGGGGTCAGAGTGCAGGGTCAGCCATGATACAGCGCCCCTGGAGCAGAGAGGGTTAAGGCAGTGGCAGCTTGGCAGTGTTGGGGCTTGAACCCCTGACCTTCCAATCAGTAACCCAGAGCCTTAACCACCAAGCCACTACTGCCCCTGTATTGTTTTAAAATCAAAGGTTGTTTTTTAATGCTTGCACATTTTTCTCCCAATTCAACTCTCCCTATTACACAATAGCAACCAACCAGAGAGGGTGAAAGCTAATACATGCTTCCTCTGAGACATGTGAAGCCACATCTTTTCAAACTGCTGCTCATATTGCATCACAGAGTAGCATAACACCCTCAAATGAAAGCACTTTCTGTCCCATGATTGGCTTGTGTCACTGTCAATGACAGGAAAGAAAGACTATGTCATCCCTCCCACCCAGACTGTATGACCAGTTTTACTCCTCTGGCTATGGCATCGTCGGAATTCAAACTTGTAATAGGGCAAACACCTTTCTGGTACGCCATTTGGGCCGTAAATAAGGTTTAAATGCACAAACATTTAATGCATTCAATTGGAATGTGTACTTGTATGGTCTAAATGAAAATAGTAGGAGTTGTATGATATTATGGCATACTGTATGTGAATAGAAAGTAACTGTATACCTGTGTCTGTCATTCTAATAGCTCATTTAATTAGTATTCAGGATTGTGTTCTTCTGATTAATTTTATTTTCTTTCTCCCTTTTTCCCACTTTGCAGGGGAGTTTGCAGCAATCTGTTGTTCAGATGCAGACAATTAACTGGTTGTGTTAGCTTTTACAATAATACTGGAATGCTTTGATCCAGGAGTTATTAGCAGGGAGGTAAATGTGTGTGGGTGTGTGTGTGTGTGTGTGTGTGTGTGTGTGTTTTAATGACATTTAGCAAAGGAGGTGAAACTGAAATGCTAGTATGGTAAGGGACTAGAACTTTTCCTCATGACCTTTTGCAAATAAACAAGCAATTTCCAACTATGCCACCATCATTATTTTTCAGTTCTGTCTCCGAATATCTGTTACTGCCAACAGCTGTCTGAGTTCCACAGAGTTTATATCACACACACACACACACACACACACACACATCAGAACTGGGATTGGGTATGAAATGCAACTTGTGTAAACATTTGATGAATTGTCATAAAGTCAAGGCAAAAAACTAGTTTGGAAATCTTACTTTCTTAAACCTGGAAGGCAAATCCTTCTGTTCAGATATATAAGAACACACATACACGGTCATTTTAAACTCCAATTGTATGGGCCATTTCAGTTTCTCATAATACAGGCTCAAACCAGAGAATATTATGACATCATGATGTCAACCATATGGTTTTCATTAATGTGCTGCATTATACATTCTCCATTATAAGCAAAGGGTCATTTTTAGGAGTTTCTCAAGTGTACAGTCACTGGGCAAACAGTTTTGTAGGGTGTTTTTTTACATTGGCATATTTTGGCAATACCCACTCGTCAGGAATCTGGCTGTAGTTATCAGCCTTGCTGTCCTGAGCTATGGTTGTTCAGACATACTCTCCATATTGTGTCATGCTTCCACCAAACAAAGCTCATGATTCATCCCTGAAAGTGTCAGTGTTGAAATACACAGTACAGCGGTGACCCCATTTTGTCTCGTGATTGCCTGTGATCTGAAAGCTTTAGGTGTTTTTATTATATGTAGCATAAAGAGAGATATCTGCTGCCTAAAATTTTGGTCTTCTTCATCGTTTTTTTAGTAAACAAGAGCACATCTACGGTATGTTTCATATTTCCTCTCTCGTCATTATCTTTGCCAGTGTTACATTAAAGAAAAACAACCAGTCACGTGTTTCTAAATGTTCTGCTTTGTGTACATGTTAAAACTTTCCTCATAAATGGACAAAGTCCAAAGCTTGTCCCGGGTCCTTTCATTCAACAAAGTTTATCAACCTTTAATCAAGTGACAGCACCATTTCCCCTCCAAACAGCCTTGAGCTTTTATGAGGAAAGCGGATATTAATTGTTGGCTGCCTTTCTGGAAAATATTCTCTTTGCCTCTGGAGTCATTGACACATGAACATTTTGCAGGGAACCATAGACAGGGGAGGGAACAAATGCAAAAACAATCTCTCCCAGGGGTTGAGATTGTGCCCAAGCCTAGGCATAAGTGCTTACTCAGAGCTATAAGCAACCTGGTACTGTCGAATATGTTGAATAGTTGTTTGTTTACCATTACAACATCACGGGTAAGATAGTACATATGATTACGTGAGTGTTGAAATGTTGTACGTCGAAATGAGGTTTGCATTTGCACCTTTGTGGACCGGCGTAGGAATAATTACAGGCAATGGATCAGGTTTATCTGTAAAACAAGATTAGGCAAACTGATTAGGAGAAGAAAGAGCTGAAATAAGGGCAACGCAATTTCCAATGACCTGTAATTCCTTGTTGGCTTTGCACAAGATCCCCCACAAAAAAAAAAGTTATACATAAATGGCTAAAAAATTCATTTGTGTTAAAAAATTTATAAATTTTTTCATTAATTCATTAATTCATTTAGTTATGACTTCATGGAACGCGTTGTGTGGCGGAAGTGTAAAATTATGTCTCATGTCAATTTACAGTTAAGGCAAAAGTCTGCAAATAAATAGTTACTTTTCAGTTAAAAGCAAATCATGTTCATAAATATTAGATATGCATATACATAATTATAAAATATCCATCATATACTATGTGTATATTATGTTAGATATGCATAAACATGTACATATATAATATGCATAATATACAATATGTATATTATATTATATATGCATACATATTAGAGAATATTATATTGCCTTCCGAAATTAAATTATTAATATATCTTAACCTAGACTATTCGACCATTTTCGTTCCTTGTGATGATATGTGTAACTTTGAAATGAGAAGTTCTGGGGACAAGACAAACTGTGTTCAGCTACAAACCAAGTCCATCGAACAGGTCGGCCAAGGAAACCCATAACATTTCATTGCAGAAACATTGTGAGAGTTGTGAAGAAAAACCCAAAAACAACAGCCAGTGACATCACCAACAACCTCCACAGGGCAGGGGTGAAGGTATCACAATCCACGGTTCGAAGAAGACTTCGAGAGCAGTGTTATGGCTTGGGCTCGCATGGTTGCTTCTGGAACAGTCTCGCTCATCTTTATTGATGATGTAACTCATGATGATAGCAGCAGAACGAATTCAGAAGTTCACAGAAACATTCGGTCTGCCAGTTTACAAAGAAATGCATCCAGTTTAATTGGGAAGAACGTCATCATGCAGCAAGACAATGATCCCAAACACAACGCCAACTCAACAAAGGACTTCATCAGGGGAAAATGTGGAAAGTTTTAAACTGGCCAATCAATCACCAGACCCTAACCCAATTGAGCAGCATTTGACCTCCTGAAGAGGAGACTGAAGTGAGAAACCCCCCAAAACAAACACCAACTAAACGAGGCTGCAGTAAAAGCCTGGAAAAGCATCACAAATGAAGAAACCAACAATTTGTTGATGTCAATGAGTCACAGGCTTGATGCAGTTATTGCAAGCAAGAAATATGCTACCAAATATAAAGCCTAGATGGTCTGTTACCAAAAGTGCTATGTTATACATTATTTAACCCATCTAGATGTAAATATGAGGAAATGAAAGCTGAAATTCTGATCTATCGTCTTATATTCATATTTTGATATCAAACCCAAATGTCTTTATTGTATAGCCGTTCCAACAATTTCTGAGTGGACTGTATGAAGCATTACCGTCTGTTCTCTAGCCCGAGTAAAAGAAAGAAAACAGTACATGACCTTGCAGCATTTTTCAGAACATGACTAGCAATGCAGCCAGCACACAGCATTACAGACACATGGAACTATTAGTGAAGCAGCATTTGCAACTCTGCTATGGCTCTTCAATCTACATCAACTGATTTTCATTTGATTTAACATTTCACGATGTCCATTTAGTGCCCCCGTCCCTTCCATCATATCATCCTCATGTTATGTGGAATGCAGCTGCCCGTGGGAACGTCTGGAGTCTTGACTCGGGTTTCTGTGTCTCGTAAAAAAAATTCCACTATGTGGATTTATTATAGAGAGGCCCTACTTATACACAATCTTAGGCTTGCTGTCAGTGCCAGCTCAGGAAATTTTACTCTGTTCCTCCACACACTCACACACACACAAACTCTTCAGACAAACTCTTCAAACTCTTCCTTATTAACTGTAGTCTATTTGTGTGCATGTAAAATATCTAAGCTCTTCAGACAGCTTAGATGTCATATACACACACAAATAGACTACAGTTAATAAGGAAACTGTTGACAATGGCACATACATCTAAGGCCTAAAGGAATGTCAGCATCACGCACAAATGTTGCACACATGACTAAAATAAAATCCACAACTAGATAATATTAAAGGAAGAGTTATTTATCATGATGTTGGCTGGTTTTGTATTCTGCATTATATGAGAGCTAAAACGTGAATAATTCTATTTTTTAATCATAAAACGGTCATTGTTTTTGTTTTTTAATAGCATGTGTCAGTTATTTTTCATAAATTCTCTGCTGTTGTTTGTTTAAAATATAATACGCAGAATTATTTGAAGTCTGATCATTGGTGATTTATGAACGTGAGTTTCTTCTAATGTACTAAAGACAATTCTGATGTTCCCAGCAGCTTCACTGAGTTAGTTTATAAGAAGTATTACATCATTACAAATGATGCAACCAGGAGCAAAAACAGCTTATTCCCGGTTATTTTATAAATGTATTAGTTATTTCAGGTTACGCAACAGTGTGGGTGAATTCTCAATTCTGATTGGTCAGAAAGTGTTGAATCGTTTTCAGTAACAACAGCTCTGACTGTAGTACTAGCTATAATACAAATCATAGGTTTATATTAATGTGCACATTCCAAGGTTATCGTTTCTATAGCAACAACATATTCACAGGGGCTTGTATGGGGGATACTAACAAAAACTTGTGTAATTGTTGATATGGTGAACTTTTCTATGAGGAGATGTTCATTTAGCATTTTTTGGAAGGAGTCTCCAGTGTCAGCGCTTTGTATCAGTCAAAGATAAAGCTGTGACATTCTCAACATGAAAGAATCTTCAGGAAAGATGATTTGAGTTGCATTTTGAGGCTTCTTGTTAACATGACAACCATGCTTTTTGTCTTATTAACTTCATGCAAGTACAAAAAAAAAGAGGCTGGCTCTTTAATAAATGAATAAAAATGAATTGTTGACACATTGCTGTGGTATACACAGAATAAAACACTTCAGGATGTGTTGTTATTGGAAACTAATCAACTCCAGGGTGGTAATGGAATCACAACACCATGTCATTTTATTTGATTAATTTCCTTTAACAACATGCCAGGTCATGTTTTATTCCTTGAGAATGTATTATTTGCTGTTGCTGTTGGAATTTTTTGCACTTTAACTGTTGAACTGTTTACAGTCCAAGAATATAAAGGTCATGTCGACACAACCGCCCACCCAGCAAGTTCACCACTGTTCTGTCTCTGTCGACTAGAGAAAGGAATAACAAACACACACTGCCTTAATATTTATTATTCAGAGCAGATACAAGTCAAACTAATTCAGGAAGGATGCAAGAATTACGCCAACATAAACGTAAGACACAGAGTGACCTGCACCACAATAGGAACTGCATGATATCCTTTAATACACTTCCAACTCGAAACCTCAACACACTTAAATTAATAGCCAAAGCAAACTAGTGGATTAAGTGTAATGTAACCACTTGTTGGAGAGCATTTTGGTTGAAAAGTACAAATGACCTGTGTCCAGAAATCTACTTCGTAATATACACTTACACAAGCTATGCCTTGGGCTATATAACTAACTACTATGGTTACGTACTAAATATAAAAAATTCCCTTTTGGGTCTGTATGTGTGTGAGAGAGAGATGGCAAGCAATTCAATTATCTTGTTTATTTTGCATATCAGAGTGAAATCATGGCAAAAATGTGGAAAATGAATGCAGCCTTATACACATACCAGCCACAACACCATATTAATGCTGGTTAGGACTCCCTTTGCTCTCAGTTCTTCATGGCATGAATTCCTCAAGGTGTTGGAAACATTTTTGAGATTCTGGTCCATATTGACATGACTGCATCACATAATTGCAACATTCATGTTGCGAATCTCCTCTACAACGTCATAACAGTCAAACCATTTTGATATGGGTAAAATAATGTACACTAGTCATGGTAAAAGAAACAAAAACAATTTAACAATAGGTTAACCAGATAACTAGCAAGTTGTGCATGGTCCTGCACCGTAAAACCCAGAATATTTGATTTGTAATAAAAAACAAGGTCTGTCCATCCATCCATTTTCTGTACCGCTTATCCTTACTGGGTCATGGGGAACCTGGAGCCTATCCCAGGGGGCATGGGGCACAAGGAGGGGGACACCCTGGACGGGGTTAAAAACCAAGGTGTACAAGGAATTTCTCTTGGTGCTGCTGTCAAAACATGTTCATGTGTACAGTAATATAATGGGGGAAAAATTAACAGCACAAAAGAATACAGGTTATTTACATAGTACGTACATACCTCTCACTACATTTAGTGTTTAGAGATTATGTAAAGATTAAATGTGGGAAATTAAAGGGTTCACTGGTTTGTCCCTCTGGGAGACTCTTGTGTTACCCATAAAATATTTCAAGCAGAACTTGTTTATCTAAGTAAGAAGAACTGCTGAAGAACAATTGTTTCTTAAAGTGCATTGTATTTACATGTATACCAATCAGCCATAACATTCAAACCCTTGACAGGTGAAGTGAATAAAGTTGATTATCTCATTACAGTGGCACCTGGAAAAGGATGGAATACATTAAGCAGCAAGTGAACAATCAGCTCTCGAAGTTGATGTGTTGGAAGCAGGAAAAATGGGCAAGCGTAAGTTGAGTGACTTTGATGGGGCCAAATTGTCATGACTAGACAATTGGGTCAGAGCATCTCCAAAATGGCAGGTCTTGTGGGGTGTTCCCAGTGGTTAGTACCTACCAAAGGTAGTCCAAGCAAGGACAACTGGTGAGCAAGGACAACCAGCAACAGGGTCATGGGCACTCAAGGCCCATTGATGCGCGTGTATATTTATACTACATGACTGATGTTAGTGAAACTAACTGCATTAGTTTTTAACCTGATGACAAGACCACAATACAGCACACACACACACACACACACACACACACATCTATCTCTATAAGGCCTTTAGGAGCGACAACCATTTAAAGTTTTAACCCACATATGGGTTTTACCTGAAAATACAGTTCTGCCCTGCATTCAAAATTCGATCATGGGAAAAATATGTTGACTGTGTTGCTGTACACATTCATGGTATTCGCGTTTAGCAGTCTGTCCAATACTTTCCACAGCACGAGATTAGTCTTTTTCCAATTTGATCCTCCATCCCGCTTGCTGGAAGACCTCAGGACTAAATGAAACGGAAAATGTCAGCAATGGTGATGCTCGGCAGAACACTTTTCACACATTCCTGGCTTGTCTTGGAGTGTTATATCAATTCAGCGCCGCACTCTGCTTATTATAGATAGTGGAGTGATGGAAATAACATGCTCTTCGGTGCATCTTTTCATTTTGTTTTGAATCTGTCATTGTTCAAAGCCAGGTGCCAATTCTTCAGTCTATCTTTGCATCTCACCATCTCATGGTGCTGGGAGGGATGAGTGGGAGGCAGAACGATGTTACTCTATACCGGTGCACAGTGGGAGTTCTGGATATGTGCAACGATACACTGAGAATAGTGATGAAGAAAAACTTTGGACATTTACTACATGCTGACAAACAATGCTGTATCACTTGTATTGTATGCTGTATCTTCAAAAAGGGAGTGCAGTTTTCATCAAACCAATAATAAAAATTCCAAATTTTGTCCACAATTGTATAATGGGTTTGGAATAAATCCTTCTCCTCTGTCTGGAAGGATGAATTTCCTCTCGAGTCTTGCAGTCGATGTTTTTTCTACCTCAGCCGCCTCTCTTCTGGCGACTTAAATGCCAGCCGAGGCTGCTGGGATGGCGTCCACAGACCACCAAGGAGAACAGAGCAATTTTTCACAGAGGGAGGCAAAGGAAATCCTGGCCAAGGTTTAGGCTACAAAGCTCCTGGTGCATGTTTTGGTCTACATCCAGAAGCCCTTGATTGGCTGTTTACAGCCTGAGCCGTATGCTGCACTACAACGCTGAGATCATAACCCTCTTTATAGGCTGACGTTTGTTCCACTTGAATGCAAGGCTTAGTTTATCATCATACCAACACTAGACAGTGTAGATCTGAAAGATGCCAAAGCAGTCGAGCATTTCCCATTTGGTGCGTATTTGGACAGATGTGGAAAAAAGAAGTCGAATCTTCATACTGAAGTAACTCACTTTTATTGAACCATGTGGTAACAATGTCCTAATAGACAGTAAAATAAAGCATTACTGTTTTTTAAGCATTTGTAACCTAATGTCCTGATAATACAGCTGTTAAGACTTCAATTTGGGTAAATACTATTCACTCAAACATTATAATTTGATGGAAATTGAAATCATAGCATGGCATGATAGTGATAATAATGATCATGTAATACAGTGTTATACTTCTTTATAGATACATTCTTTCATTTCAAAATGTAAACATGTTAAATGATGTGTACATTTACTCAGCAAAGCAAAAATGTGTATATTTGGCTAGTTTACTGTATCAGATTTGTTTGGGGTTTTTTTTCTTCCTAGAAGTGAATCATACGATATTAAAATATTATGATACCAGAACTGAAAACCAAGCAATCCTGAAAATGCAATATCTGGCCACCCAGGTAGGTAGTTAAATGAAGCCCTTGGGGTAGAAACACATACAGCATATCAAAAACTTTTAATCACATTTGGAAGATATCGATGTTACATACTTCTTATAATAACATGTAAACTGAACCATATTGTTCCTATATCCTTGGCAATCATTAAATTGACTCTGCAGTCACATCCTGCTTCCTGTCTCTACCTTGTGTTACACTACTGTATGTATGGAATGTACAAACGTCTTTAGCCAAACATTATTTTAATATTGAAATGTAGATTTTTTTTTTTTACTGTTGTTAAATCTATTTTTCACCACCTGAAATTATAATAACCAAAATGGACTTTTTTTTTTTACCTATAATTTTTTTTTTACTACTTTGTCTACAAATTCTGCTAAATTGATGTTGAACCACAACTCATGGTTTATGTTACAGCAAGAAAAGTGAGCAAGGTATGATCCTATAATTTGATGGAAACTGTATAAAGGTAGTAACGCACCACTTTTCAACTGCTTTATAAAAAAAATATATTTTCATATAAAAATGTTTCCCAATGTTTGTTGGCACACATGCAAGACGTGGGGCTCCACCTCCTAAATCCATCAAGAATGATGCAGATTATAAAAGAAATACATTTTCACAAAATTGTAATTGTTTTTGATCCTTAAAAACATACCTAGTCATATTCGTAGCTGTCATTTTTCCAGTCAGAGGTCCATTTGAAGGTGGATCCATGCTGGTGTTGTGGAATGCATGAAAAGGCATCAAAGGTTTCCAATTCTCATTTCTATTTAATTTATACAGTGAAATATTCACACCCACGATGCAGCAGTGGAAGACTCTGAGAGCATCGTAGCATGCAATAAATCATACCTAATTTACATTAATTATACATTAATGTATTAAACATTCAGATCAGGTTGCAAACTTAATTACTTAATTGCATAACTCCATTGGATATTTATGGGTAAACAATGAAGTTTTTAGTTTGATATGAACAATGAAGCTTAATATTTGTGCAATAAACAATCCATGTGATATTACAATATCAGTACCCCCTTCGATAATCATGTTAGGGAGAAATGACATTAGTGTGTGGCATTGAATCTTATCTGGGGTTTTATTATTATGTATTTTATTATTTGTAATGGTTGCAGAAATTTCAAACAGCTGTCACATCGTTAGGTGGCATGTGGTGCAGCACAATACTGAGCTCAAGCTACTGTCTGTGTGGAGTTTCTGTTTCTGTTTCATGTTCTCCCCATGTCGGAGGGGTTTCCTTCAGGTGCTCCAGTTTCCTCCCACCTCACAAAGACAGATGGATTGGTCATGTTAAATTACGCCCAGGTTTGAATGAGTGTGTGAATGTGTGTATGCCATAAGATGGACTGGTGTCTCATTCAGGGTGTGTCTCCAGTGGCCAATGTTTCTGCGAGGGGATCCACCACGACCCTAACTAGGATAAATTGGTCACTAAAGATGAACGAATGAATGTCAATTTCGCAGGATGTCTAAAAAACAAAGAGAAACGTCACCCTTCACCATATCTGACTATCCTCATTTATCAGTAGTTTCATCTATGTTGTATTGTGTTGTCTTTCAGGTTGATTTTGTGATCTAATCATGATCTCTTGCCAAGCTTTAAGTCTGGTGTGAATTTCTACCTGGTTTTGATTATTTCTGGATAGCAAATTGGCTTTATTAGTACTGGGTAAATTGGCTTTATTAGTACTGGGTAATTTGGCTTTATTAGTACTGGGTAAATTGGCTTTATTAGTACTGGGTAAATTGGCTTTATTAGTACTGGGTAATTTGGCTTTATTAGTACTGGGTAATTTGGCTTTATTAGTACTGGGTAATTTGGCTTTATTAGTACTGGGTAAATTGGCTTTATTAGTACTGGGTAAATTGGCTTTATTAGTACTGGGTAAATTTATATGTACAGTAGTATATGGATAAAAAATTGGTGTTTGCATTTTGTATTTTGCTATTTAAATCCCTTTTTGATACACTATGTTACACTTGGGGTCACTACATTCCATACGTATTTTTACAAGACTAGTCAGACTCAAGCACCCCTGTTTCAAATATATATGTGGTGTTTTATATCTTTTTTTAGCACAAATAGGGCTTTGGGAATATTGTAGTTTTTAATAAGTCAAGTGTTTGTATAAAAGGCTAAAGTTTTTTTTTTTAAAGCAAGAAAGAAATACTGCTATTTATTACTTCCATCTTGAAAAATATACAGGGAATAAATAATAATCCAGAACCTTGTGTCACGTCAGCGCCGAATTCAACCAGAAACTCCACTTCCCAGAGCACATTGCGGCCTACAAACATGGCCACCACAAACTACAATCCCCTCACAACACCTCGACCAACATGTTCAGTGTCACCTGAGTTCTAACCATGCACACCTGTTCCCAATCACACCCACACCTACATAAACAGACTTTGGACATTCAGCCAGTATGCTCTAACATGACTTACCAAGCCTATATTGTATCTTGCTATTCTAGTTTCTGAGTTTGCCTTGTTGCCTAGATTTTGGATTTGCCCATGTTATAGTCTGTATGTTTACATGGACAACAATAATCTGATATTAACCCAATTAAGACGATACTCTGATTAAGAAACTAGCATGTAAACAGC